>CM051456.1:39845073-39913424 GCA_028274465.1 Plantago ovata | reverse complement strand
CTCGAGTGTCGATCTCTAAGGACTATAACTAGCTTTATCAAATCTAATTTAGAATATAAAACAGCAGACGATATAGCAAGGGTTTTCTAACAGATAATGGAGATTGGTGATAGTATGGTCCTTCAAAGCATACCGGGTTAATAATCATGCGTAAATTCCTCGGTTTTGCATGGAGATCTTTGATCAATAAGTTGTCCTGTTGTAATTATCAAGCACTACGAAGATAAAGATAGGTCAAAAGACTATTAAATTGTCCAATTGTGTTCCGTAATTATTCAACACTACGAAGATATAGATATGCTAAGTCCATGATGTCCAATTGTGCATAATAATTAATCAAATACAAACTATAGATTCTGCTAGATCAAAGACAGGGAAATAAAGCAATAACCGGAGTATAATGTGCGATATAGCCATTAGCATAATTATCAACCCTTCGCTAAGAATTCACATACTATCACCAACGAGAAGTTTAGCTACCATAGTTGTCATGCAATCAATAGAAATCATAGAAGAAAACATGTTGAAAGATATATAAAAATAAGTAGAAAAACTGTAAGATACAATGTTACCGAAGGTTGTCAGTCTCCGAAGAATCGCGATCTTACAAGCTCCAAACTGCTATGAAAAAGTGTCTCCTAAGCTATGAACCCCCAGAACAGGCTCTGGGAAGTTTCTACCTAAAACTACAGAGAAAGGTGAGAGAGAATAGGTCTGGAAAAGTATGAAATTCGGAGAAAAACTGAGCAACTATATATAGTGTTCGAATTTGTGTGGGGCGAAGGGCCCCACACACCGGGCGAGTCGCCCCACGTCCCGGGCGATTTGCCCGGGAGGTTTTTTCGGGATTTTCCGCGTTTTCGACGCGTTTTTGGATTTCTTCCCCTTTTCGGACTCGGTGTCTGACTTCTAGTGGCCTTCTAACCTCCAGATTCGACCCCTAGACTTCAAATCCTATCCGGAAACCTTTAGATACTCCAATTAGGCTTTTGGAACACCAATTCCTTGTCAACTTCAATATAATTGCCCAGAAATCCTCATTTTTAAACCAAACCTGTAAAATAAAAACTAAAGGGAAACGTGACACTATTCTAATAAAATGCACTAAAACATAGCTAAAGTAACATAGAGGATAGCTAAAATAGGTGAAAAAGACTCAAATGAAAGTGTAAAATACACATTCATCAAACTCCCCAAACCGAACCTTTGCTTGTCCTCAAGCAACTGAGCTAGACTCTAATGCAAAAAACAATGCAAGACACAAAATGGAGTCTCATGCCAAATAAAATGAACTAATCTAACGAATCTATCAAAAAACATATGAACAAGAACCATATAAATCAAAGCATGAATATAGGTTGAAGAATACCTCGATTGACTCATACACATCCACATAAGCACTTATGTCAAGAGAGGATAATCTCTCGTAACATTCTCTACCTGGACCTAGTCAGTGACGACGTAATGAAGCATGCTAAGATACGAATGGTTGTCCCGTGCCTATGAAACTGAGGACTTACTGTTGTTCACCAAGTTTAAGACTTTCCCTCAAAGAGGTCGAACCAGTACTGGCTCTCATCAAACGAAGGAGGGTTCCCTATAAAAGATAACACTCCCCTATTCTACCCATCTCTCAAGTAAAATCTTAAGTTATTCACCACTTCCTGAATGGCAGGACGAGGGTGGTCTAGAACAGATGACACTCAAAAACAAAAGAAAAGATAGAAAATTACAACACGATTACAAACATTACAAGAATTGGAAAATGAGACACAACACTTTGCTAAACTGCTATTTGGCTTTCTTTATTGGACCCTTCTTTGCTTTTTTGGGGTCTTTTCTTTTTTTTCTTTCTAGTTTCTTTTTTTTTTTCTTTTTCTCTTTTTTTTTCTTTTTTGCTGGAATTTTTCTTTCTATTTTTTTTCGATTTTTTTTTTGGCCAGCAGTAGCACAACGAAAAAGAAACAAACGACTCACACGACTTCCCCAAACCTATTCGAAAGAATAGGTGGAGTACAAAATTTACGAAAAAGGAAAATAAACTCACAATACGGAAATGAAAAACGAAAAACAAGTCTAATGATGGTGTAACCCCCTCCCCAAACCTATTCGGAAGAATAGGTTATAAACAAAGGATCACACAACCTCACACTACCTCCTTCCTAGGCATTTAGCAATCTCAAAGCATGGTGAAGACTTGTTGCCTCTTAGGTACATAATTACTCGAGAAAACAACCATAAGACCCTAACATGCATCATCCTATTATAAATGCCTTCGTGAATCGCAGTAGAGAAAACACCACTAAGTGATGTCGAGACTACCAAGCTTAACTAAGTGCAATACATAAATGTGACAAGCCAAGCGAGAAAAACCTCAAACAAATTCATAGAAATGAAGCATATGATTAATGGCATAGTTAGTTAATTTACCCAATAAAAAAAGTTCAAAAAATTCGGCAATAAACTCCATATAAACATGCAAGACTATCCTAGGATGAATATAGTGAATGCAACCTAAAAAATCTAAGAAAGCGGTAAACGTGCAAATTCAAATGCAAACGGATAAAATATGCAAGGTACTATACTCAGCCTACCAATGTCAAGCTCAAAACTAAGAATACTAGATCACCTAAATCCCATCCCCCCTCATGATTTTAACGCTAGTCCCTAGCAGTAAGAAAATGAGGATATAAGATGTGATACTAGATGTTACCGCATGGTTTGGCCTCGGTCGGCTGAGTATGCTGCTTGTGAGTTATTGGGACTGCTCTGGGAGCCTTATAGGGTGTCATCAGGTCTTCTGGTAGGTGCGGTAGTTCCAGTTATAGGCCGGATAGGAACAACTCCTCATTATGTATCATTATTGTCCGTATGGCCTTCATTGTCACTATTGTCACGTACATCCTCACCGGTAGAGTTGCAGTGTCGAATAGAATCCTCAAGATTAGCCGCCGCTGTTATGGAATCCTCCATCCTGTAGCCCTCCAATAGGTTGTGAACTGTTGAAGGGGAAAGAGCAGTGGTATCAGGACCTCCCCCTCCAGCGTTTTACACCCCGAGGAGGTTACAGTAAGCTGCTCGGATACTCAGAAGTCTTCTACCATTTTTTCCAATGTCGACCACATTCTCTACGGTTGATGCGACCGATGTCTATATGATGCTCCCTTTAGAGGCAGGCAAGGGGCACCCCAACGAGGGGCTGGGCACCCATGTCATTATGTTTTGGAACCAAGCTAGCGCTTCGGAACCTTCTAGCAATTGTGAACTCAAGATTGAATCCGTCGCGGCAAGATCGTCCCGGTGCCTTCCAGTTCACTCGAACTTTGCAGTCCTTGTGATGGATTGCTGACGTAATAATGGTTTCTGTCCCTTCGATGGTGCATGAATAGGCATAGGAGTCCTTACTCCAGGTGTACTCTAGCTCCTCCTATTGGATAATCCGCGACGTTGTTGCAAGAGCCCGTGGCTCGAACGCACCTCCAACGAGATCACTCTCCTTGACATGGTTGTAATCGATCCCCCTCCAATACTTCATAGTAATCATACGGGAATGCTCCTCTCCCTTGGCATGGTTCCTACAAACAACAGTTAGTACCTCGTATGACACAAAACTGACTCATGCATATGCTAGTGTAAGAACGAAACACACAAGTGATAAAATCAACAATCGAACTCCCCAAAACCTTATGTCTAGCCTAGCTTCTTCAACATGCAACATACCGATGTAACTACTACATGCAATACATCACATTATTCTCTTGCTAGACAACCAATAACCTAAATAGCTAGGCTCAATTCATACAATAGAAGCGAAAAACTCTATATAAATCCTCATACTCAACAACTAAGCATTTTATCATCAAATCCATCATCATTACATCAATAAACACAATCATATGCAAGAAATCAAAGATAAAGATATATTGCATAACAAGATATATCATCTAGTAGCAAAATTCTCAAATCAACAATCCAAGCATAATTGAGCATGCAATTGATAGTAAATAACGCTTCTAATCACATAACCAACCTACCCATGCATCATATAAGCATAATTGAAGCTCAAATTAGAAAACCCCCAAATTTGAAAAATTAGGGTTCATAAGAAGATACCTCAGATCTGAAAAACGAATGCACTAGGGTGAAATCTGTTCGGATGAAAAGATAGATCACGTAATGGGCTTCGATTGAAGCTATAGAACACTAAATTTGGTGAAGAAATGAAGAAGTTATGAGGTTTTGAAGGTAAAATCGCGATTTCCGGTTTTTGGGGAGGAAGAAGGATGAAGATATGAAGAAATGAGGAGAAGGGGAAAGATCTCGCGTTTTTTAACCTACTGGGACCGTGGGGCGAGTCGCCCCATACGGGGCGATTCGCCCCCCGCTCCCCGATGCGGGGAGACGGTCATTTCGACAAAAAACGCGGTTTTTAATCCCCGAAACCAATTTTTTCATAAAACTACTCGAAAAATCTCACTCAAACACAAGCACATACGACACAGAGATGAACAAATTCACATACGAGAAGCAAATTGTTCAAGAATGAATGCAAGCAAATAAGCAGTAAAGAAAGCGATAAAAATTCCGGGTTGCCTCCCGGATAGCGTCATTGTTTAAAGTCTTTGACTCGACTCCTGTCTGCGTCTAGCTCTTCTTTTTGCGGGTACTAGACTTCCCCTTCATGGATCTCCTCCTCATGCGACGAACCTGTGAATAAGAAAGAACATAGGCTGCAAGACCACAGTAGTGAGTAGTGTGAGAAGTATCAGGACGATCAGGTGGATCAGATATGGCTTGCAACACATGTTGCTTGCCATCTACTTCAATAGTGCAAGTTCTTTGGTAGATGTCCATCACGGAGCGTAACTTAGTCAAGAACGTTCGCCCTAAGAGAATGACATCCCCCGTCCCAGGTGTAGACGCCAGCATAACTACAAAATTGGTATATACGGAAGCTTCACCAATCTTGACCAACACATTTTTCACAACGCCTTCGGGTCTCACAAAGGATCCATCCGCCAGTTGCACAATAGCCCTATGCTCAGATAGTTTTCCAAGGCTACTCTTCTCAAACACATTCAAAGGGAGCACGTTAGAGTAGGATCCCGTGTCTAGTGTGGCACGGACATCTTCAAGCCCACCAATCCCGACCTTAACATCGAAACTTTTAGGGAGTGGCTCGGGATCCTCTTGCTCCTCTTCACTCTCGTCAGAACCAAGGTCCTTCTCTTCTTCCTTAGCCTGTGGGAGTACTTCCCCCTTGCAACACTCGCACTTAGTAACCTTCTTGATGGTGATTTCAACAGGTAGATCACTCGCCAAGGTAATGGAATTCGACTTCTCAGTGTTGCTAGGCAGCTTGCCTTGCTCCCTACTTGCTCCTCGGTCGATAAACTCTTGCATCTTTTGATGGGCAAGCCTAGTGCTCTCTTCCAACCTATCATGTCTCGCTCTAGTCTTCTTAGAATCTTCTTCATAACGTTTGAGAAAACTTTGGGTGTGATCAACCATCTTTTGCAAGTTCTCCATCAGTTGAGCCGACTTCGACTTCGGTGGCTCTTTCGTAGCGGGGTTTTCGCAGTGATCATTACCATAGTTTAGCCTACTACGGTCTTGGTTAGGGCCATAAGTTTGGCTAGCCGGTGCATAACCTTGATTGTTCGGAACCCTCTTCTCCAAAATCCACCTCGAGGATTCCTCCCATCTTGTCCGTAGCTAGCTTCTTCAGTACCAAAATCCGTAGCAAAGGCTTCCTCTTCGCCTCTTTGAGCCCAGTTGCCATCATCATACGCAAGCTCCGATCTACACATATGAGCCCCATGCCCATAGTTCTTGCATATTCGGCATACTTCGTTCGAAACAGTTGTTCCAGTGGCGCAATTGAGGACTTGCTTCAATTCGTTGGTAAAGCACTCGAATTGATCTCCTAACCATCGCTCTTGGGTCCTTGAACTGCGAACCCTTAGCAAGCCTTTCGAAAACTGCCCAGACGGCTTCTGCGGTTTCCTCCCAAATATTGCCTCGGCATTGGAAATCCACCACTTGTTGGTTCTCGAAGGTTAGTCCATTGTAGAAGTGTTGGACTAGGTCAAAATGTTCAAAACCATGGTCAGGGCACTTGTTCATGAGATCTTGGAACCTCTCAAATGCGGTGTAGATGGTCTCATCATAGTCCTGTTTGAATCCAGTGATTTGCGCCTTTAGCGCGGTAGTCAAGGTGTGAGGGAAGTATTTCTCCATGAAAGCTGAAAAAACCTTCTCCCAAGTGTCCAGCGAGCCTGCTGGTAGAGAACTCAACCATGACTTGGCTCTGTCGCCAAGCCCCATAGCAAAAACCTTCATCCTCAACTCATCCGTTGTTATTTCAGCTCCGGGTTGTGGGAGTTGGTTGACGAACTCATCGATATCGTGCAAGTACCCCATCACATCTTCCCTTGATAAGCCATAGAACCTCGAAAGTTGTTGGAATGCGTGGTTCTTGATTTCCAGATCTCGAGTTGTAGATGAAAGAATAATCGCCGGTCCCCTCATACGATCCTTGGAGGGTTGAACCCATGCTTTCAGTGGTCTAGCTTCTGCCATTCCGTCGATTTCCTTGAAAAGACTGTGTAGAGATTCAGAGAAATCGGTATCCTCTATTTCCTCTAGTTCACGCCTTTGAAGTAGTCGCCTTCTTTTGTGGTAGACTCTGTCGATCTCAGCAATTGAATCAGCAAGCGGTGTTCCCCTAGATCGTGTATGTGGCATACACTATCTGTAACAGACTAGGAAAGCAGTATCAGATTGAGATTAAAAAGGAAAACTAAAACTAATAGAATTAGGAATTGAATGCTGAAAATATAAACAAATTAAAAAGAAAAAAGTAGTATAGTCCCCGACAACGGCGCCAATTTGATGAACTCGCGGATGTCGTGCTCCAAGCAAATCAAATAAATTTGTTATTTAGCCAAAGGCAATTCACAACTACAACGAAAACCATAGTGTAGCAGTAGAATAACCTCGAGTGTCGATCTCTAAGGACTATAACTAGCTTTATCAAATCTAATTTAGAATATAAAAACAGCAGACGATATAGCAAGGGTTTTCCTAACAGATAATGGAGATTGGTGATAGTATGGTCCTTCAAAGCATAACGGGTTAATAATAATGCGTAAATTCCTCGGTTTTGCATGGAGATCTTTGATCAATAAATTGTCCTGTTGTAATTATCAAGCACTACGAAGATAAATAGATAGGTCAAAAGACTATTAAATTGTCCAATTGTGTTCCGTAATTATTCAACACTACGAAGATATAGATATGCTAAAGTCCAATGAATTGTCCAATTGTGCATAATAATTAATCAACATACGAAGATATAGATTCTGCTAGATCAAAGAAATAAAGCATTAACACGGAGTATAATGCGCAATATAGCCATTAGCATAATTATCAACCCTTCACTAAGAATTCACATACTATCACCAACGAGAAGTTTAGCTACTCATAGTTGTCATGCAGTCAACAGAAATCATAGAAGAAAACATGTTGAACGATATATAAAAATAAGTAGAAAAACTGTAAGATACAATGTTACCGAAGGTTGTCAGTCTCCGAAGAATCGCGATCTTACAAACTCCAAACTGCTATGAAAAAGTGTCTCCTAAGCTATGAACCCCCAGAACAGGCTCTGGGAAGTTCCTACCTAAAACTACAGAGAAAGGTGAGAGAATAGGTCTGGAAAAGTATGAAATTCGGAGAAAAACTGAGCAACTATATATAGTGTTCGAATTTGTGTGGGGCGAAGGGCCCCACACACCGGGCGAGTCGCCTGGTGTGGGGCGATTCGCCCCACGTCCCGGGCGATTCACCCGGGAGGTTTTTTCGGGATTTTCCGCGTTTTCGACGCGTTTTTGGATTTCTTCCCCTTTTCGGACTCGGTTTCTGACTTCTAGTGGCCTTCTAACCTCCAGATTCGACCCTTAGACTTCAAATCCTATCCGGAAACCTTCAGATACTCCAATTGGGTTTCTGGAGCACCAATTCCTTGTCAACTTCATTATAATTGCCCGGAAATCCTCGTTTTTCAACCAAAACCTGTAAAATAAAAACTAAAGGGAAACGTGACACTATTCTAATAAAATGCACTAAAACATAGCTAAATTAACATAGAGGATAGCTAAAATAGGTGAAAAAGACTCAAATGAAAGTGTAAAATACACATTGATCAATTTGCACGTTTACTTCTTTCTTAGTTTTTTAGGTTGTATTCACTACACTCATCCTAGGATAGTCCTGCATGTTTTATATGGAGTTTATTGCCGAATTTTTTGAACTTTTTTATTGGGTAGATCAACTAACTATGCCATTAATCATATGCTTCATCTCTATGAATTTGTTTGAGGTTTTTCTCGCTTGGCTTGTCACATTTATGTATTGCACTTAGTTAAGCTTGGTAGTCTCGACATCACTTAGTGGTGTTTTCTCTACTGCGGTTCACGAAGGCCTTTATAATAGGATGATGCATGTTAGGGTCTTATGGTCGTTTTCCCGAGTAATTATGTACCTAAGAGGCAACAAGTCTTCACCATGCTTTGAGATTGATAAATGCCTAGGAAGGAGGTAGTGTGAGGTTGTGTGATCCTTTGTTTGTAACCTATTCTTCCGAATAGGTTTGGGGAGGGGGTTACACTATCATTAGACTTGTTTTTCGTTTTTCATTTCTGTATTGTGAGTTTATTCTTCCTTTCTCGTAAATGTTGTACTCCAACCTATTCTTTCGAATAGGTTTGGGGAAGTCGTTTTTGAGTCATTTTGTTTATTTTTCGTTGTGCTACTGCTGGCTAAAAAAAAATCGAAAAAAAGAAAGAAAAAAAATTCCAGGAAAAAAGAAAAAAAAAAGAAAAAAAGAAACTGGAAAGAAAAAAAAGAAAATGACCCCAAAAAAGCAAAGAAGGGTCCAAAAAAAAAAGAAAGCCAAATAGCAGTTTAGCAAAGTGTTGTGTCTCGTTTTCCAATTCTTGTAATGTTCGTAATCGTGTTGTAATTTTCTATTTTTTGTCTTTTGTTTTTGAGTATCATCTGTTCTAGACCACCCTCGTCCTGCCATTCAGGAAGTGGTGAATAGCTTAAGGCTTTGCTTGAGAGATGGGTAGAATAGGGGAGTGTTATGTTTTATAGGGAACCCTCCTTCGTTTGACGAGAGCCAGTACTGGTTCGACCTCTTTGAGGAAAAGTCTTAACTTGGTGAACAGCAGTAAGTCCTCAGTTTCATAGGCACGAGACAACCATTCGTATCTTAACATGTTTCATTACGTCGTCACTGACTAGGTCCAGGTAGAGAATGTTACAAGAGACTGTCTTGTTTTAACATAAGTGCTTATGTGGATGTGTATGAGTCAATCGAGGCATTCTTCAACCTATATTCATGTTTTGATTTATATGGTTTTTGTTCATATGTTTTTTAATAGATTCAGTAGATTAGTTCATTTAATTTGTCATGAGACTCCATTTTGTGTGTTGCATTGTTTTTTGCATTAGAGTCTAGCTTAGTTGCTTGAGGACAAGCAAAGGTTCGGTTTGGGGAGTTTGATGAATGTGTATTTTACACTTTCATTCGAGTCTTTTTCACCTATTTTAGCTATCCTCTACGTAAATTTAGCTATATTTTAGTGAATTTTATTAGAATAGTGTCACGTTTCCCTTTAGTCTTTATTTTACAGGTTTTGGTTGAAAACGAGGATTTCCGTTTTTCTCCGTTTATCTTAGTCGCCCAGTGTGTGGGGCCCTTCGCCCCACACAATTCGTAGGCTATATATAGTTGCTCAGTTTTTCATACTTTTCCGGACCTTTTCTCTACCTTTCTCTGTAGTTTTAGGTAGGAACTTCCCAGAGCCTGTTCTGGGGGTTCATAGCTTAGGAGATACTTTTTCATAGCAGTTTGGAGCTTGTAAGATCGCGATTCTTCGGAGACTGACAACCTTCGGTAACATTGTATCTTACAGTTTTTCTACTTATTTTTATATATCTTTCAACATGTTTTCTTCTATGATTTCTGTTGATTGCATGACAACTATGAGTAGCTAAACTTCTCGTTGGTGATAGTATGTGAATTCTTAGCGTAGGGTTAATAATTATTGTAATGGCTATATCGCGCATTATACTCCGTGTTATTGCTTTAGTTCTTTGATCTATCTAAATCTATATCTTCGTATTGTTGATTAATTATTGCACACAATTGGACAATTCATTGGTCTTTGACCTATCTAAATCTATATCTTCGTAGTGTTTGATAATTACAACTGGACAATTCATTGATCAAAGATCTCTATGCAAAATCGAGGAATTTATGCATGATTATTAACCCGTTATGCTTTGAAGGACCATACTATCACCAATCTCCATTATCTGTTAAGAAAAACCTTTGCTAAATCGTCTGTTGTTTTATAATCTAAATTAGATTAGATAAAGCTAGTTATAGTCCTTAGAGATCGACACTCGAGGCTATTCTACTGCTACAATACGGTTTTCGTTGTAGTTGAGAATTGCCTTTAAATAAATAACAAATTTATTTGATTCTCGTTGGAAAACGACATCTAGCGCGTTGCATCAACAATTAACCATGCTAAATTAAGGAATGTCTAGTAACTAGTACTCTTAAGCTCCATAGGAATTTAGAATTTTAAGGACATTGTAAACGACGAAAGTTTTCTGAAAGACTTAGTGTAGATGTTGCTCAGAAAGTGAGATTTTCAGCAACAGCTCGCATAAGTGAAAATCTATATGACAGAGTAGGTTGTGCTTCCTGAAACTGAGACTGACCACTTGCTGACAATATATGTGACCTCCTTGCTGAAGAGTACTTGCATTTTGGCTCCAACGTTTACATTTGAATTTGATTCAAATGAACATTAAATGCAAAGTAAGCACGCGAAGAACATGAAGACAAATAAAGGACGCTGCTGAAAGTACAAAAGCAAGATAGTGACATCTTAAGGTTCAACGCTTTAGAATTTGAAATTCAAACGGCTCCCTTAAGACACTATAAATAGAGGTTATCAGGCAAAGAGTAGATGTGTGTCAACAACGTGATCGAACTCTCACTTGTGCTTTAAATACTCAAAACCTTCCATACTCTTTACTGCTATTGATCCGTTCCAAGACTTAAGCTTGAAACAAAAGCTACTTGTGAAGAAATAGAACATTCACAGCTAAGAAATTAGTTAAGTGTTCTTTCTTTCGAACAAGAACAAGTCTTGACACCAGAAATAATTAAACTTGCTTACTGAAAAGTATTACAAGTTGTGTTTCTTTAGTTAACTTGTTATAGCTGAAAAAGTGATATTCAAGCGATCTCATCCCAAACCTCTCTAACTGATAAACACCCTTTTCAGGCGTGGAATTCAGGGGGAATTAATCAAGCATAGTGTTGCTGATTATAAGTCCCATGTTTGGTGGAGAACAAGGTTACAGTTCTCTAGTTAGGTTGGAAACGAAGCAAGTGTGCTTTGATTTCTGAAGAATCATTAGTGATAGGATTTGTAAGGAACCTCACATCTTATCATAGTAGATTCGGTCCTAGAAAGGACAAAGTGGATTAGTTGAGAGATTACTACACTCTCAGATAGCACTATAAAAGTGTTTAGCAAGATACATTTCTTGTACACTAACAATCTGCTCACTTGCTGAAACTAGCACTCTCTGAAAAGCACTTATTGTAAAAAGGCTTCCGAACTCTGTTTTTAAGTATCAACAAACTCATTACTGAAAAGTAATAAGTACTTTCTGAGAAAGTTAAGTACCAACAAACTCGTTACTGAAAAGTAATAAGCACTTGCTGAGAAAGTTTGAAATGACGAAAAGTTTGAAAAGACTATTCACCCCCCCCCTCCCCCCCGCCTCTAGTCTTTTCTTCTTGTTTTAAGGGACCAACAACTTATTGATGAACGAGATTGTCAGACTCGAACAATCAAATAAATTTGTTTGAAAGCCAAAGGGCAACTCACAACTGCACAAAACACGTAGTGCAGAGGTAAGATGACCTCGAGTGTCGATCTCTAGGGACTTAACTAGCTTTAACTAAATAGCTACTATATAAGTTCAGAAAACAAATTTAACAATGCTTGACTTAACAATATATGATGAGAGCTGGTGATAGTATGCTCATTCTAAGCATTGGGTTCCAATTATGCATGAAAGTGCAACTCGTACAACTTTAAAAGTTATTCGAATTAACAAATACCAAAAGACAGATTTGTACACGTGTATTTTGAAAGCTTCCTATCTATACTAATACTTGGTAATTATAATTATTGAATCGATAATCTTGAATTGTCCTAGTGTTTCTAATTAAACACTAGGACAATTCAAGATCATCTATTCAATAATTATAATTATCAAGTACTGCAAGAGGATAGCTAAATTGGTGAAACAGACCCGAATGCTAGTGTAAAAAACACTGTCATCAAACTCCCCAAACCGAACCTTTGCATGTCCTCAAGCAACTAGCTAGACTCTATGCAACCTACATGCAACACAAAGAGGAGTCTCATGCCAAACAAGAAGAACTAATCTATTGTATCTACCAAATCCTTATGAACAAAGACCATACAAATCATAACATGGAAGTAGGTTGAAGAATGTCTCGATTGAACCTATACACATTCACATATGCACTTTGTTAAACAAGGGAGTTTCTAGTAATATTCTCTACCTGGACCTAGTCAATGACGACGTAATGATGCATATTAAAATACAAATGGTTGCCCCGTGCCTATGAAACTGAGGGCTTACTACTGTTCACCAAATGAGACTTTCCCTCAAGAGAGGCCGAACCAATACTGGCTCTCATCAAACGAAGGAGGGTTCCCTAAAAGACAACACTCCCCTATTCTACTCGACTCTTAAGGCAAAAACTCTTCACCACTTCCTGAATGGCAGGACGAGGGTGGTCTAGAACAGGCCTTGGACTAGGCGACACGAAAAACACAAGGAAGAATTTACAACTTGATTACGAACTACTACAAAAGCTGAAAAATAATGGAATACTTAGCTAAAACTGCTTTTTGGCTTACTTGTACCCTTCTTTTGTTTTTTTGGGTTCTTATTCTTGTTTTCATTTTTATTTTTCCAGATTCTGGAATTTTCGATTTTTTTTATTTATATATAGCCAGCAGTAGCACAATGAAAGTACAATGAAAGGAAATAACAATGATACTACAACGACCTCCCCAAACCTATTCGAACGAATAGGTTGGAGCACAAACTCACAAAGAAAAAGAAAAACAAACTCAACATGACTCAACTATACGAAAGACAAGTCATACTAATGGTAACCCCCTCCCCAAACCTATTCGTTAGAATAGGTTTCAAACAAAGGATCACACACCTCACTCTACCTCCTTCCTAGGCATTTAGCAATCTCAAAAAGCAAGGTGAAGACTTGTTGCCTCTTTGGTACATATTTACACGAGAATACAACCAAAGACTCTAACATGCAAACATTTTATAAGGCCTTCGCGAACCGCAATAGAGAAAACACCACATAGTGATGTCGAGACTACCAAGTTTAACTAGTGCACATACGAATATGACAAGCCAAGCGAGACAAACCTCAAAATATTCCATAGAGATGCAATGTATGGTCAATGGCCACAAACACTTAGCCTATACAGTAAAAAAGTTCAAAAAATTTGGCAATAAACTCCACACAACATCATGCAAAACTAGACTAAGGATGAATGCATACGAACAAACTAAATCCTAAGAAAGCGGTAAACGTGCAAACAAAGGTACAAGATACAATACTCAACGACACAAGTCATACAATACTAACATCATAGTTCACATAACACCCCCCCCCCCCCACATGAAGCTCAAGCTGGTCCCCAGCAAAAGAGAGAATGAGGAATATAAAGTGATACTAGATGTTATTGAATGTGTGGCCTCTGTCGGCTGAGTATACCAGAATGGACATGTGAAAAGACTAGTAATCCGGGTCATAATCCCCGTAATAGTCGTTCCACATGTCAGAGAGAAGGTCCTGGGACTGCAGTAAGGTCTCCAGCTGCCGGTCCAAGAGCATCTGCTACTGCAAAATGAGCTGCCTATCATTCTGGCGATGCTCCTCCGCGAGCTCCCAATCACTGTTGCGCTGGGCAACATATCCATCAAGAGTATGCTGCAAACCCTGTACAGTGGTGGTCAGAGTTGCAACATTGGCATCGAACCCACGGAATCTATCATCGAGGTAGGTCCTGAGCTCAGTAAAATCAAACCCTCGGGAACCACGTGCTACCCGCGGTGGCTGCTGTGACCCACTAGGAGCGGTGGTGTCTGGAATAGGGTCCCGATCATCGGTCTCCATGTCATCCCCATCACTCGCAGGGGGTGAGGAAGGTGGTGCATCATCGGAGGCGGCAGCTGAAGGTATGGTCTGACGGAACCTATGTTCCTACTCAGTGATAGATGCTGGAGTCAAGGCCGAGGTGACTGAGCCCGTCTCATCAATACCATCAACCCCGTGGTACTTGCAGTAGGCGGTGATCAGGCAAGGAAAGACAAATGGCTTCTTGTTTTTGTTCCAATGCCTCTCGTACTCCTCATAGATTATGTTGCCGATGTCAATACGTTGCCTACCCAATAGGCAGTAAATAAGCTCTGCATACCAAGGTTGAATCGAAGTATCATTGGTCCGAGGAATGAGATTGGCCATAATGAACTTTATACCCGTTCTAGCCTCAAGATTGAGGTCCATCCTCTCTAGCCTTTCCGGTCTATTACCATATGGGTACACATAATCCCTGTGGCAAATCACCTCTGTGACGCTGTCGTCAATCACCCGGCCTTCCCTCGAGTACTTGTATACGTGTTCACTCCTGGTGAACTATCGTTCCCCTAAGTGGATGAAGTCAGAAATAGACTGAGGGGTCCATGGCACCAATGTGTTCCACACTGGAACGCCCCCCATGTCCGCACGGTCTGTGTATCCTACATAAAGCTCTTGGAGTAGCGATACATCGTACCCATTGAACCGGTTGGAGGTATACCACTTCCAGTTCCTTCTCCCCTCCAAGCTATAGAGCATTCGGCAGGCCGGTGTGTTTGCATAGCTCGCTGGGATTTGGATTTTGCGATCACGGACTATCGAGCGGGGCTTAATTGCAGCTTCCTCCTCAAGATCCAGTCGAATGGAGATCTCTTGGAGCGATGGTTCATAGGCTTCCTTGGCTTGGGAGCTCGAGGCTGCTCCCTTTCCCTTCTTGCTCTTGGATGTTCCTGCTTTCTTCTTATCACGACCCATGGTACCTCAGATCTGGAAATTGGATGAAGTATGAAGAGATTTGTTCGGATGAAGATGAGGAGCACGTAATGGGCTTCGATTCAAGATAAATAAAACAAAATTTGGTGGAGAATTGGAAGAATTATGGAGGAGTGAAGAATTTTGAAGATTTTTGGTTTTGGGAGTAAGTATGAAGAAGAAGAATGAAGAATGGAGGAATTTGGGACTAATTCCCGTTTTTTTAAGTTTCTGGCCTTGTGGGGCGGACCGCCCCGGGTGGGAGGCGGTGCGCCCCACAGAGCCCAATAGTTTAAACTCTCGGGCGTTGGGGGGCGGACCGCCTCTCACCCGCAGAAAGCCCCCAGTGGGGGGCGGACCGCCTCACACCTCCATAGATTCGCCAGCTCTTTGGAGGTGGGGGGCGGACCGCCCCCCATGGGAGGCGGTGCGCCTCCCACTTACAGAGGCTTGGGGCCGAAGTTTTTCGGCCCCTCTCACTAAATTTTCACTCCAAAACATTTTCTTCACTGAAACACTCGAAAAACTTCACTCAAACATATACAAAAAGCACAAAACAATACACAATCTACCAAAAAATTATCAAAAAACAAATTGTTCTATATATGCATGCAATGCAAGAAAGCAATAAAACTCCGGGTTACCTCCCGGAAAGCGCCATTGTTTATTAGTCTCTGACTCGACTTCTTCTTGGTCTTCAGTTCCTTTCCGGACGGGTACTAGCCTTCCCCTTCATGGATCTCTTTCTCATACCTAGTACCTGAGAATGAGAATGAACAAACGCAGCAAGGCCAAAAAATCCTATGGGGTGAGCATCAATGGAATGTACTTTATGATCAGAAATGGCTTGCAACGTATGTTTCTTGCTGTTAGTGTTGAAATATGTCCAGTCCGCATGTACGAACTGGAGCGGTCTAAGAGCGCGACAAAGCATCATAGGCCGTCCCTCAAGGGGCACGACCACACCCAAGTATGTCACTAAGGTGTGGATCGACCAACATAGGGTCCGACCATCACTGGGAGGACAACCCTCAAAATAAGCTCCTCACAAGGACAAAGCTGCCAGTGGGCTCGAGGAGCATCTCTCGGGCTCGAGGAGACCTTACGTCAAGGTAACGCTCCTTGACAGAAACTGAGCAGGACACTACTCGCATCATCCACGTACAAGGAAGGCACGAGGACCCCAGAGCGACCAGCCATGGTTGCTCTCTTGGGCCAAGGCCCACGGACCTCCTTAATGGGCCTGGGCCGAGGAAGGCCTCAATCCTAGCCGTACACGTGGCGTGATCCTACGCGACCGGAAGTTGAAGAGCCACAAGTATATAAAGGCCTCATTTACTCCTCAACAGTAAGCATTAACAACACCACCCGAGCACCACTCTCACTACTCATACTAGGGAAGCCTCACAACTCCCTACTCGTAAAGTCGCCTCTCCGGTCTGATACCTTACAGACCGGGCAAGAGACACTAACCCCCCCCTCTAGTCTATTTCAGGTACGAGGAAGCTACAAGAAGACTCATTTCCTATCTTAGAGGAACACTACAAGAAGAAGAACTAGAACGACTTAGACTAGCGACTCATTGCGAACTTAGAAAGAAACACGAATTACCCTTCAACATTTGGCGCCGTCTGGGATGCAAGTCCTCGCGGTCATCGGGATCGAAGTCTGCCGGAAGCATGTTGGCCAACACACGAGAAGAAGCCCTCCTCGCACGATGCCACTTGTACATCTCTCAGGGCCAACTTATAAGTGACCGACGACATGAAGTCGCGAGCAGCAGAGACTCGGCTCCCTTTGAGGAAAGACAGGATGCTTGCCTTAAACTTTTCCATGCAAATGGACAAAGTGGCGTAAGCACCCTTGAAGCTCTTGCTCCTCGATTTCTCCCGGGAGAGCTCCTTCTCCAGCTCCTCGACCTTTATCTTCAGCTTCCCGGCCTCAGCCTCCGAGACCTTGGCTTTTGACTCTGAAGCAGCCAGCTTCTTCTCGAGGTCCTCGATAACGACCCCTATGTCGGCCCGATCAGCAGCAACCTGGCCATACGCCTCCTTCAAGTTCTCGAGCTGCAAAAAGAAAACAAAGTTAGCGAGGAGAGAAAAATTTATACATAGAGAAATTTCACAACAATAAGTATAAAGACAAATACCTGGAGCGAGCACATGCTCAGCTCATGTGCCCTGTCGAGGTCGCTCATTTGAATGAGCCGCTTCACTTCATCCCCAGAAGCGGCTACCTTACCCTTCTTACGGGCAGGCTCGTTGTTACCACCAAGGTTGAGCTTCCTCGCCCCCTTTTTCGCTGCAGGCCTCTCCGGCCTCTTCTCCGCCTCGATCGTATTCAAGGCCTCCTTAGCCTCCCTGGCCCTTTTCGCAGCGGCCTCCTCCTCGGCCCTTTTGATGGCCTCTACAGGGTTCTCTCGGGTATCGAGCCCCTCCTGCACTAAGGCATCTCGATGATGTGCGGCGTTGCGGGGAGGGGTCAAGTTCAAGGAACCGAGGATCTTTGTCTGCTTGTTGGCTAGCCTTTGCTTCCTCCTCTGTTCCTCCTTGGCGGCCAGTGTCTTCGACATTATCCACTGGAACCAATAAGCTGCAAGAGAATAAACACAAGTTAGTACGATCGAGGAGCAATAAAAATCGACGAGGAAAGTAAGAAAGCGAGGACATATCACAAACAGACAAAGCAAGCAAAGAAAAAATACAAGTACAAAGCAAAGAAAAAGCGCGAAGAACTAGTTACCGAAGAGGACTTTCCGGGTATATCGGTTCCCGATATACCCTGTGTACGCGTAAGGCGAAAGTCCCGCCAAATAGGGAAGTGGCTGAAGGACCAACCCCCAGTAAAAGTACTTCTCGGGATGGGGTCCCCGATTCTGCTCCTCGAGCTCCATGACCCAGGGATCAGACTCCTCGGGCAACGGATGCTTGTCCGCAATCTTCCCTCTGAACATGAGCTTGGGTACTCCCCACTCCAGCTCCTCCTCGCTCATGTTAGGCAACCTTCTCTTTCTGACGTAGAAGTACCTATGGAACCACTTGTAGCCCGAGGAGCTAGGAGCGTCCATGATGAACCCAAGGCCTGGTCGAGCATTGAAATAGTAAAAGTATTTATTCCCGGAGCTCATCGAGACTCGGAACAGTTGATTGAAGTTGTGGAAGTTTAGCTCGATCCCCTTCTTCATGCAAAAGACTCCAAAGCAAACCAGGGTTCCAAAGGCACTTGGCACTAATTGCCAAGGAGCGATCCCCAACGTATTGAAGATATCGCGGAAAGCATCACAGAAGGGGAGTATCCATCCTCGATCCAAGCTGAGGCAGTGAACGGCCATATACCCAGGGGGAGCATTGTAAAAAGTTTGATCCTCCTTGGGCACGAGGATGTCAAACTTATTCTCAGGGAGAGAATACTTCCACCTAAGTGTGGGAACCTCGTCGAGCTTGACGGTAGAAGAGGTGGTCGGTATGATCCCATCCTCGTTCTTCTCGCCCTGAGGATCGGGGAGGTCAACCGTGCGAGCACTCTTCGTGAATTTCTTTTCAGCGGCCTTGGTTGTTTTAGGCTCAGGCTCCTTGACTACCTTCGCCTTTTTGGACTTGCTCGCTCTACGCTCCGCCTTTTTCTTATCAGCGACCATCTGAGCACGCCGCATCTCACCCTCCTGGTCCTCGAGTGGGTTGGCTGCTCAAGTCCCACTCGGAAACGTAAAGTCAATAGTGGTCGGATCAATGGAGTGGTAACTGGTCTCCTCCTCGCGTGCGAACCTCTTCGCATCTCTAATTGCACGCCTTTGCCCCTCCGAGAAGGAAGGAGACCTAGTACTCGGACCAGCTTCACTCCTGTTAGTGTCCCCGATCGTCAGAGGAACTTCATCCTCCTCCTCATCGGTGATCACGGCCCTCCTAGTTGTTTGTGGAGGGAATCTAACCCTCTTTGAAGGGGGACTAGTCCGAGGAGAAGTCGCTTCGTCGTCCTCCTCGCTCTCATCATCCGTCTCATCACTATCAATGATTTGAACGGGTATCGGGGCCTTCCCGCGCTTGGCCGAATGCTCACCCTCCTCATACAGCGCTAAGGCCAACTCCGGCCTCTCCGTGTCATCCATCTCCTCGACCCGGATGTCGGCAGGAGGGACCACGTTAACTGCCCCGTAATTTCGCCCGTGGAATTGGGCGGCGCGAGTAATCAACTCCGCAGATACACCAGGGTTGCGGGGACCACCTTACGCCTCTGTACGGTCGTCGATAAAGTCGTCGTCCTCGGTACGACGCCTCTTCCTGGATACCAACTGATAGAGGTCCTCCTCACTCTCAGTCTCTTCATCCTCTTCGGCAGCCCGCTCGCCACCTTGCTCGAGCTGAGGCTCCTCGACAGCCTCCTCTATCGTGTCATCGAGGAAGGTCGCCGATACGTCTGACGTATCGGGCGACGTAGTATGGTCGCTCCCATACTCACCGGCGACCGAGATGTTTTCGCTGTCGTCGCTCCTCTCGGACATCCTAAAGGGGGGCAAAGAAAGAAGTTAGGATGGTTTGTGATAGTCCGAGAGGTCCTTTTAGGTATGTTCATTAAAGTTCGACCTCCCGAACGGAGAAAAATCTCAAAAAGGAAAGAGCAAGTAAATCAAGAAGTTACTCTACATCAAAGCAAAAGTAGAGCGAGAAGCATACAAGGAGCGACCAATCGCTCAAAGCATGAGTAGAAAATCGAGCAGCATGACCACATGCATATACAGCAAAACAGGAGCGAGCACATGCATATACAAAAATCGAAGAGCGACCAACCGCCCGAAAAACTTCCTACAGTTATTTCTACAGCCGTACGCTAATGAGGAGGCAACAAGGGGTATACAACAAAGAAAAGGGGAGCTACTTCTACGGACATGCAAGCCAAATCGGTCCAAATCAATTCCGTTAAGTTCCGTATACAAGTCCGTTTACAGTTTATTAGGTCCATGGCCGTTCTTAGGCCGTCATCTACCGGTCATTATTCAGATAACAACATTTCCGGGAGGCATAAATCAAAGAAAAGAGCTAACATGCAAAAGCCAAAAGCGAAAAAGCAAGAAGGCAGAGAATATAAGGCATTTCGAAGCAAAAAAGAAGCGATTAAAGGCAAGAAAGGGCAATGTGAGTAAGGAAACTTACTTGTTATTGACTGGATGAAGCTTTGAAACCGGAAAGAAGGCCGGAAACGTCAGAAACTCGCCTGAAAATCGGATTCTGCTCACCGAACAAGCTCCTCGCACGTCACTTGGCTCGATCACTCACACTCGTCGATCTCTGAAGTTCTCCTCGCTCTCTCTTTTTAGCTCTGAATATTCGAATTGCGAAAAGTGTGGAATGACCGAGTGTTGACCTATTTATAGAAGGGTATCTCGGGGATACGAAACGACGCATGTCCTCGCGCCATCCGGACCGACCACGTGTCCAAGACCAACGGTCCAGATTACGGCCGCCTGGCGAATTACCGGTTATTCCCTCCACGCTCCCGCTCCCGCTCCCAAAGTCGAGGCGAATTACCTAACCACGGCAATCAATACGCGGCGCGAGCACCGGGCTACTCGAGACACGCAGAGACAGGTCGACGACCATGGTGGTCCTCCGCGGGACAACATGGTGAAAAATGTCAGAAAAGCGAAAACTTGACGGACACGTGTCAGGGGATCGAGGAGATGCTCATGAAGCTACTCTCCTCGAGATTCCTTTTACACAAGTATCTCTCCGCGAGATACTTTTCAAGCAAAAAGCGGCAGGAAGTCATTCCATTCCTTTTACACAAGTATCTCTCCGCGAGATACTTTGCAAGCAAAAAGCGGCAGGAAGTCATTCCATTCCTTTTACACAAGTATCTCTCCGCGAGATACTTTGCAAGCAAAAAGCGGCAGGAAGTCATTCCATTCCACTAAGGAATACTTACCCGGATCCGATCTTTTCCCAGCAAAAATACCTCTTTTCATACGGTCCGAGCAACGTCTGCTCGCACCCTATAAAAAGGGGGGGGAGGGAGAGATAGGAGGAGGGAAAGATACCAAGGTGCGAATACGGAAATCTTTTTTCGCCCACTACTAGTCGAGGCTCTGCTCGACCTCTACTTCAACATAGTTCCTCAACTATCTTCTACAAAGATACTTGGAAACTAGGGGGACATATGTTAGTGTTGAAATATGTCCAGTCCGCATGTACGAACTGGAGCGGTCTAAGAGCGCGACAAAGCATCATAGGCCGTCCCTCAAGGGGCACGACCACACCCAAGTATGTCACTAAGGTGTGGATCGACCAACATAGGGTCCGACCATCACTGGGAGGACAACCCTCAAAATAAGCTCCTCACAAGGACAAAGCTGCCAGTGGGCTCGAGGAGCATCTCTCGGGCTCGAGGAGACCTTACGTCAAGGTAACGCTCCTTGACAGAAACTGAGCAGGACACTACTCGCATCATCCACGCACAAGGAAGGCACGAGGACCCAGAGCGACCAGCCATGGTTGCTCTCTTGGGCCAAGGCCCACGGACCTCCTTAATGGGCCTGGGCCGAGGAAGGCCTCAATCCTAGCCGTACACGTGGCGTGATCCTACGCGACCGGAAGTTGAAGAGCCACAAGTATATAAAGGCCTCATTTACTCCTCAACAGTAAGCATTAACAACACCACCCGAGCACCACTCTCACTACTCATACTAGGGAAGCCTCACAACTCCCTACTCGTAAAGTCGCCTCTCCGGTCTGATACCTTACAGACCGGGCAAGAGACACTAACCCCCCCCTCTAGTCTATTTCAGGTACGAGGAAGCTACAAGAAGACTCATTTCCTATCTTAGAGGAACACTACAAGAAGAAGAACTAGAACGACTTAGACTAGCGACTCATTGCGAACTTAGAAAGAAACACGAATTACCCTTCAACACTTGCCATCTACCTCAATGGAGCAAGATCCCTTGTAGGTGTCGATCACAAATCGCACCTTGGTCAAGAAAGCTCTTCCTAAAAGAACCACATCATTCATCCCACACCGCGATGCCGAAATCACCACGAAACTGGTGTAAACAGAAGTGCCACCAATCCTCATTAGCACATTTCGAACAACACCTTCCGGCCTCACAAAGGATCCATCCGCCCGTTGCACAATGGCCTTGTGCTCCTCTAGCTTTCCTAAATCACTCTTGTCATACAGATTCATTGGGAGCACATTAGAGAATGCTCCCGTATCTAGTGTAGCACGGACATCATCGAGGCCACCTATCCCAACCTTAACATCAAAGCTATCAGGGATTGGTTCGGGATCTTCATTCTCCTCATCGCTCACATCGAATCCCAGGCCCTTATTCCTCCTTGGCCAAAGGAGGCTCACCTTGTGCACAACACTTGCACTCATCAACCTTCTTAATGGTGATCTCCACAGGAAGGTCTCCTACCAAGGTAATCGACATCGAATTCTCCGTGTTACTGGGAAACTTCTCTTGCTCCCTACTTGCTCCACGGTCGATCAGCTCTTGCATCTTTTCGTGAGCAAGCCTAGTACTTGCCTCCAATTGATCAAGCCTACCCCTCGTCTTCTCTGAGTCTTCCTCATACCTCTTCATAAACCCTTGGGTATTATCAACCATCTTCTGCAAAGTGTCCAAGAGAGCAGCTGACTTTGACTTAGGTGCTTCGGCTCTAGGAGGAGGGTTTTTCACAATAATCATTACCGTAGTTGAGATTACTACGGTCTTGGTTAGGTGCACAGGTCTGGTTCTGAGGTGCATAACCTTGGTTGCTTCGGAACCCCTTCTTCCAATATCCACCACGCGGATTCCTACCATCTTGACAATAGCTAGCCTCCCCAAATTCTGCAGCAAACACCTCTTCTTCTCCTGCTTCTACCCAATAAACACCATCGTTTGCTAGGTCGGACCTACACATGTGAGCCCCATGCGCATAGTTTTTTGCATACCCTGCAAACCTAATTGGAAAGAGGCTGCCCCATCGATCTCTTAAGAGCCTGCCTCATCTCATGGGCGAAGCCATCAAACCAATCCCCACTCACATTACTCAACTGAACCTCGGGTTCGGCTGGAATTTTAGTTCCACGCCTCGTGTTCATGCCCCTTCGATCCTTGAACTGAGATCCCTTTGCGAGCCTTTCAAAACACGCCCATACATCTTCGGCGGTCTCCTCCCAAATATTTCCACGACACTGGAAATCCACAACCTGTTGACTCTCATATGTGAGCCCATTGTAGAAGTGTTGGACAAGATCAGAAAGTTCCATCCCATGGTGTGGGCACTTGTTCATGAGGTCTTTCAACCTCTCGAGAGCAGTGTAGATGGTCTCATCATAGTCTTGCTTGAAATCACTGATTTGCGCCTTCAGCGCGGTAGTCAGATTATGGGGAAAATATTTCTCCATAAAAGCAGAAAACACTTTAGCCCAGGTGTCGAGTGAACCAGCCTCCAGAGAGCCTAACCATGCTTTTGCTTTATCACCAAGTCCCATAGCAAAACCTTCATCCTCAGCTCATCATCCGTAATCCCTGCTCCAGGCCTTGGGAGATTGTTGATGAAATCCTCAATTACATTCAAGAATCCCATAACATCCTCCCTAGTCAACCCGTAGAGCTTCGGAAGCTGCTGGAACATGTGATTCTTCGGAAGCTGATGGAACATGTGACCTGTCATCCGTTCCTGGTTGGGTCCCCATGATTTCAAGAGTGGGCGAGCCATCACAAAACTTTCCCAAGAATCAGATTGCTTAAAGATCTCCTACAGAGAATTAGAAAAATCTTCCTCCACTACTTCAACTCTATCACTATCTCGCTTCGTTTGATGATATACCCTATCAATCTCCGCAATAGGTTCAACAAGAGGAATTCCACTAGATCTCGTGCTGCGCATAAACTACCTGAAACGAATCAAGTTAGTATCAAAGGGAAAGAAACAAAACTACTAAATTCTGGAAATTGAATGCTGAAAATATAAACAAGCTAAAGAATAAAAAGGAGTTATAGTCCCCGGCAACGGCGCCAATTTGATGAACGAGATTGTCAGACTCGAACAATCAAATAAATTTGTTTGAAAACCAAAGGGTGATAGTGTATATGTCCTAGAGACAGTCCTTACTAAGGGAATGGTGCCCTTATAGAGGACATATATGTACTATTACACAGGTCAACGTAATATAATATATGTTTGTTGCATTTTACTATTGAGTATCGCTTTCATATTTATATTACACCAGGCTGCAGCATGTCATATCTTTATTACTGTCTGTATTGATATTAAACATGCCCCCTCGGATAGATGACCGATCACACAGTTAGTGGGAGCTATGTGAGTTAACATCTATCCCAAACTCTCCCTAGTCGTGGTTCATCTCGGATGTGGGGTCTGAATGAACCTGACAAGACTAGTATGCGTGGAGGTTATACTTGTTGGAGCAAGTGTGAGCCGATCCCACGGCCACGGAACGGATTGTTGGACAATCAAGGAACGTTCCCATAACTGCGCATAGTTGTTCGAAGAAGCTTTATCGAACAATGGAAGTACCCACCGGACACTCCCATCGATGTATACTCTACACCGACGTGTCTATGGGAACCGGTGAGTTGTCGAAGTGATGCCATTCGTCCTTTGTACTTACAGGACTTTATCATCATATTTGTTGCCCCATATCCTTGTTGGACCCGTCGATGTCAGCTCTGAATAAGCAGCTGACCTAAGACACGATTCAGGATTATGGCTACATACAAATGGGGGTGATAAGTGATTCTGTGAAGGATTCATCTCTCAAGTGTAGCACAGGAGAGCACTGCTCATAGTTGTTCATAGTTGTGATGGTAAAACCGCTGGCCAGCGTATCAATATTATTATGATGGTCATAATAGATATTGGATTCACCATGCAACTCACTGAAAACGCCCGTGGTGTATTATTGGGATAGACACTTCATCGATCCTAGATACATTCGAGCAAGTCAGATGAAGGGACGTTACCATCGCCGCGTTGAGCGCAACAGGCTTCGCAACGAAAGGGTTAGCTTTGAGAAACCTCTCAAACGTCCTCATGTATTAATATTGCAAATGGAACCGTCTAGGAATTCCATGTTGCCTAGTCGAGGACTTGCTTAATACGATGAGGCCCTATGGGTCACACTATGTGGTGATTCAGCCTATCAGAATATCCTTGAAGATGGAATCGCAATTAATTTGGAATTAATTGTGATTGATGGATTATAATTGATTTGGAATTAATTATAATATTTGGTGGATCAATTAATGATTTGGAATTATTAATTGAATTGGCTAATTAATTGTATTTTATGTAAATACAATTAAAGATTATATTTTGGAAATATAATGGAGGTTTGATTTGAAAGGATATGTTAATTTAGAATTAACATATGCACATGGGCAAAATCTACTTGGAGTTTGAATTGCCTTAGAACTATAAGTGGGTCCCAAAATCGGGACCCACCTACTGTCACTGGGAGAGCGCGCGCGCGCATAGGCTGGATAGGGGAAGGAGTTCGACTCCTTCCTCTATTAGAAGTCTAAGGGATAAGTTAGATTTTCCTGATTGAGTTTTAATTTGATTGGGAATGAATCTAGACTTGATATTGGTTTCCTAGAGCGATAAGAATTAGATTCTTATTCCTTTACGAAGTCTAATTGCTTATGCTTTAGGCTTCTATTGACTACTATATATAGTAGACTATTAGAGAGTTTTTGACATAGACTTTGACAGTCATTCTACCCAGTTTTCTTAGAGAAAATAAAAACTCTCCCCTCCTCTTTAGCCACCCGCGCGCGCGCCACCACCGGAGGAATCGCCGCCCCATCTTCTTGGTCACACAAAGAATATCCTAGCATTCTTTCCGATAGGCTGTTCATCCGTGGATACCAAGGTTGAGGTTCTAGGAGCTGGAAACTAACTTTTATTGTCTTGCAGATAATCAAAGTATTGCAGACATCTTCGACTTCGACGAAGGAGAAGATACACCGGATTATTATGAAGACTTGGAAGCTGCTTTGGAAGTAAGGTTAGTCTTCTAATTGACGTGTTTATATATATACGACATATGCATAATCAATTAACCTGTATGTTAAGAAAATTTTTGAAATTCCGCTGCGTACCCTAGGGGTAACTCTGACCATATTTTCTTTCAAAGGGCAACTCACAACTACACAAAACACGTAGTGCAGCGGTAAGATGACCTCGAGTGTCGATCTCTAGGGACTTAACTAGCTTTAACTAAATAGCTACTATATAAGTTCAGAAAACAAATTTAACAATGCTTGACTTAACAATATATGATGAGAGCTGGTGATAGTATGCTCATTCTAAGCATCGGGTTCTAATTATGCATGAAAGTGCAACTCGTACAGCTTTAAAAGTAATTCGAATTAACAAATGCCAAAAGACAGATTTGTACACGTGTATTTTGAAAGCATCCTATCTATACTAATACTTGGCTAAGGTTGTCAGGCTTAGTTCAAGCAGTACTTGATAATTATAATTATTGAATCGATGATCTTGAATTGTCCTAGTGTTTTTAACACTTTCATACGAAGATAATGGCTTAGTCGGATCAAAAAATCGAATTAAGATAATTAAACAAGTAAAAGACTCAAAAACTCAATCATGCACAATATGAACCCTAGCTACGAATTTACATACTATCACCAACTAGAACTTAGTTACTCATATCAAAATCGAAATCAACACAAGCAATCATATATGAAAACATCATTGTATTGAAAGATAGAGTATTGAAAAAGGTGAGATACAAAGTTACCACCGAGGGTTGTCAATCTCCGGTGAATGGCTAAACTCACAAGTTTCTAGTAAGGTGAGATCAAAGATGTCCGAATCTCTACCCTGGTGCTCCAAATTGCTAAGATAATGTAGTTCTAAGAGAAAAAAATTCCCAGAACAAGCTCTAGGGTTTATGTCTGCAAAATAATGATCTAAGATATGAAAATTCGCAACTTTACAAAATATATATAGTGTTGTCGGAAACTCCCAGGCGGACCACCGGACACCAGGCGGTGCGCTTGGCACGGGCAGAGAATTTCCCAAGCTTTTTCTTCCTCCGGGTCTTTGATTTTAGCCTTGGGCACGGTTTTGAGCTCCGAAACTTGGTCTTTTGGACTGGAAACTCGTCCAGGTACTCCTTGACACACCACGGGTGATCTCGTTGCACCAAAACTTCATTGTTTCGCAATGATCCATATCTAAAAGTGCGATTTTGACCTAAATCCTGAAAATATCAAAGAAAATGGAAACGTGACACTATTCTAACAAAATGCACTAAAATGCATGCAAGAGGATAGCTAAATTGGTGAAAAAGACCCGAATGATAGTGTAAAAATCACTGTCATCACTTACCATTACACTAAGTGTTGTGTAGCGTTGAGTGTTCTTTGGCTTAAAATAAAAGAATATTAAATTTGATTTAAACGACATCAGGTTGGAGCTCTCTGGAATGGTGGCATGGTTGGAGCTCTCTGGACCTATGATGAATGTGTATTTTACACTTTCATTCGAGTCTTTTTCACCTAATTTAGCTATCCTCTATGTTAATTTAGCTATATTTTAGTACATTTTATTAGAATAGTGTCACGTTTCCCTTTAGATTTTATTTTACAGGTTTTGGTTGAAATTCGGAGATTTACGGGCAATTATATTGAAGTCTACAAGGAATTGGTGTTCCAGAAGCCTATTTGGAGTATCTGAAGGTTTCGGGATAGGAATTGGAGTCTAGGGGTCGAATCTGGAGGTTAGAAGGCCATTAGAAGTCTGAAACCGAGTCCGAAAAGGTGAAGAAATCCAAATCCGCGTCGAAAAACGCGGAAATTCCGCGAAAAACTGGGGGGCGAACCGCCCCGTGCCTCGGGCGAACCGCCCCAGAAGATTTTCGGGCATATATATAGTTGCGAGTTTTCTCTCCGAAAATCATATCTTTCCAAGCCTACTTTCTCACCTCTCTCTATAGTTTTAGGTAGGAACTTCCCGGGGCCTGTCCTGGGAGTTCGATAGCATAGGGGATACTTTTTCATAGCAGATTGGAGCGCGTAGGATCGCAATCATCTGGAGATTGACAACCTTCGGTAACTTTGTATCTTACAACTTTTATCTACTTATTTTATATTCTTTCAATATGTTTTCTTCTATGATTGCTATTGATTGCATGCACATTATGAGTAGCTAAATTTATCGTTGGTGGTAGTATGTGAATTCTTAGCGAGGGAAGATAATCATGCTAATGGCTATATCGCGCATTATACTCCGTGTCATTGCTTTATTTCGTTGATGAGTTGAACACCAAAATTCTCGTATGTTGTATTGATCATTATGCACACTTGGACACTTGTCAGCCAATCAGACCAAATTATCTTCGTAGTGTTGAATGATTACGGAACACAATAGGACGTTAGTTGTTGACAAGTCAGACCCATATTATCTTCGTAGTGCTTAATACTTACAACAGGAGCCAAGATTCATTCAAAGATCTCTATGCAAGACCGAGGAATTTATGCATGATTATCGACCCATTATGTTAAGAAGGACCATACTATCACCAACCTCCATTATCTGCTTGAAAACCCCCTATTGCTTTTTATCAGTTGTTTTATATTTTCTTGTTAAATAGATAAAGCTAGTTATAGTCCTGAGAGAACGACACTCGAGTCATTCTGCTACTACACTACGGTTTTCGTTGTAGTTGTGGATTGCCTTTGGCTAAATAACAAATTTTATTTCTTTGAATCGGAACCCGACAAATTCCCGTTCATCAAATTGGCGCCGTTGCCGGGGACTATACTCCTTTTTTCTGTTTAATTTGTTTATATTTTCAGCTTTAGATTCCTATTTCTATTAGTTTTTGTTTTCCTTTTTAATCTCTCTCTGATACTATTTTCCTAGTCTGTTTCTAATTCTCCTTTCCTAGCCTTAGTAGTATTCGATATCTAGAAATATTCTCGATTTTCGAAATTTCTAACGAGGCTAATTTTTAGTTTTGAGTTACTCTTACTACAGACATACATGTATGATGTCCATGCGCGTTCGCATGACACCCCAATTCTCGCAGGTGAGGAGAGGATCATCCATATACCTGGAAGACGAGTTAAGGAGGTATGAGGTGACGGAGTCCATGGTGAGGTACTTACCGAGGTACGAAGATGGAGTAGGGATGGACCCATGGAGTTCCATTCGATCCTATGAGGAGGAAATAGAAAGAATTCCAGCAGAAGGGTTTACTAAGGACCAATTGTGCAGAAAACTATTTCCTTTTGCTCTTGGGTATGAGCCGAGGCATTGGATTGCAAGGTTTGAACCAGGATCGCTGAAAACTTGGGGCCAAGTAGTAGAGGAGTTCTTGGCGCGGTTCATGCCTTATCATAAGACGATTGCCTTACGTGATAGGATCCAATATTTCGAGCAAGGAGGGTATGAGCAGTTTTGTGACGCCTACGAACGTTTTGAGACGTATAAACGTGAGTGCCCCCATCACCGTTTCGAAGATGGGGAGTTGATTTGGTGCTTCGTTGGTGGACTTCGTGAAGAGGAACGACTTAGAGTGGATCAGTTGAGCGGCGGTCTGGGAGAATGTACGGTCGACGAGGCAGAAGAAGTCCTCCGTAAGTACGCCAGAGGTTCAACACAATCCGATGAGGTCATACCAATTCACATCACCGCAAAGGAAGAAGATCGAGGTGAAGCAGGAAGCTCATCCGAGGAATATTTTGAAACCGAAGAAATCAGTGAGGAAGATGCACATGCCGAGCAAGTTGAAGATGATCTTCGTATAGCAAAAGTTGTTGAAGAAGTTGAAGTAACTGAGCATCTTACGGAAGAATTCAGCTTGTTGAATTGTGCTGAAGTAGAAGAGGTTCGAGAACTTGAAGAGGAGAAAGGATTGGAAGGCGACGCCCCCCTGGAGGTGGGGGGCGAGTCGCCCAGCATGGGGGGAGAACCGCCTCCCATGCCCAGTGAGCTGGACGACCCTAGCTCCCCTGTTTCTTTACTCCCAGACATTCGCATCAACCCAAAACCACTCCCTTCCGTTACTAATAAGGTTCTTAAGTACAAAGAGGTGAATCTACTTCTCCGAGGTGGAAAGCTTGACAAGCAAGATACACAGGAGCCACCACTAAACAAGCACCTCGATGAAGTCAAAGTGAATGTCCTCCTATTGATGAAGTCCTTATTGGATATGCCTGCAAAGCAAACCAGTCCATTCACCATGGTGAGATCTTTGAAGCTTCCTAGGTCTCTTTTCTACATCGGACCAAGAGAATGGCGGCCACCGTGGGGAGGTACTCTTGAGTCCATTCTTGAATACTCAGCCGACCGAGGCCAAACCGTTCGGTAACATCTAGTATCACTTTTTATTTACTCATTCTCTTTTGCTAGGGACTAGCTTAAGTTTCATGAGGGGGGTGGGATGTGAACCATGATGCTAAGTATTGTTTGGCTTTGTGATGTTGAGTAGGATAGTCTTGTTTATTTTTTAATTGCATTTGCACGTTTACTGCTTTCCTAGGATAGTTTTGCATGTTTTATATGGAGTTTATTGCCGAATTTTTTTTGAACTTTTTTATTGGGTAGATCAACTAGCTATGTCATTAATCGTATGCTTCATCTCTATGAATTTGTTTGAGGTTTTTCTCGCTTGGCTTGTCACATCTATGTATTGCACTTAGTTAAGCATGGTAGTCTCGACATCACTTAGTGGTGTTTTCTCTACTACGCTTCACGAAGGCCTTTATAATAGGATGATGCATGTTAGGGTCTTATGGTTGTTTTCCCGAGTAATTATGTACCTAAGAGGCAACAAGTCTTCACCATGCTTTGAGATTGCTAAATGCCTAGGAAGGAGGTAGTGTGAGGTTGTGTGATCCTTTGTTTATAACCTATTCTTCCGAATAGGTTTGGGGAGGGGGTTACACCATCATTAGACTTGTTTCTGTTTTTCATTTTTCGTATCGTGAGTTTATTTTTCTTTTCCGTGAATTTTGTACTCCAACGTATTCTTTCGAATAGGTTTTGGGAAGTCGTGTGAGTCATTTTGTTTCTCTTTTTGTTATGCTACTGCTGGCTAGGAAAAAATCGAAAAAAAGAAAGAAAAATTCCAGAAGAAAAAAAAGAAAGAAAAAAAGAATCTGGAAAGAAAAAAGAAAAAAAGAAAAAAAGAGAAGACCCCAAAAAATCAAAGAAGGGTCCAAAAAATAAAGCCAAATAGCAGTTTAGCAAAGTTTGAGTCTTTTCCATTTTTCGTATTGTTCGTAATCGTGTTTTTCTATTTTTTATCTTTTTCGTCTTAAGTGTCATCTGTTCTAGACCACCCTCGTCCTGCCATTCAGGAAGTGGTGAATAGCTTAAGACTTTACTTGAGAGATGGGTAGAATAGGGGAGTGTTATCTTTTATAGGGAACCCTCCTTCGTTTGATGAGAGCCAGTACTGGTTCGACCTCTTTTGAGGAAAAGTCTTAACATGGTGGAACAACAGTAAGTCCTCAGTTTCATAGGCACGGGGCAACCATTCGTATCTTAGCATGCATCATTACGTCGTCACTGACTAGGTCCAGGTAGAGAATGTTACGAGAGACTATCTTGTCTTGACATAAGTGCTTATGTGGATGTGTATAAGTCAATCGAGGTATTCTTCAACCTATATTCATGCTTTGATTTATATGGTTTTTGTTCATATGTTATTTGGTAGATTCAGTAATTTAGTTCATTTTATTTGGCATGAAACTCCATTTTTGAGTCTTGCATGTTTTTTGTATTAGAGTCTAGCTTAGTTGCTTGAGGACAAGCAAAGGTTCAGTTTGGGGAGTTTGATGAATGTGTATTTTACACTTTCATTCGAGTCTTTTTCACCTAATTTAGCTATCCTCTATGTTAATTTAGCTATATTTTAGTACATTTTATTAGAATAGTGTCACGTTTCCCTTTAGATTTTATTTTACAGGTTTTGGTTGAAATTCGGAGATTTACGGGCAATTATATTGAAGTCTACAAGGAATTGTGTTCCAGAAGCCTATTTGGAGTATCTGAAGGTTTCCGGATAGGAATTGGAGTCTAGGGGTCGAATCTGGAGGTTAGAAGGCCATTAGAAGTCTGAAACCGAGTCCGAAAAGGTGAAGAAATCCAAATCCGCGTCGAAAAACGCGGAAATTCCGCGAAAAACTGGGGGGCAAACCGCCCCGTGCCTCGGGCGAACCGCCCCAGAAGATTTTCGGGCCTATATATAGTTGCGAGTTTTCTCTCCGAAAATCATATCTTTCCAAGCCTACTTTCTCACCTCTCTCTATAGTTTTAGGTAGGAACTTCCCGGGGCCTGTCCTGGGAGTTCCATAGGTTAGGAGATACTTTTTCATAACAGATTGGAGCGCGTAGGATCGCAATCATCCGGAGATTGACAACCTTCGGTAACTTTGTATCTTACAACTTTTATCTACTTATTTTATATTCTTTCAATATGTTTTCTTCTATGATTGCTATTGATTGCATGCACATTATGAGTAGCTAAATTTATCGTTGGTGGTAGTATGTGAATTCTTAGCGAGGGAAGATAATCATGCTAATGGCTATATCGCGCATTATACTCCGTGTCATTGCTTTATTTCGTTGATGAGTTGAACACCAAAATTCTCGTATGTTGTATTGATCATTATGCACACTTGGACACTTGTCGGTGAATCAGACCAAATTATCTTTGTAGTGTTGAATGATTACGGAACACAATAGGACGTTAGTTGTTGACAAGTCAGACCCATATTATCTTCGTAGTGCTTAATACTTACAACAGGACCCAAGATTCATTGAAATATCTCTATGCAAGACCGAGGAATTTATGCATGATTATCCACCCATTATGTTAAGAAGGACCATACTATCACCAACCTCCATTATCTGCTTGAAAACCCCCTATTGCTTTCTATCTGCTGTTTTATATTTTCTTGTTAAATAGATAAAGCTAGTTATAGTCCTGAGAGAACGACACTCGAGTCATTCTGCTACTACACTACGATTTTTGTTGTAGTTGTGGATTGCCTTTGGCTAAATAACAAATTTTATTTGTTTGAATCGGAACCCGACAAATTCCCGTTCATCAACCTACATCATCGAAATGCCATAAATAAAAAACTAACAAGAACAACAGGGAAGCAAGTAAAATCAAGTTGAGAATTTGAACTTCTCGCTACTAATAATGCAGTTAAGCTACTCAACCGCCACATCAATCAAACTAAAGCAACACACACGGATTAAACAAAGAAGTTAAACAACGATGATTTAATAAGCCACTGGAGATGGAAACAGAACTTCATGAACTGCAGAACACTTGCCACAGATCAAGTTGAGATTTTGAAATTCTTGCTACTAATCAAGCTGAGATTTTGAACTTCTTACTACTAATAATACAATTCAACTACTCTTCAACAAAATCAATCAAACTAAAGCAAGGCACACTGATTAAAGTAAAGCAACAGACAATCATGGATCATTCAACACAAGCAAATTTCTACTTACAGGATAGAAGTTTAACAACAACTAGTTGAATAAAGATGCAATGCTAGTTTGAAAGCTCACGATTTGTGATTTTTCGAGGGTGGCCACGCTTTCGAGGAGCTGGGATTTCAGTCGCATGGTTGGAGCTCTCTGGACCTGCATTATCAAAATGCCATACATAAAAAAACCAATAAGAAAAAAAGGAAGCAAGCAAAACCAGTTTGAGCCAGACTAAAATAACAATGCAAGGACTTAATAAACCACTGGAGATGGGAACCGAACTTTATGAACTGCAAAACATCAATCAAAGTAAAGCAACACACACAATTTAAACTAAGAACTTAAACAACAATGAGATTATGAACTGATCGAGAACCTCAGAACCATCCTAGCATTTATCTCCAATGTACAACAGATCACAGTTTAACATTGCCCAATTATCGAATTTCATGCTCCAGAAGTATATGCATTTAACACGGAGTTCTACTCAAACAAAATGTGACTCTTGTATGGTGTTCGAATCAATCTCTATATACAACAGAAATATCACTCTGACTAAAATCGTTCAAACTGACATATCAAGGAGAACACACAATCATGGATCTTTCAACACAAACAAATTTCTACTTATAGGATAGAAGTTTAACAGTAACTAGTTGAATAAAGATGCAATGCTAGTTTGAAAGCTCACGATTTGTGTTTTTTCGAGGATGAACACGCTTTCGAGGAGCTGAGATTTCAGTGGCATGCATGGTTGGAGCTCTCTGGACCTGCATTATCAAAATGCCATAAATAAAAAAACCAATAAGAAAAAAAGGAAGCAAGCAAAACCAGTTTGAGCCATACGAAAATAACAATGAAAGGATTTAACAAACCACTGGAGATGGAAACAGAAATTTATGAACTGCAGAACATCAATCAAAGTAAAGCAACAAACACGGATTAAACTAAGAACTTAAACAACAATGAGCTTATGAATTGATTGAGAACCTCAGAACCATCTTAGCATTTATCTCCAATTTACAACAGACGGTTTAACATTGTAAATTATCAAATTTCATGCTCCAGAAGTATAAGCATTTAACACGGAGTCGTACTCAAATAAAATGTGACTCTTGTATGTTGTTCGAATCAATCTCTATATACAACAGAAATATCACTCTGACTAAAATCATTCAAACTGACATATCAGGAGAACACACAATCACAGTTCATTTAACACAAACAAATTTCTACTTATAGGATATGTTAGGAAACTTGTAATTTTGATGAGCAATTAACCATGCTAAATTAAGGAAAGTCCAGTAACTAGTACTCTTAAGGTCCATAGGAACTTAGAATTTTAAGGACATTGTAAAAGAGGAACGTTTGCTGATGACTTAGAGTAGGTGCTAGATAGGTTAGTTTTACCGCTTATGATGTATCTTGTTTTCTGAAAAGAAATACAACCTATTGAAACATTTGCTGATGATGTACTTTGTTTACACAAACAAACTATTGAAGCATTTAGAACCGCTCAGAAACTTGAAGATTTTGAAGATCTGAAGACTAGAAGAATCCGAAGATTTCTGAAGACTGGTATCTACAAAGGCACATGTTGCTCAGAAAGTGGAAACTTCAGCAACATCTTGCATAAGTGAAAATCTAAACGACAGAGTAGGTTGTGCTTGCTGAAACTGAGACTGAACACTTGCTGATGGAACATTTGTGACCTCTTGCTGAAAGTACTTGTATTTGCGCTCCAATGTTACTGTTTGAATTTCATTCAAATTAGCATTAAATGCAAAGCATGCACGCGAAGGACATGAAGACTAGAAGACAAACAAGGACGCTGATGAAAGTACAAAAGCAAGGATTTAAAATACAAAAGCCTTAGAATTTAAAATTCAACCGGCTCCTTATTTTCACTATAAATAGAGGTCATCCGGCAAAGAGTTGAAGTGTGTCAACAACGTGATCAAACTCTCACTTGTGCTTAAACTCACATACCCTTCAATACTCTTTACTGCCATTGATCCGTTCCAAGACTTAAAGCTTGAAAAAGCTACTTGTGAAGAAGTAGAACTTACACGGCTAAGAAATTAGTTAAGTGTTCTTTCTTTCTTTCGAACAAGAACAAGTCTTGACACCAGAAACAATCAAACTTGTTTACTGCAAAGTATTCAAAGTTTTGTTTCTTAGATTACTTGTTGTAACTGAATAAGTTATAATTAAGTTATCTCATCCCAAACCTCTCTAACTGAAAATACACCCTTTCAGGCGTGATATTCAGGGGGAACTTAATCAAGAATAGTGTTGCTGATTAAAAGTACCAAGTTTGGTGGAGAACAAGGTTTCGTTCTCTATTTAGGTTGGAAACGAAGCAAGTGTGCTTTGGTTTCTGTTTGAATCGCTCTAGATAGGTGTTGTAAGGAACCTCAAACTTGTCTTAGTGGATTCAGTCCTAGAAAGGACAAAGTGGATTAGTTGAGAGATTACGCCACTCTCAGATACCACTATAAAAAGTGTTTCTGTGATTTACTTACTGTACTAAGTTTTCAGCAAAGCATATCTATCTGTACACAGTCACTCACATCACTTGCTGAAACTATCACTTACTGACAAAGCACTTATTGTATCAAAGACTTTCGCTCTCTGATTTTAAGTATCAGCAAACCTAGTTACTGAGAAGTAACTTGCGCTTGCTGAGAAAGTTAAGTATCAGCAAACTCATTACTGAACCTAGATCCCCTTAGGTGCTTTCCGTAAATCACTCTCACTTGATCAGTTTGGTAGTCTTTTGCTGACAGGATGTCTTTCGGAGATGCTCCCTTGCTGAAGCTAGAAAACTACGAAAAAAGACGAAACAACATGATGCTACATCTTGAGGCCATCAGTGATGAGATGGTTACCGTCATTAATGATGGACCTATCAAGATCACTAAGGTTGAAAGAAGTTTTCCTCACAAAACCACTGAAGCTTGAAAGGAAACTATCTTAGGCGAACCGGTTGATACCGTTGTTCCAAATCCAAGAGAGGAATGGACTTTCGACGAAGCTAAGAGATTCCGTCTTGATGGCCAAGCAAGAAACATCATCATTCGATCAACTCCGGATACCATACAGTGCAAACTGTGGGGTGCTAAAACTGCTAAGGAAGCTTGGAAAATGGTTCAAGATCTTTGCGCTGGATCTGACAAAACCAAGGAGAACAAACTCGAAGTGCTGAAGTTAAAGTTCTGGAACTTTAAACAAGGTACAAATGAGTCACTAGAAGACTTGGACTTCAGATTCACAACTCTAGTTAGTGAAATGGCAGCCTTGGGTGTTGGAAATCTTTACTCAGATTCTGAGAAGGTGAAAACCATTATCAGAAGTCTGAACCAAGAATGGATCCACACTCAGAACTTCTACTACAATCAAGGAATGCCAGACATTACACCAACAGAGTTGTTCTTTCATCTTGCTACTGTCAACTACGAGACAAAGCAAAGAGAAAATGTGTTTGCTGAAAAATCGCAAAACATTGCTCTTGCTGCAAAGCCGTCATCTTCTGAAGAAATTCATCAGTAAGGAACTTGAAAGGCGAAAAGCAAAAGAGAAGCTGAAAAAGAATCTTGGTAACAACTACCATAAGTACAAGAATGAGACTAGCTCGCTGAACAAGCAAGCTCAGCAAGCAACCTCATCAGAAGAACCAGCAGTGGGAAATGATCTCTGCTTTTACTGCAAAAAGCCTGGACACTTCAAAGCAAATTGCCCTTTGCTGAAAGGCAAATCTGCTGAAAAGAAGAAGAAGTTCAAAAGAGCTTTTATTGCTGAAGAAAAGAAGAAGCTTCAAGCAAAAATCGATGCATTGTACATTGATACTAGCTCTGAAGACAGTGAGGATGAAAGCTCAGACACTAACGATGAAGAAGCCACTATTGACGTAGAGATTGGCAAGGAAGTTTGTGGAATAGCAATGGAAGCTTATCCAGATGTGTCAAACTACGAGTTCTGCCTCATGGACGGTCAGGTAAACAATCCTACCTCTGAATCAGACTCAGAAAGTGAAGACGAGATTGACCTTGACAAGATTCAAGGAGAAATTGAAAGATTTGAGAAAACTCTAAGAAGACAGAAAGAGAAACTACAGATTGCTGAAACTCTGACCACGAAGACTAGAGAAAAGTATATCTTGTTGAAGGAAGAGACAGAAGAAAAGGATGCTGAAATAAGGCGTCTTAAGAAGTTGATTGCTGAAGCTACAGAGAAGAATTCTCAAATGGCATTAGAATTGGAAGAGTATCAGTCCTCAATTCTAAAGTTACTTGCTGAAATTCAAGAGATGAAAAAGATGAAAATCAATTTCAAATCTTATGCTGATGCAAGTAATACGCTGACTGAACTAAACTCTTATTTGAGAGATCCATCTCATAAAGAAGGTTTAGGTGCAACGTATGAAGGTGATGACGTAATAATCTTAAGTAAAGACAAATCACCGATTTCCTTTGTATGTGCTACTGATAGTGGTCAACCAGAACTTTATCAGTTTGGTCAATCTAAGGTTGCTGAAAAATGCAATCAAGTACCTACGACCGTAAAGCCCGCTGTTGCTACTCAAAGTAACAAGACTTTAAAAGGAAAACAGGTTGCTGAGAAGCAAACTGTAAAGAAAAAGGATGTTGTAAAGCATTCCGCCAAACAAGTTGCTGAAAAGCAATTTGTTAAGTCAAAAGGCAAGATTACTAAAATTAATCAGAAGACCTTTGCTGACAAACCTGAATCAAGTAAGATTGCTGACACAAAAGCTCAGCATTCTCCGAAAAGTGGACTCGGTTTCAAAACAAAGCAAAGTCAACTTTTTCACAAGTATAAGCAAAGTCAGCAAAGATACTTCAAAGAGATGAACAAAATCAAGCCTAAGAGTTCTGAAAAGACTCTAAATGCTAGGGCTAGAAGGAACCTTGCTAGAACAGAACTTACTGAAAAGTATGTTCAGCAAAAAGGTCAACCGAGCAAGACACCACATCAGAAAGTGGACTTGATCAACACGTATCAAAAGTCTTTCAGCTCAAAACCTCCTAGTTCCTCAACAAGTAGAAAACAAGTCAAAGTTGAAAAACTTAAGACTTGGGTTTCCACTGGACGCATTCTTGAACATGTTAATGGACATCCAATACTGGATAATTAACTTGTTTGCTCTTGATTGTGCAGACTTCAGCCACGGAGACAAACGATGCAATCTGGCACTTTGATAGTGGTTGTGGAAAGCACATGACGGGCAACAAGAATAACCTTATAAACTATAGACGGTGGTCTAAAGGTCCAACAATAAGGTTTGTTGGTGGAGGCTCTGGTTCTACAAAAGGCTATGGTGACGTGAAGTTAGGATGCATTACCATTACGGGAGTTCTTTATGTCAAAAATCTTAAGTTTAATCTTTTCAGCATGAGTCAGTTTGCTGACAAAGGATACTTCATCAAAATCAAAAGTGATGAATGTAAACTTATAGATTTCGAGACAAAGAAGGTTATTATGGTTGCAAGAAGATCAGGAGGCTTGTACACCGTAGATTGGTCTTCAGCAATTGTTGAAAAATGCCTTGTCTCGGATCACGATTGCCTTGCTGAAAAAGCATGGTTATGGCATAAACGAACAAGTCATCTAAACTTCAAGACGCTGAATAAGCTTTCTAAAAAGGCCCTTGTAGTTGGATGGTGTTTGCAATGCATGTCAGCAAGGAAAGCAAACTAAATCTCTTTCAAGAACAAGGCAGTACCGTCAACTACAAAACCTTTACAACTCTTGCACATGGACTTGTTTGAATCTTCTTCAACAAGCTATGCTGGTAAGAAGTATGGTCTGGTGGTGGTAGATGAATATTAAAGATTCACTTGGGTAGTATTTATCAAACAAAAATCTGAAACAAAGACTGAAATACCTAACTTGCTGAATAAGCTTGAAGTCATGAAAAATGACAAGGTAAAAGTCATAAGGACAGACCATGGTACTGAGTTTGTAAACCAGTACATAACTGAGTATTGCACTTCAAAAGGCATAGAACATCAGTTATCCTTAGTAAGGACACCACAACAAAACGGTGTTGCTGAACGGAAGAATCGTACCCTAAAAGAAGCCGCAAGAACAATGCTTGCTGACACTGAAATAAGTGAGGCTTATTGGGTTGAAGCGATTAATACCGCCTGTTACACTCAAAACAGATGTTTGATTACTAAGGAATACAACAAAACTCCATATGAGTTGTTCGTTGGTAGACCTCCTAATATCACTCATCTAAGAGTATTTGGTTGTAAGTGTTTCGTTCTTAATAACGGTAGAGAATACCTAAGAACATTTCAACCAAAGGCAGACGAAGCGATATTTCTCGGTTACTCCTTGCATAGTAAAGCTTATAGAGTTTACAACAAAAAGGCACAAAAGATCGAAGAATCAGTGCATGTTGTATTCTACGAAAAGACACAAGGAGTGCCTGCTGAAGAAGAAATATCAGAATGTATGAAAAAGCTAATCATACATGAGCAAAGAACTGAATCTAATGCTAGGGAAATCAAGTCGACTGAACTAAATGAATGATTCTGACAATGACTCCCCTCCCCAAGTCATGACAAGATAAATATAGTTCACGACAAGGAATTTCCAGCAAAAGACGCAGTTGCTCCGGAAGTTGCTGAAACTACGCGACCTCCCGTGCCTGTTGATGAGTTACCACAATCTAGCAATGCTGAACAAGCAGTTGCTGATGAACCAATCTCAGCAGAGACACAATATCCCAGTAGTACTGAACAAGTACATGCTGATGAGCAAACATATCCAGATCCAACGAGCAAAAACCTGTTAACAAATGGATTAGAGATCATCCCTCTACGGATATGATTGGTGATATTGATAAACGCCAAGTGACTAGATCCAAAGTTTCTGCTACTCATGGACTTGCTGAAGAAGCAATTGTCGTAGAATTAGAATCATTGTTCTCTTGCTTTGTTTCAGAAATTGAACCTAAAACCATAGAAGAAGCTTTAAAGCATTCTGAATGGATCAAGGCAATGCAAGAAGAACTGGATCAATTTGAAAGGAACAAAGTCTAGAAACTTGTACCACTTGCTGAAGGCAAGAAAGGTATTGGTACAAAGTGGGTGTTCAGAAACAAGCTGAGTGAGTCTGGTGAAGTAACAAGAAACAAAGCACGTTTAGTTGCTCAAGGTTATTGTCAGACTGAAGGATTGGACTATGATGAGTCTTATGCACCAGTTGCAAGATTGGATGCAATTAAGCTTTTCTTAGCCTTTGCTGCTCACAATGACTTCATTGTTTACCAAATGGATGTTAAAAGTGCATTCTTGAATGGTGAACTTGCTGAAGAAGTCTACTTAGAACAACCCCCTGGCTTTGAACTTCCCTCAGAAACCAAGATGGTATACAAGCTTCAGAAAGTTGTATATGGTCTAAAGCAAGCACCAAGAGCATGGTATGATACTTTGGCTAAGTTCTTGCTGGATAATGGTTTCAAGAAAGGTGAAGTTGATAAAACCTTGTTTACCATGAACCATGATGGTAAAATACTCTTAGTTCAAATTTATGTGGATGACATAATTTTTGGATCTAAGGACAAGCAACTTTGTGATGATTTTTCCAAACTCATGACAAACAAATTTGAAATGAGTATGATGGGAAAATTGAATTATTTCCTAGGATTGCAAGTCAAGCAACTCAAAGATGGAATATTCATAAATCAAGCAAAGTATGCGAAAGAAATGCTCATAAAGTTTAGGATCAAAGAGGAAGAGAAACCTGAAAAGATCCCTATGAGTGTTGGTACCAAATTGGGTTATACTAAAGAAGATAAAAGTGTTCAAGAACACAAGTATAGGAAGCTCATTGGTTCCTTGTTGTATTTAACAGCAAGTAGACCTGACATTCAGTATGTTGTTTGTGTGTGTGCAAGATTCCAATCTGATCCAAGAGAATCACACTACAAAAAGGAAATTAAGATACTGAAATATTTCAAAGGTACAGTCAATGTTGGATTATGGTATCCTAAAGATTCTGGACTTGAATTGGTTGGTTATTCTGATGCTGATCATGGAGGATCAACTCTTGATAGAAAAAGTACCTCTGGAACTTGTCAGTTTTTGGGTACTAGAAGCAAACCTGTGTTGCCAATTCATCTACAGAATCTGAGTACATTGCGGCTGGATGTTGCACAGCTCAAATCCTATGGATTCAGCAACAATTAAGAGATTATGGTATTTCTGCAAAGAAAACACCAATCTTTTGTGATAATACGAGTGATATTGCTATCACGCAAAATCCTAAGTTTCACTCAAGGACTAAGCACATTGATATTAGACATCATTTCATTAGAGATCATGTGGAAAAAGGAGATATTGAGGTTGTGAAAGTAGGTATTGATGATCAACTTGCTGACATCTTTACCAAGCCCCTACAGATAATAGATTCGCAATGCTAAGGTATAACCTTGGATTGATTGAATTACCTCAATAAATGATACAGTTGGTAGAATGTTGAAACAGGTATTCAGCAAGCCAAAGTACTCTTACTTCATTAAAAGCTCCTTCCACTAATTTCTTCTAAGAAATGATAGGTCACTACATGATTGCTGAAACAAGCATTCAGCAAGTAATTCCTTCAAAACGGGTATTTGTTAGGAAACTTGATCACTTGCTGAGACAGGCACTCAATAAGAGAAAAACCTTAAAGATTGTTGAAACGGGTATTCAGAAAATAAAAGTTACTGAAACAGGTATTCAAGTATCAAGGGAATATTCTGAGACGGGGACTCAGAAAAGAGCAAAACTCATTTCTCAGATTTTACCAAAAGATGTCTCAAGTATAAAAAGAATTTACTGATACGGGAACTCAGAAATATCTTTTGAACTTTAGGAAATATGAGATATCTGATTAAGGGGGAACTTTCAGCAAGTATCTAGGCTATTTATGCAAACTCGATGAAAAGATTCTTGTCTATTTCAGCAAGCAATCTAATCCCATAAATCTCGGTAAAATCAATTTGTGACGTTAATCGGGCACAGATAAACTCGTAATAATCATGACATGAAATACAATCGTGGCCATTGATTAAAAGGAGTTATTGATCTAACGGTTAACATTACAAAGAGAAAGAGTGCTCTGACGATTTTTGTTAGTGGGCCACTACGCATTTAATGCAAAGGCTCCACTAACGCCATTGTTTCTCTATTTTACCCTTGCTCAAAACTCAAATCGATTGAGATTCTCACACATCAGAGACACTATATAAAGAAGGAGTTAGAGAAATGACAAAATTCTTTAACTCACATTTCCTTTCTCTGCAAATTTTAGCCTGAATCTACTGTACCTCCGGTCAAAAAGCAAACAATCTTTTTCGTACATTTTTCTCTCTATATAAAGAAAATGGCACCAAAAAGACAATCATCCAAGACCTCCAAGTCGTCTAAGGTTGACAGTGCTGAGAAACCCACTGCTCCGGTGACTACTCCGGCAACAAACACAGCGAAAGTTGTGTTAAAAAACGATAGAATCACGGAAAAACCCATGCCTCCTTCATATCTTGACAATCAAAGTGTGAGATGATGATGCAATGGGGTGGTTTTGCTAAAGAGAAGTATATCCGATACTTCTATGAACAAGAACTTGACGGTGACAATGAAGAGGCGCTTGACTTTATCAAGCAGCAAGGCCTCATTCACTTTATAACTGCTCGCCCTAAGCAAGTGAGCATGTTGGATACAATGGAGTTCTACAACAATGCAGAAATCCAGTCCCTAACTGATAGTCAAGGAGTCACTGAAAAAGTGATCTTTACTATAGTTCAGAACACGCAAATCGTCCTGAAATGGACTGATTTAGCGGAAATCTTTCAGATTCCAACCACTGGAACTGAAGATGACATCACTGCCACTGATGAAGAGATAGAAGCCTTCTACAGTGATGTCAGAAATGAGAAAATGAAGAAAGGAGAGATTGCTCCCGTGACTTGGACAAAGCACGTTAAGAGGAAGTATCTCTGCCATTCACTTGGTCTAGTAACTCTGCTACTAATCAAAGTCTTGGACTCCCAAGTTGGAGGAATAGACCAAGTAGGCTTGAGAAGGTGGCCGCTGCTGATGCATATCTATGAGAACAAAACGGAGCTCAACTGGGCTAAGTACATTTTCAACAGACTTGTTGATTGTGTTACTAAGTTCAAGGTTAAGGTTGAAGACAACAAGGTCTCACCTACCTTCCCAGTCATGTATGGACTGAAGATATGCTTTATCCTTGAACACTTCAGGATTCAGCTGAGAAACCCAGTGCCAATCAAGAAATCTGTATGCAATGTGGGAAGAGCCTTCTACAAGTAGAATGTACCTAAGACTGCTGACAAGAAACTTGAAAAATCTAAGAAGACAACAGCTGCAAATGTTGTCAGCACAAGCCAGCAAGAAAGGTATACAACAGCTGCAGATGTCACCACTCAGCAACTTAGAGATGAAACTGTTGTAGATGGTGGTGACAGAGATGAAACTGCTCTAGATGGTGATCATGCTGACACCACTACACCCGTTGCTGAAAATGCAACTACTGACGCCTCTGCTGGGAAACTCGAAAAATCAAAGAAGAAAAAGAGGAAAGCTGATGATGACACTCAGACTGCAGCGTCATCAGCAAACCCCGTCCCCAAGAGAAAAAGGACAAATAACCCAAGAAAGAAAACACTGGCTCGCAAGTCAGTACCAATTGTCCATGATCTCTCGGACGATTCCCAAGCAGTTGCTGAAAAGCAAACTCCAGTAGATGTTGACAAGGTGGTTACTGAAACCTATGTCAGCAACGTTGAAGTGTTTGCGGAAGCCTTCAACAATCAACTTAATGTTGATTCATCTACTGTGAATAGACCACAAGGAAGTGGAAATGAAATTCCTGCCCAAGTCCCAGATATCTACATTGGAGATAATCTTGATGACCAAACTCTGGAACCAGTAACTGATATCGCTGCTGATATAAGAACCGCGACACTTGCTGAAGCTGCCGTTGCTAAAAAGATGGTTGCTGAACAAGCAACTCATCAGGTTGCTAAAGAACCAGTTGCTGAGACTGCAATGGTTCAAGTCCCAGAGGTTGCTGAAGCAACACAAGAAGCATTATTCGACGACGCATCTCGCGATGCTGAGAATACAGGCCCCAGTTCACCAAAGACATCAATTGACAAAGTCCAGCTTGTACTGGAAGAAATAATCCATCAAATGGAGTTGGATATTGAAGAAACATCCAACAAATCAATCGATGTTTTTATGACAAGCATTGAGCTTAAGGGTCAAGATGCTTCCGCTCAACTTGTCATTTCAGAGACAAGGGAGATAGTTGAAACCGCACAGCTTTCTCAAATAGAGCTAGAGAAGAAGTATGCTGAAGAAACAGTCCCAGAACTTCACTTTCTGAAACTCAATCTTTTGCTAATATTATGATTTCTCTACAGACTTCTCATGATGCAAGTCAGACGGTTGTTGAAGCCTCTGCACCAGAATCAACACTTCCTGCTCAGCAGGTAGTTAAATTTTTTGGTAAAACAACTAAGTTTGACAACTTAGTACTTGTATCTAACTCATATTTATTTCAGGATAAACAATTGGAGAATGCTTCTCAAGCTCCTCAAGGAATGGAAATTGTACCAGCACAAACAAGTGTGCAACATGAGCTTGCTGAAACTCAGCAGGTAATTCATGTTTCACCTTTGGACTCTAAGACAATTATCCAAACCTCTCCTGATCTAAATGTTATTCTTTTTCAGGCTCTAAAGGAGACCACTGAAGTGTTTCACATCACTTAAGATCCAAAAGTGAGTTCTGAGGAACTTTACTTCGACTTCAAAAGAACAACCTTGTCAAGAGTTGCTAAGTCTGTCAGCAACTGGCAAAGGTATAGAAGGATGGATTTTTCCGATCTCCATCTTCATCTATCAAATGAGAAAAAGAGATCTTCTCTTCTGAAGCTCGAGACTTTTGTCCACTCCATACTTCCTGAAGAAATGTCATATTCTCAGCTAATGAGCTCAAATCTGATTGCTCAAATCAGAGAGAATATGAAGGCCAAATTTAAGAGTGCCTCTCCAACTGAACAAGCTGTGATGCTCAAAGGTTCATTTGTACCTGTGGTGGTTGATCCCCACAAAATCAATGAAGAAGAGGAAGTGACGAGTGTTGCTTTATACAAGCATCTCGAGCTAGTTATTTTGACTGATGATGAAGAGGAAGAAGATGAAAACATCCCCACTGATCCCAGTGATGATGAAGGGAAAGATTCAAAGGATAAAAAGGACGACGATGATGACAATCAAGGTCCTAGTCCTGATGCTGGTGGACTAAAAATGACATTTGCTGAAACTGAGAAACAAGACAATTGATGAACGCGCGGATGTCGTGCTCCAACGCGAACGAATCAAATAAATTTGTAATTAGCCAAAGGCAATCCACAACTACAACGAAAACCGTAGTGTAGCAGTAGAATGACTCGAGTGTCGTTCTCTCAGGACTATAACTAGCTTTATCTATTTAACAAGAGAATATAAAACAGCAGACAGATAGCAATAGGGGTGTTTCTAGCAGGTAATGGAGATTGGTGATAGTATGGTCCTTCTTAACATAACGGGTCGATAATCATGCATAAATTCCTCGGTCTTGCATAGAGATCTTTGAATCAATCTAGTGTCCTGTTGCAAATATTAAGCACTACGAAGATAATTGGTCTGACAAGTCAATCACGATTGTCCTAATGTGTTTCGTAATTACTCAACACTACGAAGATAATTGGTCTGATGATTGTCCTAATGTGTTCCGTAATTACTCAACACTACGAAGATAATTGGTCTGATGGTCGACAAGTGTCCAATTGTGCATAATAATTAATACAACATACGAGAATTTTGGTTGCAACTGATCAACGAAATAAAGCAATGACACGGAGTATAATGCGCGATATAGCCATTAGCATGATTATCTTCCCTTCGCTAAGAATTCACATACTACCACCAATGATAAGTTTAGCTACTCATAATAGGCATGCAATCTACAGAAATTATAGAAGAAAACATATTGAAAGATAAATAAAATAAGTAGATTAAACTGTAAGATACAAGTTACCGAAGGTTGTCAATCTCCGAAGAATTGCGATCCTACGAGCTCCAATCCGCTATGAAGAAGTATCCCCTAAGCTACAGAACTCCCAGGACAGGCCCCGGGAAGTCCCTACCTAAAACTATAGAGAGAGGTGAGAAAGTAGGTCTGGAAAGATATGATTTTCGGAGAAAACTGAGCAACTATATATAGGCCCCGAATTACTGTGGGGCGGTTCGCCCCACACACCGGGCGGTTCGCCCCAGAGAAAAACTCGCGGAATTCCGCGTTTTTGGATTTCTTCCCCTTTTCGGACTCGGTTTCTGACTTCTAGTAGCCTTCTAACCTCCAGATTCGGCCCCTAGACTTCAAATCCTATCCGGAAACCTTCAGATACTCCAAATAGGCTTCTGGAACACCAATTCCTTGTCAACTTCAATATAATTGCTCGGAAATCTTCGAATTTCAACCAAAACCTGTAAAATAAAATCTAAAGGGAAACGTGACACTATTCTAAGAAAATGCATTAAAATATAGCTAATTAACATAGAGAAAAGCTAAAATAGGTGAAAAAGATTCGAATGAAAGTGTAAAATACACATTCATCAAACTCCCCAAACCGAACCTTTGCTTGTCCTCAAGCAACTAAGCTAGACTCTAATACAAAAAACATGCAAGACACAAAATGGAGTTTCATGCAAAATAAAATGAACTAATCTACTGAATCTACCAAATAACATATGAACAAAAACCATATAAATCAAAGCATGAATATAAGTTTAAGAATACCTCGATTGACTTATACACATCCACATAAGCACTTATGTCTAGACAAGATAGTCTCTCGTAACATTCTCTACCTGGACCTAGTTAGTGACGACGTAATGAAGCATGCTAAGATACGAATGGTTGCCCCGTGCCTATGAAACTGAGGACTTACTGCTGTTCCACCATGTTAAGACTTTTCCTCAAAAGAGGTCGAACTAGTACTGGCTCTCATCAAACGAAGGAGGGTTCCCTATAAAAGATAACTCTCCCCTATTCTACCCATCTCTCAAGTAAAGTCTTAAACTTTCACCACTTCCTGAATGGCAGAACGAGGGTGGTCTAGAACAGATGACACTTAAGACAAAAAAGATAAAAGATAAAAATTACAACACGATTACGAACAATACAAAAATGGAAAAGACTCAACACTTTGCTAAACTGCTATTTGGCTTTTTCTTTTTTGGACCCTTCTTTTGCTTTTTTGGGGTCTTTTTTCTTTTTTTTTCTTTCCAGATTCTTTTTTTCTTTTTTTCTTTTTCTCATTTTTTTTTTTCTGGAATTTTTCTTTCTTTTTTTTCGATTTTTCTAGCCAGCAGTAGCATAACAAAAAGAGAAACAAAAATGACTCACACGACTTCCCCAAACCTATTCGAAAGAATAGGTTGGGGTACAAAATTTACGAAAAAGAAAAAATAAACTCACGATACGAAAATGAAAAACAGAAACAAGTCTAATGATGGTGTAACCCCCTCCCCAAACCTATTCGGAAGTATAGGTTATAAACAAAGGATCACACAACCTCACACTACCTCCTTCCTAGGCATTTAGCAATCTCAAAGCATGGTGAAGACTTGTTGCCTCTTAGGTACATAATTACTCGGGAAAACAACCATAAGACCCTAACATGCATCATCCTATTATAAAGGCCTTCGTGAACCGCAGTAGAGAAAACACCACTAAGTGATGTCGAGACTACCATGCTTAACTAAGTGCAATACATAAATGTGACAAGCCAATCGAGAAAAACCTCAAACAAATTCATAGAGATGAAGCATACGATTAATGGCATAGCTAGTTGATCTACCCAATAAAAAAAATTCAAAAAATTCGGCAATAAACTCCATATAAAACATGCAAGACTATCCTAGGAAAGCAGTAAACGTGCAAATGCAAAAAATTTCACGAGTTTATCATAAGCAAGGTAAGTATAGAGATAACCGGCGATAACCTCCTCCCCAAACCTGAACGTCGTCGCTCGTCCCGAACACCGAAAGTGGATCCACGATGAGAGCTAATGCTTGTATAAGTTACCTATAATACTCAATCAAACTCGTGAGAAAACAAAACAAAACACACTAACCTTCAGTGGAGGCGGTAAGGGTAAGCTCAAGGTGATCAACCTCCCTTTGATCACTAGATATCTCGAAGTACGGTTTCACTCTCTGGCCATTCACCTTGAAGGTATTGCCCGTCTTTGGATCGAAGAATTTAATAGCTCCATCGGGAGCAACTTCGAAAATTTCGTATGGTCCATCCCAACGAGTACGGAGCTTTCGAGGAAATAGTCGAAGGCGAGAATTAAATACCAAAGCTTTTTGTCCAGGAATCAATTCCTTTCGTACTATACCACGATCATGATACTTCTTAGTACGTTCCTTGTAGATCTTGGCATTCTCATAAGCACCTAGTCGTAATTCATCAAGCTCATCTAGTTGCAACAATCGTTCCTCGCCAGCCTTTCCCATATCAAGATTGAGTGTTTTAATGGCCCAATATGCCTTGTGTTCTAGTTCTACGGGAAGATGACATGCTTTTCCATACACAAGTCTGTACGGGGTGGTCCCGATCACCGTCTTGTAGCTAGTCCTGTATGCCCAAAGTGCATCATTCAATTTTCCTGCCCAATCCTTTCTACTAGGCTTCACTACTCTCTCCAGGATCTTCTTGATTTGACGGTTGCTGACTTCGACTTGCCCCGATGTTTGCGAGTGATAAGGTGTAGCGACACTATGGTGGACACTGTATATGTTAAGAAGGGAAGCAAACGTTCTATTGACGAAGTATGACCCTCCATCGCTGATGATTGTCCTAGGGCACCCAAATCTCGAGAATATTACTTCCTTCAAGAACTTCATAACTACTGCACCGTCATTCGTTTTTGTAGGAATTGCCTCTACCCATTTAGTCACATAGTCCACTGCAACAAGAATGTATTCATAGCCTCCACTGTTTGGAATGGTCCCATAAAATCAATGCCCCATACATCGAAAGGTTCTACCACTAGATTCCCTTGAAGGGGCATTTCATCTTTCTTGCCAATACCACCACCTCGTTGACATGGGTCACAATTCTTCACAAAACTTCGAGCATCTTTGTATATTGTTGGCCAGAAAAATCCTGCCTGCAGTACCTTGCGCGCTGTCTTCAATCCACTGTAGTGCCCCCCACAGTTAAGCTCATGGCAATGGCTCAGTACACTTTGCTGCTCTTCTTGTGGCACGCATCTCCTTAGAATCCCATCAGCTCCTTCCTTGAATAGATGTGGATCATCCCATATGTAAGTCCTGCATTGCTTGGCAAGAGCTCTCTTGTCTGAAGCTGAAAAGTTAGTGGGGCAAATATTCATAGCCAAATAGTTTACAATATCCGCATACCATGGCTCCTCATTAGCCTTCATTAGATGCTCATCGGGGAGGTCATCATTAATTGGTATCGGATCAACAGGGATATTAGGTATTCTAGATAAATGATCTGCTACTAAATTCTCCCTACCAACTCTATCTACTATGGTCAAATCAAAGTCTTGCAGCAAAAGTACCCAACGGATTAATCTAGGCTTAGAATCTTGCTTAGCTATCAAATGTCTCAAAGCAGCATGATCAGTATGGACATTCACAGGATGTCCAATTAAATAAGACCTAAACTTTTGTAAAGCAAAGACAACAACTAAAAATTCCTTTTCAGTTGTTGTATAATTAACCTGCGCGGAGTCTAGAGTCTTACTAACATAATAAATCACACGATACTGCTTATCAACTTTTTGGCATAAAACAGCACCCATAGCAAAATTCGAAGCATCACACATAATTTCGAAAGGAAGATTCCAGTCAGGCGGCACAACAATGGGGGCAGAAACAAGCTTTTCCTTTAGGGTATTAAAAGCAACTAGGCATTCATTAGAGAAATGGAAAACCACATCTTTAGCAAGCAAGCTACTTAAAGGTTTAGCAATTTTCGAAAAATCTTTAATAAACCTCCTATGAAAACCTACATGGCCAAGAAAAGATTGCAATTCTTTCACGCAAGTAGGCGGGGAAGTTTTTCAATGATTTCTATCTTAGCCTTGTCTACCTCAATACCTCTTTCAGAAACTACATGTCCTAGAACAATGCCTTCTCTAACCATATAATGACTCTTCTCCCAGCTTAAGGTGAAGTTGCATTCAATGCACATTTTCAAAACTAGATCTAATCTTTGCAAGCATTCATCAAATGAATCACCAAAAAGGGAAAAATCATCCATGAAAACGTCAACAAATTTAGTTACCATGTCAGAGAAAACAGAAAGCATGCACCTTTGAAAAGTGGCGGGAGCATTGCATAGTCCAAATGGCATCCTCCTATAGGCAAATGTTCCGAATGGGCAAGTGAATGTCGTCTTCTCCTGATCCTCCGGTGCAATCGGAATCTGGTAGAAACCTGATAAACCATCAAGAAAACAATAGAACTTCCGCCCCGCTAGGCGGTTTAGCATGTCATCTATAAATGGTAAAGGGAAGTGGTATTTTTTAGTGGCAGCATTTAATCTCCTGTAGTCAATGCACATCCGCCATCCAGTGGTCTTCCTAACCGTTACCAATTCTCCCTTCTCATTCTCTTCCACCGTGACTCCTGATTTCTTAGGAACTACATGTACCGGGCTCATCCATCGACTATCTGGAATGGGGTAGATCATATCAGCATCTAGCAATTTGATCACTTCCTTTTTTACCACCTCTTGCATTGCTGGATTTATCCTTCGCTGAGGTTGCCTAACGGGTTTGGCATCTTGTTCTAGAGTGATGTTGTGCACGCATCTTGTAGGGCTAATTCCTTTGATATCGCTGATCCCCCATCCTATAGCTGCGGAATTTTCCTTCAATACCTCAATCAGCTTGCTTTCTTCATTGTCGGAGAGATGTGAGGAGACAATCACAGGCTTTTTATGATTTTCTCCCAAGTACACATACTTGAGATGCGCATGAAGCGGTTTCAATTCTAAGCTAGGTTCTTCAGGAAACCCACTTTCTTCTTCTTCTTCTTCATCTAAAGGTTCAAGTACCTCTTCTCCTGCGGGAATTTCTGGGGTGCTATCCATTATTTCAACTAGTTCTCTTGCCTCTTCGGTCATGTAGCACGTCTCAGCTTGCATTGTTAGTGCTTCCTCAAGTGGTTCGCGACTGCCATGGCTATGATCAAATTCGGGAATTACGGATTCGTAGCAATCGACAAATTTTAACTCCTCCGCAACTTCCTTATCTCTGATGCTACATCCTGCCAACTCAATCTTTTCGCCTATTACCTCCATGGTTATCTTCTTGCCCTTAAGTTCAAGGCATGTGTTGGTAGTTGCCATGAATGGTCTCCCAAGTAGTACTACGTGCTCACGGATATGGCTCTTTCCCTCGTCTGCGGACTTCATTACTACAAAATCAGCTGGGATTATCAATTTGTCTACTTTCACAAGGATGTCTTCTATTATCCCGACTGGCCTCTTCACACTTTGGTCTGCCATTTGGACCACCATATCAGTTGGTGTCAATTCTCCAAGTTCCAGGGCCTTGTATACCGAATACGGCATTAAGTTAATGCTAGCTCCTAAGTCAAGCATTGCCTGCGTAGTTCGTCCATTCCCTAAGGCGATGTCGATGATGAAGCTGCCAGGATCCTTTTTCTTCATGGGCAATCCGGCAAGCGAGTTGACTGTTTCAACCCCATTCACTTCCCTCCCTGAAGTAATCCTTTTGTTCTTGATCTCACGAAAGAATTTCGTATAAGCTGGAATGTTCTGGATTAACTCTAAGAGAGGTACATTGACTTCCACTTTTGACAGGCGTTGGAATAAGGGTGAATCTTGAATATCCTTCTTGGCGGGTTTGATCCGACTCGGGTATGGCACATGTGGCTTCGGAGGTACATATGGATTGGAAGATTTGTGAAGTTCTCCTGGTATACTAGTTCCAACTTCGACTTCGTCATCATCTATGTCTATTACAGATGGTCTTGGTTCATCATTCCTTTCTGGAACTTCTTGAGGTTCTTTAGAACTTCCGCCATCCTCTTGTTCTGTGTTTGGCCCTCTATTATCGATCTCAGTAGGTTCCACCCGCTTAGGACGTATGAAGTTGGGAATTTTGGTCATCTTGCCTCCTCGGAGCAGTAGATTCACCTCTTCGCACTCATTCTCCTCAATAGCAACAGCTGGAGACTGCTCGGGATCAGCTTCAGATGTCTCATTGGTAAGACTCGGACTGTTTGGTTCCCTGGAGTTGGGGGGTGATTCGCTCCTCACCTCGGGTGGTTTGCTCACTACTTCCTGTGGGGTATCCTCGACTTCTTTACCGCACCTTCCACACTTCAGTAAGCTAAGTTCTTTGATAAGTTGCTCAGTTACTTCGATCGCTTCGAAAGCCTTCTCGATTCGATGATTGTTCTCAGCTTGCCCTGCGTGTGCTACCTCGAAGACACTCTCAATGGCATTAATCCCTGCGTAAAACGCAAGTTCCTCCTCTTCACTGATGTCTTCGTCCTCAGAATAGTTTTCGTATAACGCGTCAATTTCGTCTTGATTCGAGTATATGTTGGCGACTTCATTCGACATCATTTTCTCGGATTGTGCGGATCCATTGGCATATGTTTGAAAGACCTTCACTGCCTCTTCAACTGTACATTCTTCCAAACCTCCACATATCCCATCTATTTGAAGCCTAACTTCATCTCGTAGTCCTCCAACAAAAAACCAAATCAGCTCCCCATCGTCGAAACGGTGGTGGGGGCACTCACGTTTATACAGCTCAAAACGTTCATAGGTGTCACAGAACCGCTCGTATTCTCCTTGCTTGAAGTATTCGATCCGATTCCGTAGTGCCATCGTCTCATGGTAAGGCATGAAACGTGCCAAGAACTCCTCTAGTACTTGGCTCCAGGTCTTCAGTGATCCTGGTGCTAACCTTGCTATCCATATCCTCGGTTCATATCCCAAAGCAAAAGGAAATAATTTCCTGCATAATTGATCCTCGGTGAGCCCCTTTGCTGGAACTTTTGCTATCTCTTCTTCATAGGATCTGATGAAGCTTATTGGATTCATATCTTCTCCTTCTTCGAACCTTGGTATCCTTCTCACTATGGTGCTTGTTACCTCGTACCCCGATAACTCTTCTTCCAAGTATATAGCTGACCCCCTCCTGACTTGCGAGAATGTCGGTGTCATGCGGGCTTTTAAGGTCGTCATACCTGGAAATCTGTATCAGGAATAACTCAAAACTAAAAATTAGCCTCGTTAGAAATTTCGAAAATCGAGAAAATTTCTAGATATCGAATACTACTAAAGCTAGGAAAGGTGAATTAGAAACAGACTAGGAAAGCAGTATCAGAGAGAGATTAAAAAGGAAAACTAAAACTAATAGAATTAGGAATCTAAAGCTCTAAATATAAACAAATTAGACAGAAAAAAGGAGTATAGTCCCCGGCAGCGGCGCCAATTTGATGAACGCGCGGATGTCGTGCTCCAACGCGAACGAATCAAATAAATTTGTAATTAGCCAAAGGCAATCCACACCTACAACGAAAACCGTAGTGTAGCAGTAGAATGGCTCGAGTGTCGTTCTCTCAGTACTATAACTAGCTTTATCTATTTAACAAGAGAATATAAAACAGCAGACAGATAGCAATAGGGGGTTTCTAGCAGGTAATGGAGATTGGTGATAGTATGGTCCTTCTTAACATAACGGGTCGATAATCATGCATAAATTCCTCGGTCTTGCATAGAGATCTTTGAATCAATCTAGTGTCCTGTTGCAAATATTAAGCACTACGAAGATAATTGGTCTGACAAGTCAATCACGATTGTCCTAATGTGTTTCGTAATTACTCAACACTACGAAGATAATTGGTCTGATGATTGTCCTAATGTGTTCCGTAATTACTCAACACTACGAAGATAATTGGTCTGATGGTCGACAAGTGTCCAATTGTGCATAATAATTAATACAACATACGAGAATTTTGGTTGCAACTGATCAACGAAATAAAGCAATGACACGAAGTATAATGCGCGATATAGCCATTAGCATGATTATCTTCCCTTCGCTAAGAATTCACATACTACCACCAATGATAAGTTTAGCTACTCATAATAGGCATGCAATCAACAGAAATCATAGAAGAAAACATATTGAAAGATAAATAAAATAAGTAGATTAAACTGTAAGATACAAGTTACCGAAGGTTGTCAATCTTCGAAGAATTGCGATCCTACGAGCTCCAATCCGCTATGAAGAAGTATCCCCTAAGCTACAGAACTCCCAGGACAGGCCCCGGGAAGTCCCTACCTAAAACTATAGAGAGAGGTGAGAAAGTAGGTCTGGAATATATGATTTTCGGAGAAAACTGAGCAACTATATATAGGCCCCGAATTACTGTGGGGCGGTTCGCCAAACACACCGGGCGGTTCGCCCCACCTCTGGGGCGGTTCGCCCCAGAGAAAAACTCGCGGAATTCTGCGTTTTCGACGCGTTTTTTGATTTCTTCCCCTTTTCGAACTCGGTTTCTGACTTCTAGTAGCCTTCTAACCTCCAGATTCGGACCCTAGACTTCAAATCCTATCCGGAAACCTTCAGATACTCCAAATAGGCTTCTGGAACACCAATTCCTTGTAAACTTCAATATAATTGCCCGAAAATCTTCGAATTTCAACCAAAACCTGTAAAATAAAATCTAAAGGGAAACGTGACACTATTCTAATAAAATGCATTAAAATATAGCTAAATTAACATAGAGGATAGCTAAAATAGGTGAAAAAGATTCGAATGAAAGTGTAAAATACACATTCATCAACAATCAACAAGCTGAACAAACACCAACTCAACATGAATCTCAACCTGCTCCTGCTGAAACTGAAAATCAAGCACCTGTACAAGGTGCTGATACTGAAGAAGAATACGCCAGAAAGCGCGCTGCATTGAAACATGGCAAGAGCAAGCTTCCTGATGCCGAGTTATCTTTACTTGATGCCAAGGTCACTGATACAAACCTTGATGATGAAGAAGAATTGGATGAAGATTACCAAAGAGCACTCCAAAATAGTCTCCAAATTCATGCAAGGCACACGGAGAATTTGGATATTGCTCGATCTTCAGGAGTAAAGCCACAAGAAGTCCCCTCCCTTCCACTTACTACTGGTGAAAATCCAGCAATTGAGTCTCAAACGTTGCCCTCAGCAACTACTCAATTAAAACCTACTACTGGTGAAACTCCAGTCATTGAGTCTGAAGCGTTGCCATCAGCAACCACTCAACCAGAAAGGAATGAAGCTGCCGACTTAGGTTCCAAGGTTGCTGGCCTTGATGAATCTGAGGATGAAGATGATCTAGCAGCAAATGAGGATGAAAATTTCAAGAAAGACCCCAAAGTGGTCGAAATTCCTCCCCCTGACTATGAAAATGATAAAGGAGATGACTTGAGAGGAGAATTGCTGTTACAAGATGATCAATTTGCTTCTGAGCTCAAAGTTCATTCCATGACCCCTAATCTAGTGCCGTTTCCACGTGTGGAGGAGTTTACCCCAAGAATTTTGGCACTTAGGGAAGTCCACAAAGCCTGCAAAGCTGAAGATGATGCATTGCTTGCTGAGAGCCCGCTTGATATTGGAAAAGTATTGGCTACAGTGCTGAGACGCACTACTACACTTACAATAGCTCAGAAAGACATCAGTCTTTATCACAAAAGCTGTGAAGAAGATGTAAGTCAAGCACTCCGGCTAGCAAAGTCTACATTAGTCAAGGCTCAGACTTTCATGGAAGAAAAGGCCGCAACAGAGCGCAGACATGAGGAGAATATGGCGAGTATTAAGCAAGAATTGTCAAAGCTGACTTCTGATCAGCAAGCAATCATTATGAAATACAACAGCCTAAGTACTCTTGTTGAAAATTGCAATGAGTTCTTCTCTTTGCACATTACTCCGATGATGCAATCCATGTCTAAGGGGGAAGATGAACCAAAGAGAACTTCAAGGAAGAAAACCCCTCCTACTGTTGAAGCGCCACTGACCATAGAACCTCTTGCTGAAAAAGAGCAAAGTTGTAAAAGACAAGCAGAATCTGAGTTAAATTCAGCAAGTCCCAAAAAGAGAAAAACTGCTGCTGAAACTCAAGGATTCTGTCATACTGAAAGTCATCAAGCTCTGAATGAAGATGATGATGATGACAATCAGACAATAGCTCAAGCCATAAGAGCTAAACCAATTACAGCCTTAACTCCGTCTGGCCACTCAAAGCATTTCTCTTCTGACTCAAGATCTTCAGCAAGAGATCAAGACAATGCAAAGTCAAGAAGAAGAAGGTAAAGACAGGAAGAAAAGAGGCTGGCCAGCATTGCTATTGGCTCCGACATTGAATATACAAATACCAGCAATGATGAAACCACTCAGAACGTGATCAGAAACGTTCATGGTTGTTGGATCTTAAAGCTGGAAGATTTGCTGGTGAATGAGTTCTTTCCAACAGCCATACTGAACCAAATGTTCACTTGGATTGATCTCAAGGTAAAAAGGAAAGAAAGGGCTGAAACCCTACCAAGAAATATTGCTGGGAGATGGTTGAATCTGGAAGTCTCAGTAAGAAGAACTGCAATTGGTAAGTCCATAAGACAAGAACCTGATTTGATAAACCAATTGGAATTGCTTATTACTCTGACCCTGTGACCAAGAAAACAAAGAAGAGACTTGGATTGATTCCTTATGAGTATTTCTATCTCACTGCTAAGGATCAAGAAGAAGATCTTCTCTGGCTAAGGAAGATTCATCCTAAAAGCATTTCAGATACACAACTTCTCCATGCCAGCAATTAGGGCATGCATTTGTGGGTAGTTCACTACATGGAAATGAATGCTGAAAAGCATTATCATACCGCCTGCAAAAATGCAAGGATTCTTCAACTACAAGTCCGTAAACTACTTGAAGATTACGAAAAGGACCGTTGAATTCACTGCACTTGCTGAGAAGAGTGTAAGAGAGATTTTGAGAAAATCCTCTGGAAGAGCTTAACTCTCTGTAATAGTTCTGTTTAAGTTTTGTTTGCTGATTTTGTGTAGTTATCTATGATCATTCCTGTAAACTTACTGAAAGATAACTATCAGCAATGAAGCTTTTGACTCTTATTGGTTTTTGATTATGCAATTTACTTATGCTTACTGTTTAATTATTCAAGTATTATTGCATTAATCAACTGATTTATTCAACATCAGAAACCTCTAAAAGGGTAACAATTAATTTAGCCATGGATTGCTAACATCAAAAAGGGGGAAATTTGTTAGGAAACTTGTAATTTTGATGAGCAATTAACCATGCTAAATTAAGGAAAGTCCAGTAACTAGTACTCTTAAGGTCCATAGGAACTTAGAATTTTAAGGACATTGTAAAAGAGGAACGTTTGCTGATGACTTAGAGTAGGTGCTAGATAGGTTAGTTTTATCGCTTATGATGTATCTTGTTTTCTGAAAAGAAATACAACCTATTGAAGCATTTGCTGATGATGTACTTTGTTTACACAAACAAACTATTGAAGCATTTAGAACTGCTCAGAAACTTGAAGATTTTGAAGATCTGAAGACTAGAAGAATTCGAAGATCTGAAGACTAGAAGATTTCTGAAGACTGGTATCTACAAAGGCACATGTTGCTCAGAAAGTGGAAACTTCAGCAACAGCTTGCATAAGTGAAAATCTAAACGACAGAGTAGGTTGTGCTTGCTGAAACTGAGACTGACCACTTGCTGATGGAACATTTGTGACCTCTTGCTGAAAGTACTTGTATTTGCGCTCCAATATTACTGTTTGAATTTCATTCAAATGAGCATTAAATGCAAAGCATGCACGCGAAGGACATGAAGACTAGAAGACAAACAAGGAGGCTGCTGAAAGTACAAAAGCAAGATAGTGACATCTTAAGGAACAAAAGCCTTAGAATTTAAAATTCAAACGGCTCCTTATTTTCACTATAAATAGAGGTCATCCGGCAAAGAGTTGAAGTGTGTCAACAACGTGATGAAACTCTCACTTGTGCTTAAACTCACATACCCTTCAATACTCTTTACTGCCATTTATCCGTTCCAAGACTTAAAGCTTGAAAAAGCTACTTGTGAAGATGTAGAACTTACACGGCTAAGAAATTAGTTAAGTGTTCTTTCTTTCTTTCGAACTAGAACAAGTCTTGACACCAGAAACAATAAAATTTGTTTACTGCAATGTATTCAAAGTTTTGTTTCTTAGATTACGTGTTGTAACTGAATAAGTTATAATTAAGTTATCTCATCCCAAACCTCTCTAACTGAAAATACACCCTTTCAGGCGTGATATTCAGGGGGAACTTAATCAAGCATAGTGTTGCTGATTAAAAGTACCAAGTTTGGTGGAGAATAAGGTTCCGTTCTCTAGTTAGGTTGGAAACGAAGCAAGTGTGCTTTGGTTTCTTATTGAACCGCTCTAGATAGGTGTTGTAAGGAACCTCAAACTTGTCTTAGTGGATTCAGTCCTAGAAAGGACAAAGTGGATTAGTTGAGAGATTACGCCACTCTGAGATACCACTATAAAAAGTGTTTGTGTGATTTACTTACTGTACTTAGTTTTCCGCAAAGTATATCTATTTGTACACAGTCACTCACATCACTTGCTGAAACTATCACTTACTGACAGAACACTTATTGTATCAAAGACTTCCGCTCTCTGATTTTAAGTATCAGCAAACCTAGTTACTGAGAAGTAACTTGCGCTTGCTGAGAAAGTTAAGTATCACCAAACTCATTACTGAAAAGTAATAAGTACTTGCTGAGAAAGTTTTTAAACAACGAAAGTTTGAAAAGACTATTCACCCCCCCCCTCTAGTCTTTTCTTGTTGTTTAAAGGGACCAACAGGATAGAAGTTTAACAACAACTACTTTTCACTCATTCATTATAAAGTGAGGCTGATAGAAATCAACATGGACTAATGTGAAGGAATCGGGCTACTTACCCCGCCTTTTTGAACTCCCAAGGGGACGACCACTCTTGCGTCTCACAAGCTCAACCTCCTGCAATGGCGCAACACTCTCAGTAGCCTCCATCTCTGTATCGTGTACACATATATACAGAAAATAGAGTGTTAGGTTTGATACCCGACAAATCAACTTGGTTTTTAGATTTGATCGTGGAGATTGAACGGAAAAGTTAGAAAGGGGGGAGAATTTCCCGACTTACTCTGCCGTTTCGTACTCCCAATAGGGTGGCCCCGCTTGCGTTTCCCATCTTCTACATTCGGAAATGGCCGATCAATTGCTGAGTTCTCCATCTCTGTGAACCGTGCGAGTGAGGTGAAGAGTGTTGGTGACGAGAGTGAATAATTGGGGAGAGAATTCTGAGAATATATTTACTACTTCTTGATTCCTTGGGAGAGATGAAAAGGAATGATGACTCCATAGACTACTTTCCTAAATTTGCAGTGGCTCTGCAGAATCAAGTTGTAGTAATATTTTAAGAGTTTTTTCTTATTAAGTGGTTTTTTTTTTTTTACCAATTTCAAATGTAATATTGAAATAGGTACTAGCCTGATTGGTTAGGAGGTCATGTTTTTTGTGGGTGTCTCAGGTTCGATCCCCACGGTTATCAATTTATTTTGCCAAATTATTTCTATTTTGTTTTATGAAATTTAGACGCCTCGTACCGGTTTTGGACCTGGTGCACGCACGGGGCGCCGCCCAGGGCAGGAATCGCCGTTTAACCTCGTCTTCACAATTTGACGACTTACAAGTGATGTTTAAACGGACATTTACGCAAGACAACCTGAAAAATGGTCAATCAACACTCACGTTCTTAATTCCTCTGTAGCATCAACACTCATGTTCTTAATTCCTCTGTAACATCAACACACACATTCTTAATTCCTCGGTAACATCAACACTCACGTTGAACATTATGAGTCTCATTGGTCAATTGCACTGTATCATGCATCAACACTTACGTTCTTTGTTTGTCTGTATCATCAACACTTACGTTCCACGTAATGAGTCTCACGACTCAATTGACAGTTCCAACGGTTCCAATATTGAGCTTTCTTTTAACACCGTACGAGTCTTACAAGGAATTACCATCTATGTTCTTGTATTGCTATGTATCATAAAAAACACTACTTACATTCTTAATTGATATGCATTGTTAACACCTCCGTTTACAAATCGACCGACATTGCTCGCTCAAGGAAAAGACGTATCACGGAACTAACGTTTTTTTACCCTATACCCTATATCTTGAACCATATTTCCTAAACCCTTAAACCCTAAACCCTAAACCCTATACTCTATACCGTAAACCCCCCAAAAATTTAAGTTCCCTCCTTCAAAAACGAAACTTTCAGTTTCCCTCCCTCCCTTTAACTTTTTTCACCAATTTTGCCAAAGTTCAGTTTCCCTCCCTCCCTTCTATTGTTTACACGAATTAGAAACATTAATTAGCGCCTTCCATCTTGCTTATTTCACTCCCAATTTTGATTCCTATATCTGCCGTCTAAATTAGCACCTAATCAACTAAGAACCCTAACTGATCCAAATTTGTCGATTTTTGTGGTAATGAAGGATAATTGGGTCTCCGATTCGAGCGACGACAGTCAAGGGTATGGTAGTTCGATGAATACAAAGTATTTATCTGATTATAAGCCACGAATGGAGGCGTATGCGAACAGGATTGAAAACCTGGAGGATCAATTGTTCTGTAGACATTGTCTGAAAGTGGAGAAGGATATGGCAATGGCTGTGAAGAAGGAAAAAGACGAAGAAATTGAAGTAGTTAAAGAGACACCACTTGAATTACATATGATTGATTCTCAATATGTTGATGATTACGATAATTTGGGTGACTATGAGGAAAGGAGATGGGGCTACAATGAGAGATTGAGGGACTTTGAGTATCGAATTACCAAATCCGAAGAGCGCTTTGATGAGCAAATGTTTCTCGATGAACTAGAGAAGTTGGAAAAAGCAGAATAGGAGAGGGAGGATATGAAATAAATGAGCAACGCAGCTGCGTTACTCATGACTTTCAGTGTTACTCTATTTCTCAATGTTCGAGCTCCGTAGGTTAGTATAGTATTAGCTAGTTTTGCATGGTTGATAGTGTGACTAGTTCTTGTTTTGGATTCTGTGATTGTTCTGAACGTACAAGTTCGTGTGTTAATTTCAAGATCTTGTTTTGTTGAATGGATTGTGTGATTGTTTTGAACAAGTTCGTGTGTTATCAGTTCCTATTTTGATGAATGGATTCCTTGATTGAATGGATTCTGTGATTGTTTTGGTAAGTTCATGTGTTACCAATTCCTGTAATTGTTGTAGAGAATCTACAGATCAAGCTAAATGTTCCATTTGTTCAGTGGTTCCTATAGCTGATGAACGTATTTTTGACGCGTTCATCTTGTCTTTTTTACCTTCTTTTGCTATCTTTTTGCTTAGTTTTTAGGTTAGTATTGTAGAATAGTGTCACGTTTTGTGTTTTTTGCATTTTCAGGCACTTAGGTACGAAACGGTGTTTTTGGAGCTAAAAACAAGCATTTTTTGATGGAAAATGGCCCCGTTGAAGTTCCTCAATATCCATGGCTTTGTTCGTGAGTGCCCGAGCCCCAATACGCATTGGGAAGGACGAGTCCAAGGCACCCGAGGACCGATCGTGGGCAAAGGATGGAATTTTCAAGTCAAAATCTGCACCACAGAGCAAGTGAGCCGCTTCCAGAAGCCAACCCCTCCGCCTGGAAGTCACTGGAATTCCATAGAGTTGCCCAGCATGCAAGTGGACCGCTTGGCAGAGCCCAAGCGGTACGCTTGGCAGAGCCCAAGCGGTCCGCTTGGCTTCAGTTACAGATTCGGGATTCTGTCCTTAAACTCAACTTTTAGTTACTTTTAGAGATTCAGACTTTAGCATTCGAATTTTGGAGAGATCCTAGCCCCAATTTTCACCCTAGAACTCAGATCTACATTGTAATTCACATTGGATTGAAGATTTTGCCATAGGATTGCATGCTATTCATGAACGAGATTGTTAGACTCGAACAATCAAATAAATTTGTTTGAAAGCCAAAGGGCAACTCACAACTACACAAAACACGTAGTGCAGAGGTAAGATGACCTCGAGTGTCGATCTCTAGGGACTAAACTAGCTTTAACTAGTGTCTTAGTTCAAGCAGTACTTTTAAATTACATATAATCGAATCGATGATCTTGAATTGTCCTAGTGTTTCTAACACTTTTCTACGAAGATATATGGCTTAGTCGGATCAAACAATCGAATTAAGATAATTAAACAAGTAAAAGATTCAGAAACTCAATCATGCATATACGAACCCTAGCTACGAATTCACATACTATCACCAACTATATGCTTAGCTACTCATGTCAATAACACAATCAACAATCATAACTGAAGCAATAATGAATGAAAACATGGTAAATTTAAAGATAAATAGCAGAATTGTGAGATACAAAGTTACCACCAAAGGTTGTCAATCTTCGGTGAATGGATAAAACTCACAAAGATCTAGCAAGGTGAGATAAAACGGTGTCCAAATCTCTCCTCTAGCTCCAAATTCGCAAGGTTACAAAGGTTCTAAGAGAAAATATATCTAGAACAAGCTCTACGGTTTAAGTCTGTAAAATAATGATGAAAGATATGAAAATTCCCAGATTTTGGAAATATATGTAGTTGCTGTCGGAAGGCACCCGGCGGTGCGCCCCGCACGGGCAGAATGCGGCCCGTGCAAAATTCATCCTCCAGATCTTCGATTTCGGCCCCTTGCACGGTTTTGAGCTCCGAAACTTGGTCTTTTGGCCTTGAAACTCGTCTCGGTACTCCTTGACACACCACAGGTGATCTCGTTGCACCAAAACATCATTGTTTCGCCATGAATTACATCCAAAAATGCTATTTCCACCTAAAACCTGAAAAGAACAGAAGAAATGAAAACGTGATACTATTCTAACAAAATGCACTAAAATGCATGCAAGTGGATAGGTAAATTGGTTAAAAATGACTCGAATGATAGTGTAAAAAATACTGTCATCAGCTATTTTCATCTACGAAGAGGTTTTTCATCAATTCCACCGAATAGTGAAAGCTTTGGTGGTAACTTGTATCAATCTCTTGTCTAGTAGTTTGATCAAATGTCTTCCTGTAACAATTCATATCATATGATGTTTTCATTATTGAATATGAGTAGCTAAATCCTTTATGTTGGTGGTACAATGTAGAATTTACATGTGTTGGATTATGTTTATGCTTACATGAGATTGTGATTCAATCTTGCTGCAAATTGCTTCATATGATACATAGCAGCCTATAAAATATATTCGAATAGATTATGTGACAAACTCGTGGTCAATGAAAGCTATAGGATTGTATGTTCGTGATTTGCAGCATGCTAGATAAATGGTGTTAGTGACAAGAACCTCTAAAGTATTGATAGTAATCTTTTATGATGTGTGTCTTGAAAGTTACCTAGATGGTTGCTTAGCAGACTTAGTCGAAGGTTTTACGCACTGAACTTGTCAGCATATTCGTAATCCATACATGTTAATTCGATTTCTACCACCAACCGTCTCCATATTTGAGTACAACAAGTTTGATTCTAGTTTGCTTTTGTCTAAAACCTTTTTCAAAACCAACTTGAAATCGTTGACTGAAATCTCATTTGAAAAACTGAAACAAAGCCACGTTAAGTCCCGCGAGAACGACACTCGGGGACAACTTGCCATTGCACTCTGATTTGTGTAGTGATAAGTGTTCTTTGGCTTTTAAACAAATTTTTTTTTTGGACAAATTTAATATGAATAGAACCCAAAAGAGATTTTTTACAGAATACGAGGGGCATGCCCCAAGCGAAGCTCTAGTAAAAGAAATCTACTAGTAATCAGATGTACATAGTACCACTATCTGAGCTAGGGAACATAAACAAGCTCCAGGCCATAGCTCATGACTCGTGTGAAGCCCACTACAAACTACAAACCAAACGCTAATCAACAAAACAATCCAAACAATCAATCCTGGCAGTCTAGTACCCACTTCATTCCCATTCCGGGATTCTACCCGTGACCGTACTCTCCAAGTACCAAATGGTAGTTCATAGTCGCTCTTTAAACAGATAGTTGCTTCCAGTACTGTTCGTCGATCTCTTCTTGGAGGGAGAAGGAGAAAAAGGACATAGAAACATCTACCTGTACATGTAAAGAATCTGTACGTTTTTTTTTTTAGTATGTACATCAGTGCCAAAAGGCAAGTTTCTGCAAATCCCACCTGTGACAAGCACCACACAAACTGCAGCAAATAGAAGCATTAGACTGCTCTAGAAAATAACAAACACAAAACAGCATTATAAAGCCTGCAGATTTCTCATAACCTTTCGAACAAATCTATTATGTTTGTTACCAAATTTAAGATTCAAACTTACCATCAAATCCATACCCAAGCTCTTACTAATACTCTGAACATGAAAATCTTTCTTCTCAAAGATTTTAGCATTTCTTACTCTCCAAACAGCATCCACAGTACTACAAAATACTGCAGCTCGAACTTGGAAAATAATATTATGTTTGTGTCTCGAGTTTCCAAACCACTTTATCCAGTCTTGAATCTTATTAGTTCTAGTAGCAAGTACATTTAATTGAGCACATAAAAGGGCTTTGTTCCAGCTAAGAATTTCCTTGATTTGTAAACCACCATGAATATGATCCTGACAGACCTTATGCCAAGCCACCAAGTTCCTCTTACCTTCTTCTTTTCCTGTCCACACGAAATTTCTACACAAAGCCTCAAGTTTCTTGATTACACCAATTGGAATAGGTAACACATAGCTCCAAAAATCTCTGGATACTCCTCAGAACAGCCTTGACAAGCTGCAACTTACCCGCATAACTCAGAAATCTAGCCTCCCAACTCCGAATTTTGCTACTTATTTTCTTAATCAAAGCATCATACTCATTTATCATCAACTTTCTAGGAGTAATAGGAATTCCTAAATATCTAACAGGAAAACCCCTTCCTCAAACCCCCAGATCTGGTATAATCTCACTTTATCATCTCCATGAACAACGGCCACAAAAACTGAACTTTTATTTCTATTCACAGTAAGACCAGAAACTCCAGAAAACTCATCCATCACCTCTCTAAGTACCTGCATCGAACTAACATCACCCCTGCAAAAAAGTAATAGATCATCTGCAAAACATATATGCGTTATATTGATCCTTACAATCTTAGGAATCAAGCCGACAAATGTAGTATTTATTTGCTTAAGGATTTTATCTGTCCGTTGATACTCTAGAACTGCCTCATAAACAAGTGTACCTGTAATACTCCAGCTCTTCATATAGAAACAAGCGTTCATCCCATCCGGGCCTGGACTCTTATTGTCACTCATGCTAAAGAGAGCATCCTTCACTTCTTATTGCTGAATTGGTTGTCTCAAGCTTTCATTCATTTCTGGGGTGACCTTAGGTCCCATATCACACACTTCTTGCTTGACTGGATTCACCTCATTTGCTGTACCAAAAAGAATATTATAAAAGTCAAGAATATGGTTAGTTATACCTTCCCTAGTATCAAGAATCTATCCCTTGGAATCAGTGAGCAAATGGATACTATTGTATTTCCTTCTAGCTTTAATATGCTGGAAAAACAGTTTTGTGCAGCCATCCCCGTCCTCCAACCAATCACACTTGGCTTGTTGATGCAATTGTTTAAGATAAGTCTCTTGTGTCTCATCAAACTCTTCCTTTTTCTTAACAATTTCCGCTTGAATATTCTGGTTTGCTGGCTGATGTAATTGTCTCTCTTGAAGCACATGTAGATCATGAAGAGCATCTTTTATCCTCTTTCTCAAATCTTGATATTTTCGGCAATTCAGACTTCTCATTTTCTCCTTCACTTGTTTCAACTTCTGAACAAGTTGGAACATTTTACAACCATACACAGGAAAATCCCAAGCTTCTTGGACCAATGTCAAAACATTTCATCACTTGCCCAGATATTCTTGAACCTAAAGGGATTCTCCTCTTCTCATATTCAGCAAATAAACGAGTTATACAGGGAGCATGATCAGAAATCCCCAGAGCAAGGAACTGAACTGTGGACTCTTTATTCACATCGAACCTCTCCCTATTGACTACTACCCTATCTAACTTACAGAAGGTATGTGTGTTACTCCAAGTAAACACATGACCTATATATCTATGATCCTCCAAACCACTCTTTTCAAGTGCTTCCTTAAGCTCCTCCCCAGCAGTTTGTTGATTCAGAGCTTCACTCCATTTCTCTTCTTGACTCAACACTACATTGAAATCACCCACCACCATCCAAGGACCTTTTAAATTCTGAGATAATCTCTCCAAATCCTTCCATAGCTGAACTCTTTTCTCTGGTAAATTGTGTGCATACACAAAAGTAGTGTGCCCAGTCCACTTCATATCTTTAGTCTTCACCATACAATGTATATACTGACCACTTATTTCCTCCACTTCTAAATCAACCATCTGTTTCTTCCAAACAACCATCACTCTACAATTCTCACTCAAACCAATATTACCTTCCACTTCCCACTGATTCTGAAGATTCCTCTTTATTTTTTCATAATTTTCTGTTTTTAATCTAGTTTCTACTATAGCACCAATATTTACATTATTCTTAACAAAGAAATTATTTAAATCTACTTGCTTAAGAGGGTCATTCAGCCCTCTTAAGTTCCACACTGCAATATTAATGTTCCTATCCATTGGGGTAAACCCCTGATTTTGTATTCTTACCTCTCTGAGCACCTCCATTATACTTCTCTTGCATTCCATTTACATTCTGTTGCGCCTGCCTCCTAGTAGACCTCCTCCTATTACCAGGTTCTAACCATTCCTCCTCTTGTTGGATAACCTCCGAAGCTTCAAACCAATTTTGCTTCTTTCACCTGATGTCCCCTTTTCAAAACATACCCTCCTGTCTGTCTGAATTACCTTTTGAGGCTGCCCAGCTAACTGTATTTCTTTATTTTTTGCATTCTGCACTTGTTTATACGAGCTAGTATTTTCAACCACATTCTCTTGTGGAGCTCTAGTATGATCTTGTAACTATTTCTGACCATGATGAATTTGTTCGCTTGATTCCGGGATAATAACATCAATACACCCAACAGTCCACAGTACTACAAAAGAACGACTCATCAATTTGGCATCGTTGCCGGGGACTTAACTCCTTTGGTTGGTGTTTTTTTGTTTTGGTTTTTTAGCCAACATCTTTTCCCTATCCCATTTCTTTTTTGTTGATTTGTGTGAAAAATTTTGCGATACTAACGGAAACATACGTTAGTTGAAGGTTGTGTTGTTGATCAGGTATGGGGGAAGTTAAATCCTCTATAGCTTAGCTACCTTCCAAGACTCGCCTTGTGAGAATGCCTTCAGGTTCGTGTTAGAATTCCG
>CM051456.1:39753930-39844973 GCA_028274465.1 Plantago ovata | reverse complement strand
CCTAGTTCACAATGCGCCTTAATCGTTTTCGACACGGTTCGGCGAGTGAAAAGAAAGTCAAAAAAGCCAAGTCGTCACTTAGGCGAAGAAAAGCATCATGAAGAAGACAAGGATACTCTAGTAGGAGCTGTTTAAGAGCTCGAGGAGTATCAAGTGATTCCACCAGTCCCACCCTCTTCCAAAAAGAAATTCTTTGAGGAAACAAAAATTGAAGCAAGAGAAGCCCTAGAAGAAATCCAAATTGTCGAAGGAAGTGCCGACAAGGTCACAAAAATTCGGCACCGAGATGACTACTGAAGTCAGGATGAAACTCATCAATGCTTGAAGGATAACAAACGATATCTTCGCGTGGAGTACCGAGGACCTCAAGGGATCGACCCACGTGTCGCCGTTCACCGTCTGAACGTGACCCGTCGATCACCCACATCAGAGAAAAGCGAAGAGACTTCAGTGCGGAAGATAATGCCATCATAGAAGCGGAAGTCCAAAGACTTCTTAAGGCCGGCCACATCAAGGAGGTGAGATACTCTGATTGGGTATGCAATGTGGTCCTCGTGGAGAAAGGTCCGGGAAAATGGAGAATGTGCAACAATTTCACAAGGCTCAACAAGTGTTTTGCCCGAAGGATCCATACCCTCTCCCACGGATCGACCAGCTGGTCGATTCCACCGCTGGATGCGCCCTCCTGAGTTTCATGGATGCATACCAGGGCTTCTACCAGGTCAAAATGGCCAAAGATGATGTGCCTAAACTGCCTTCTTCGCTAATGGCAATGTGTATTGCTTCAACGTGATGCCATTTGGTCTTAAGAACGCCGGAGCGACCTACCAGAGGTGGTTAACAAAATGTTCAAAGAAGAGCTGGGTAAAACAATGGAAGTATATGTCGATGACATGCTCGTCAAGAGCAAAACCGAGGAGCAACATGTGGTTTACCTGGAAAATGCTTCTCATCTTGAGAAGTATGGCATGAAGCTCAACCCGGCGAAGTGTACCTTTGGGGTCAAAGGGGGGAAGTTCCTCGGTTACATGGTGACAGAAAGAGGAATAGAAGCAACCCCGAAAAGATAAAGGCCATCCTCGATCTTCCCCAACCTCAATCCATCAATGAGGTGCAACAATTGGTCGGAAAATCAATTGCATTGAGTAGATTCATCTCGAGGTCTGCCGAGAAAAATCTACCTTTTTTCAAGGTGCTAAGAAAGAGCAGCCACTTCGAGTGGACGAAGGAGTGCGAGGAAGCCTTCGAGAAGCTGAAAGAGTATCTACTCTCGCTCCCACCATTATTGTCGAAACCCGTAGAAGGAGAGGTACTTTATTTTGTACCTAGCAGCAACTGGGAAGCTATCAGCTCGGTCTTGGTACGAATCCAAGGAAACGACCACTTGCCCATCTACTACTTGAGCAAAGTACTTGCCGGGGCTGAAACGCGGTACATGGATATCGGAGGCTTTCCTTTGCCCTCGTTTACTGCAAGGAGGTAAAACCCTACTTTGGTGCTCACAAGGTTGTAGTCTTGACAAAGCAACCTCTTAAGCAAGTCCTCGGAAACCCGAAAATTCGGGAAGAATGGCAAGATGGGCGATCGAACTAAGTGAGTACGACATCGACTATCAAGCACCCGTGGCCAAGAAAGCACAAGTCATCGCCGACTTCCTCGTAGAGTATCCCTCAAAAGGAACTTCAGAGAAAACTCTTCAGAAACAAAGAGTGCTATGATGATGGTCGAAGAGCAACCCCAGCAAAACAACCCCATGCAAGCTCTGGAAGATGCTTTAAAGAGCTTAAGGCGATGTCCCAAACCAAAAGAAAAAGGCATGAAGTGTTCCTGGCAGAGAAAACCGACGAGCCAAGGGACGAGACCGTCTCTCTCAAAACCCAAAGAATTAGTTGACCATGGAGACGTCTGGATTCTTCATGTTGATGGATCCTCATCAGGAAAAAATGGCGGGATAGGAATATACTTCAAGAGTCCCGGAGGGGCTGAACTCGAGTACGCCGTTACTCTTAGTTTCCCGGTCTCCAAACAATGAAGCAGAATATGAAGCCATCCTCATAGCTCTACGTATGGCAAAGTCATTGGAAGTGAAGAAGCTACATCTCTTCACTGATTCCCAACTGGCCGAGAAGCAAATCTCGGGGAAATTCAGAACCAAGAAAGACTCACTGGCTGAGTACAAGAGCGCCATCACGGAAGAAATCCAAAAATTCGAAAGTTGTGAGATTGAAAAGTTCTCGAGAGATCTCAATCAAAGGGCAGATGCCCTATCAAAGTATGCTTCAGCTTCCGAGGAGTTGATAACCCGGAACGTGATACTTATGAGAATCACGCATCATCTCTGTGGTCATCAAAGCCAACGTCTTGGCAATTGACGTCAATCGAGTTGGATGCAAGAGATAACACATATCTCAAAAATGGAAGCCTTCCTCGTGACAAGGCTGAAGCGAGGAGATCAAAGGAAAAGCTCCCCGATACATCATGCAAGGAGACTACTTGTACAAAAGGTCTTTCGAGGGAGTCTACTTGAGATGCGTCGCCGAGCATGAAGTCCAAAACTTCTGGGAGAAATGCATCGAAAGTTGCGGAGACCATGCCGGAGGAAGAACCCTCGCGCAAAAAGTCATTCGACAAGGATACTACTGGCCCACTGTTCGCGAAGACGCTGCCCAATTTGTGAGAAAGTGCGAGGAGTGTCAAATGCACGCAATTTGATCAACGTCCCGGCGAAACCTCTCATGCCCATCACCACACATCACTTGCCCTTTCGACATATGGGGCATCGACATAGTCGGTCCTTTCCCAGAGGCACGGGTCAAAAGAAGTTCATCATTGTTGCGGTCGAATACTTTAGCAAGTGGGCGGAAGTTGAAGCAGGCAGTTCTACCATCACCGAACAAAGAGTGATGAACTTCGTATGGAGGAACATCGTGTTCGATTTGGCTTGCCAAGGGTCCTCATCTCGGATAATGGTGCTCAATTTTGTGGCCAAAGATTCAATGAATGGTGCAAGGAATGAAGATTGAGAGGAGGTATACCTCTGTAGGACATCCTCAATCCAATGGGCAAACAGAAGCCGTCAACAAAATCCTCGTCAACAACTTGCAGAAGAGGTTCGCCACCAACAAGGACTGGGTCGACGAGCTTGATGGAGTGGTATGGGCATACCGCACTACTTCAAAAACAGCTACGAGAGAGACTCCCTTCTCGCTAGTTTATGGGTCCGAGGCGGTCATACCAGCAAAAGTGGCGGTAAAGAAACCCTCAGAATCCAAGGGTATCAACCCGAGGACAATCATACAGAGAGACTCTTCGACCTGGAGACAGTCAGTGAAGCGAGGACCAACGCCTTGGCCACATCCTCAGATATCAAGCACTCATCGCGAAGACCTACAACAAAGGCGTAAGAGAGAGAGACTTCCAAGTAGGAGACCTAGTACTCCGAAGAGCGGACATCCTGGGCAAAGTTGGGAAGATGCAACCCAAGGGAAGGCCCCTACAAGATAATTGAAGCAAGGTCCAATGGAAGTTATCGTCTTCAAGACATGAGGGAAGAGTATTAAAGAACCCATGGAATACTTCTAACCTCCAGAGATTCTACGCTTGAGTTGTTGAAGAAAAAGCTTTTTGAAGAACCCCTGTGAAAGGCCCATAGACCGAGAAGGATTCCTCACTGGTTCAAGTGAGAGGTACCTTTGTTTTTTGTTAAGAAGTTGTTGTAAGCAAGCGGCCGAGGAGCCCCCATTGTAATTGCATTTCCGACAAATCAATACAATGTCTATCTTTCAACAAGAAAATGTTCAAGTATAGAACTACTATACTCAAAAAATAGGGCTACTCGATCAGGAAAGCTTACTTGACCTACAAAAAGCTATTCGATTTCCATGATTAAGGGGAACCCCTCCCGCTCTCTAATCTCTATGAGAGAATTAATCAGGAAACCATTTAAAGGAGAAAAGCGAAGAGACGAGGTAATCGAGGAGAATGACTCCATTCTTTCTAACTCAACACTTGGAATTTTTTCTAAGTTCAACACTTAGAATTCTTTCTTAGTGGTCAAGACGGTCGAGAAGCGCGGAATCTACTTTGATAGCTCGAGGAGCTCGTAGTGAAGAACATTGGTTCTCGATTCTAACTTATACATGTTTAACTACTCTATCCAAGTTATACGTCATAACAAAAATTGGAATTAGTAAAACAAGTATAAGTAAGAAAGCGAAGAGCAATGAATTTATTGAAGAAAACAAAGAGCGAGGAAACAACAATAGTCAAACATATGTTACAAATAGATATGTTTCGAAGAGCGCCACAAAGGGCCGAATGAAAATTGTTAGAAAAATAATGCAAGTACGGAAATGGGTAAAGTACAACATGCCCGAGCATACTCGGTCTTCAAGAGGCTCCCCGATCCTAACGAGTGCGACTGTCGGTGAATTCAGTGACCGGGGTGGTCGCGCTTGTAGCTCCACGCGCAGAGCTCAGTTCATGGCCCTCAGCATTGTCTCGCTCTTGAGCTTGAGCCTCTTCGATGGCCTTTTGATACATAGTCAGCTCAGGCTCGACGAAGTCAACTGCCCTCCCGATGACCGGATCACTCAGCTTCACCCAAGCAGCGTTCCGAAGAGCTGCCTTCTCGAACGGATAAATGATCCCGCTCCTTAAGCACTCGGGCACCCAGGCAAGAAGATAAGCCGGTTTGCTGGGATATGGAACTTCAGGATCGGTCACCAGCTCACCAAACTCGCACGCCTCGTGCATCTCCTCCGTAATCTCCTCGTCAGGGTAAGGAGTAAGGTCCTCGCGCCGCCCTGGATGCAAGTCCTCGCGATCATCAGGATCGAAGTCAGCAGGGAGCAAGTTAACCCTCTTCAGCTGGCCAACACACGAGAAGAAGCCCTCCTCGCGAGATGCCACTTGAACGTCCCTTTGAGCCATCTTGTAGGTGGCCGAAGACATGAAGTCGCGAGCAGCGGCGACTCGGCTACCCTTCAAGAAAGAAAGGATGCTTGCCTTAAACTTTACCATGCAAATGGATAAAGTAGCATAGGCACCCTTGAAGCTCTTACTCCTCGACTTCTCCCTGGACAGCTCCTTCTCGAGCTCGTCAACCTTAGCTCGTAGCTTCCCGGACTCAGCCTCCGAGACCTTTGCTTTCGACTCTGAAGCAGCAAGCTTCTTTTCCAAGTCCTCGATCACAACCCCTATATCTGCTCGATCAGCAGCAACTTGACCATAGGCCTCCTTTAAGTTCTCGAGCTGCAAAAGAAAGACACAGTTAGCGAGGAGGAAAAATTTTACACTTAGAAAAATTTGCAACGAAATAAAGGGAGAAAAATACCTGGAGCGAGCACATGCTCAGCTCGTGCGCACGATCAAGGTCGCTCATCTGGATGAGCCGCTTCACTTCGTCACCAGAAGCGGCCACCTTACCCTTTTTCCGGGCAGGTTCATTATTTCCCCCGAGAGTGAGCTTCCTCGCTCCCTTCTTGGCTACCGGCCTCTCGGGCCTCTTCTCCGCCTCGATCGTGTTGCGCGCCTCCTCCTCGGCCTCTTTGGCCTCCTTGGCCTTCTTTGCCGCAGCTTCCTCCTCGGCCCTCTTTATGGCCTCCACGGGGTTCTCCCTCGTATCGAGCCCCTCTTGCACGAGAGCATCCCGATGATGCGCGGCGTTCCGGGGAGGAGTCAGGTTGAGAGAACCGAGGATCTTGGTTTCCTTGTTGGCTAGCCTTTGCTTCCGCCTTTGTTCCTCTTTTGCAGCTAAAGTCTTCGACATGATCCACTTGAACCAATAGGCTGCAATGGAAAAAACACAAGTTAGTAAGATCGAGGAGCTCGTAAATCGAAGAGGAAAGAAAAAAAGCGAGGACATACTACAAACAAGCAAGGCAAGCAAAGAAAAAATACAAGTGTAAAAGCTACTTTTTTCTAGCTTACCGAAGAGGACTTTCTTGGTATATCGGTTCCCGATATACACTGTGTACGAATAGGGCGAAAGGCCCGCCAGAAATGGAAGTGGATGGAGGACTAGTCCCCAGTAAAAATACTTCTCGGGGTGAGGTCCCCGATTCTGCTCCTCGAGCTCCATGACCCAAGGATCGGACTCCTCGGGCAGGGGATGCTTGTCCGCGATCTTTCCTCTGAACATAAGCTTGGGAACTCCCCACTCCGCCTCCTCCTCGCTCAGGTTAGGCAACTTCCTCTTCTTGACGTAGAAGTACCTATGGAACCACTTGTACCCCGAGGAGCTGGGAGCGTCCATGATGAAACCCAGGCCTGGTCGCGCATTGAAGTAGTAGAAATACTTGTTCCCTGAGCTCATCGAGACTCGGAACAGTTGGTTAAAATTGTGGAAGTTGAGCGCGATTCCTCTCTTCATGCAAAAGACTCCAAAGCACACCAAAGTTCCAAAGGCACTTGGCACCAGTTGCCAAGGAGCGATCCCCAGAGTGTTGAAGATATCTCGGAATGCATCACAAAATGGAAGTATCCATCCTCGATCCAAGCTCAAACAATGAACGGCCATGTACCCAGGAGGAGCATTGTAAAAAGTCTGGTCCTCCTTGGGCACGAGGATGTCAAATTTATTCTCAGAAAGAGAATAATTCCATCTGAGGGTAGGAATCTCTTCGACTTTGACAGTGGAAGAGGTGGTCGGGATAATACCATCCTCATTCTTCTCGCCCTCCGGATCGGGGAGGTCAACTGTGCGGGCACTCTTCGTGAACTTCTTCTCAGCAGCCTTAGTGGCTTTAGGCTCAAGCTCCTCGACGACTTTGGCCTTTTTAGCCTTACTAGAGCGAGAACGCTTGCTCGCTCTCTTCTTCGCCTGCTTCTCATCGGCAGCCATCTGAGCAAGGCGCATTTCATACTCCTGCTCCTCGAGAGGATTGGGTGCTCGGGTCTCACTCGGAAAAGTAAAATCTATCGTGGTCGGATCAATGGAGTGATAGCTAGTCTCCTCCTCGCGTGCGAATCTGTTCGCATCTCTAATGGCTTGTCTTTGACCTTCCGAGAAGGAAGGAGACCTAGTGCTCGGACCAGCTTCATCCCGGTTGGCATTTCCGATCGCCAAAGGAACTTCCTCCTCCTCCTCGTCGGTAATAACGACCCTCCTAGTGGTTTGAGGGGGAAATCTGACCCTCTTCGCTGGAGGACTAGTCCGAGGAGAGGTAGCTTCATCATCCTCCTCACTCTCCTCCTCAGTCTCGTCGCTATCGACGATCTGCACTGGAATAGGGGCCTTCCTGCGCTGGACCGAGTGTTCACCCTCCTCATAAAGCGCCAAGGCCAACTCCGGCCTCTCCGTATCATCCATCTCCTCGATCCTGATGTCTGCAGGAGGGACCACATTAACTGCCCCGTAGTTACGCCCATGAACTTGGGCAGCGCGAGTAATCAACTCCGCGGACACCCCAGGGTTTGAAGGATCACCCTCAGCCTCCGTCCGGTCGTCGATAAAATCATCGTCATCAGTACGACGCCTCTTTCTGGTAACCAGCTGGTAAAGATCCTCCTCGCTCTCCGTCTCTTCATCCTCTTCCTCCACAGCCTGCTCGCCACCTTGCTCGATATGAGGCTCCTCGGCAGCCTGCTCCATTGTGTCATCCAGAAAGGTCGCCGATACGTCTGACGTATCAGGCGACGTAGTATGGTCGCTCCCATACTCTCCAGCGGCCGAGTGGTTCTGACTGTCGTCGCTCCTCTCGGACATCCTAAAGGTGGGCAAAGCAGAAATTAGGATGGTTTATGATAGTCCGAGAGGTCCTTTTAGGTATATTCATTATGTTCGACCTCCCGAACGGAGAAAAATCTCAAAAGATAGTGCAAAAAAGAGATACAAGAAGTTATACTACGGAGCGACCAACCGCTCTAAACAACGAGAGCGAGGACAGAGCATGAAAACATGTATATGTATAGTGGAGCGAGCATTCTAATAAACAATTCGAGGAGTACACGAGCGACCAACCGCCCGAAAAGATAAAGCTCCTACAGTTACTTTTACGGACATACGCTAAGGAGGAGGCAATAGGGGGTTTACAACAAAGTAGAAAGGCGTAAGGGGCCATGCAAGTCGAATCAACACAATTTGATTCAAATACAGTCTATCTACAGGTCAATTTATTGTTTTTTAAGTCCATTGCCGTTCAAAGGCTGCCGTCCACCGGCAAATACTCAGATAACAACATCCGGGAAGAAGATTAAAGAAAGACGAAATCAAAAAGGGCAAAACAAGGAGCAAAAAGCGGCGAATTCAAGCGAAATAGAGAAGATTAAAGCAAATCATTGTAAGGGAAACGCGAAAGCTTACTTGTTGTTAACTTGGTAAAGGTTGGGAACCGGAAAAGAAGCCGGAAAAGTCAAAAACCCGCCTGAAAATTGGATTCTGGTAGTCGGAATTAGCTCCTCGCGCGTCACTTGTCTCGATCACCTCGCTCGTCGATCACAGAATTAGCTCCTCGCTCTCTCTTTTTAGCTCTGAATATTCGGATTGCGAAAAGTGTGGAATGACCGAGTATTGAACTATTTATAGAAGGGTATCTCGGGGATACGAAACGACGCATGCCCTCGCGCCATCCGGACCGACCACGTGCCCATGATCAACGGCCCAGATTACAGCCGCCGGGCGAATTACCCATTTTGCCCTCCACGCTCCCGCTCTGGCGCGGGCACAGTTTCCAACGCCGGCGCGAATTACCTAATCAGAGTAGATAATTCGTAGCGCGAGCACCGCACAACTAGGATCAGGGATAGATCGACGACCATGAGCTTTCCTCCTCGAGACCTTACAGAGAAAAAAAAAGGATGGCAATACAAAAAATCGACGGACACGTGGCAATGAGTCGAGGAGCCTCCCTTAGAAATGTCTCTCCTCGAGATATTTTGCAAAGAAAAAGCAGCAGGAAGTCATTCCATTCCTCTCTTAGAAATGTCTCTCCTCGAGATATTTTGCAAAGAAAAAGCGGCAGGAAGTCATTCCATTCCACCAAGGAATACTTACCCGGATCCAATCTCTGCCCAGCAAACATACCTCTTTTCATACGGTCCGAGCAACGTCTGCTCGCACCCTATAAGAAGGGGGGAGGGAGAGATAGGAGGAGGGAAAGATATCAAGGTGCGAATTCGGAAATCTTTTTTCGCCCACTACTAGCCGAGGCTCTGCTCGACCTCTACTTCAACATAGTTCCTCAACTATCTTCTACAAAGATACTTGGAAACTAGGGGGACATATGTTAGTGTTGAAATATGTCCAGTCCGCATGTACGAACAGGAGCGGTCTAAGAGCGCGACAAAGCATCATAGGCCGTCCCTCAAGGGGCACGACCACACCTAAGTATGTCACTAAGGTGTGGGCCGACCAACATAGGGTCCGACCATCATTGGGAGGACAACCCTCAAAATAAGCTCCTCACAAGGACAAAGCTGCCAGTGAGCTCAAGGAGCATCCCTCGAGCTCAAGCAGACCTTACGTCAAGGTAACGCTCCTTGACAGAAACTGAGCAGGACACTACTCGCACCTTTCACGTACAAGGAGGGCTCGAGGACCTGGAGCGACCAGCCACGGTTGCTCTGTTGGGCCAAGGCCCACGGACGTCCTTAATGGGCCTGGGCCGAGGAAGGCCTCAATCCTAGCCGTACACGTGTCGCGATCCTACGCTACTGGAAGTTGAAAGGTCACGAGTATATAAAGGCCTCATTTACTCCTCAACAGTAGGCAATAATATCACCTCTCAACCATCACATTTACTACTCGTACTAGGGAAGCCTCACAACTCCCTACTCGTAAAGTCGCCTCTCCGGTATGATACCTTACAGACCGGGCAAGAGACACTAACCCCCCCCCTTCTAGTCTATTTCAGGTACGAGGAAGCTACAAGAAGGCTCACTTCCTATCTTAGAGGAACACTACATGCAGAAGAACTAGGATGACTTAGATTAGTGATTTACTGCGAACTTAGAAAGAAACACGAATTACCCTTCAACATTTTGGCTTTATGATGTTGAGTATGGTATCTTGTACTTTGTTTGCATTTGCACGTTTACCGCTTTTTTAGTATTTAGTTGCATACACTACATTCATCCTAGTATAGTTTTGCATGTTTTGTGTGGAGTTTATTGCCAAATTTTTTGAACTTTTTTATTGGGTAGATTAACTAGTTATGACCTTTGACCATGCGTTTCATCTCTATGAATTTGTTTGAGGTTTTTCTCACTTGGCTTGTCACATTAATATATGCACTTAGTTAAGCTTGGTAGTCTCGACATCACTTAGTGGTGTTTTCTCTACTGCGGTTCACGAAGGCCTTTATAATAAGATGATGCATGTTAGAGTCTTGTGGTTGTTCTCCCGTGTAATTATGTACCTAAGAGGCAACAAGTCTTCACCTTGCTTTGATATTGCTAAATGCCTAGGAAAGAGGTAGTGTGAGATTGTGTTATCCTTTGTTTGAAACCTATTCTAACGAATAGGTTCGGGGAGGGGGTTATGCTGTCATTATGACTTGTTTTTCGATTTTGAGTGTTGTGAGTTTGTTTTCCTTTTCGTAAAATTTGTGCTCCAACCTATTCTTTCGAATAGGTTTGGGGAGGTCATATGTGAGTCATTGTAATTTCTTTTTCGTTGAGCTACTGCTGGCTATATACAAAAAACAAAAAAAAAAATGGAAAAAAGAAAGGAAAAAAGAAAAATTCCAGGAAAAAGAAAAAACGCAAAGTCTTATAAGAGACCGTCTCTATTTAAGTTAAGAAGAGACCGTACCATTGTGCAATTAACAACAAAACTAATGAAAAATTCGGTGGTCAAAATGTAATAAATTATAGATATGAGGCTTTTGTGCAAATTTAACATTATATAATTATCTAAACCTAAAATACAGATCCCATCTCATTCTTATTTCTTCTTTCTCTCTTCTCGCTCCAGATCTGGTTCAGGGCTGAGTCTCACCGGAACAGATGGAGGCCTAGGTTATTGAATCGGAGTTATACCGACGCGAAGCTCTACCGCAAATTCGTCGCCTTCACATCCTACGATTCGGTGGTTTGTTGATCTCCGATTTCGATTTGGAAGCTTTGGCTTCGGATATCGATCGAATTGAGTGCCAGGTGAGATGATGAAGCGTTGTTGTTTGTGCTTCCTCCTCCTTGATGTTGTTGTTGGTGATAGCCTGCCATTAATTTTACTAGCTTACATGTAGTGTTTTCAGTTTTGTTTGTACTAATTGGATGAACGAAACTCTGTTCTGGACAAGATTGAAATGAAATTTATATAATACTGTACTTTAGAACTGGTAGAATTGATTGATTTGAGCTGGAAAAGATGAGAATGGAAGAAGGTAGAAGAAGAGGGAAGGTGTGAGGATTAGGCTGTGGGGAATAGATGATTATTCTGCATTTGCTCGAGTCTAAAGATTACTTGCCTAAAATTGAGGAGTTTCAGGTTGCATGATTGTGTATTTTTATTTTCCGGAACTAATTTGCTATAATTGATGGGATTGATTTTGTATCTAGATGTAGATTTATGTTAATCTCATGAATTTTTTACGTTCAGGGATATTCGCCATGTTCTCTACAATATTGTCCATGTTCTAGCCAATATTGTCCATGTTCTGACTGATATGCTCACTGTTTTTAATGCTCTGTTTTTTATTATAACTGTTTTTATGAAAAATTGACCTCTGCGATATACACTATGTTCTCAGCAATATAACTCTTGTTCTCAACAATATTGTCCATGTTCTAAACAATACTACCTTTGTTGTTTCCCCCTTTGGTTTTCGTGGTGTTGTTATCATTGTTTTTTTGTCGTTTCGATGTTTCTATATTGGACGCAGCTTTACATAATCTACCAATTATTACTCATGTTTCTAAGCATATGTCCCATGTTTTGAACATTATTACCCATGTTTCTTATATTATATCATATCATTTGTTTGATATGTCCCATGTTCTTATCTTGATTTTTAGTCTATGTTGATATTTATTCTGATTATGGTCCATATTTTTAAAATTATTACCTATGTTCCTCACAATATTGTCTATGTTTGTGTTTTGGTTTTTGTAGATGATGTGCAACAGAAGAAAAGGAGGACTAATGCCGGAAGCAAGCAAAAATCCAATTTGATTCATGTTGATACAAAGGATTGTATCTATTTAAGAAATGGAGTATATATCCTTGTCATTAGAAGTTAGATAGTTATTATTGTAGTCATAATATTAGTATGTACAATGTACTTGGAGTTATGTACAAGGATTTTTTTTATGTTTGAAATAGTACCCATGTTGTTGAGAATATCTCCAATGTTTATGTAAATATTATTCATGTTTCTCATAATATATCCCATGTACTTAACAATTTATTGATAATGTTCATGTTCCATGTTAGTTTAAATATTACCCATGTTTCTAAATATATCGTCCATGTTCATGGGAATACTATCCATGTTTGTCATAATATCTTCCATGAACTTGTTTTTATATATAACTGTCATATTTGTGTTTCTCCAAAAGAACCCATATTTTTGGGAATATCTCCTATGTTTTGAGAATATCTCCCATGTTTCATGGGAATACTAGCCATGTTTCTCATAATATCTTTCATGAACTTGTTTTTATATATAAGTGTCATGTTATGTGTTTCTCCAAATAGAACCCATGTTTCTGAGAATATCTCCCATGTTCTCAAACAAAGTCATAAATATATAGTAGATTACTTTTTAAAATTGTCAAACAAAGCATACTGGTGAGAATATAGACAATATTGTTGATAACATGGTTATATTGTTGAGAACATAGTGCATATCGCATAGGTCAATTTCTCACAAAACCAGTTAAAAAAAAACAGAGCATCAGAAACAGTGAACACATTGGTTAGAACATGGACAATATTGGCTAGAACATGGACAACATTGTATAGAACATGGCAAATATCGCTGAACGTAAAAAATTCATGAGATGAACATAAATCTACATCTAGATGCAAAAGCTAACATCTATCACCAACAAACTTCGATTCAAACACATATCTACATAAATCTAGATGCAAATAACAACAATGTGGATTCAACATAAATCTATCACCAACAAACTTTTATCACCAACAAACATCAATTCAAACAACTAATAAAAATCTTGACCTATGTCAAATCGGTTGATGATGATGATGAGCAGGCGATGGTGATGATCCCATGTGATTTTGGATGGATTGTGGGGTGTTTTAGAAGCTAGTAGTTGTTTTGGGGTTGTTTTAGAAGCTAGTAGTTGTTTTGGGGTTGTTTTGTAATTAATATAAATTGGTCTCTATCGTCTCTTTCTAAGGGTGGTCTCTCATGAGACTTACTCAAGAAAAAATCTGGAAAAGAAAAAAAGAAAAAAAGAAAAGACCCCAAAAAAGCAAAGACGGGTCCAAAGAAAGCCAAAAAGCAGTTTAGCAAAGTGTTTGTCTCGTTTTTCAATTCTTGTAATGTTCGTAATCGAGTTGTAAAGTGTGTCTTTCGTTTGATTGAGTGTCATCTGTTCTAGACCACCCTCGTCCTGCCATTCAGGAAGTGGTGATAGTTTATGACTTTGCTTGAGAGATGGGTAGAATAGGGGAGTGTGAACTTTTAGGGAACCCTCCTTCGTTTGATGAGAGCCAGTATTGGTTCGACCTCTTTGAGGGAAAGTCTTAACTTGGTGAACAGCAGTAAGTCCTCAGTTTCATAGGCACGGGACAACCATTCGTATTTTAACATGTTTCATTATGTCGTCACTGACTAGGTCCAGGTAGAGAATGTTACGAGAGACTATCTTGTTTAACATAGTGCATATGTGAATGTGTATGAGTCAATCGAGGCATTCCTCAACAAATATCCATGTTATGATTTGTATGGTCATTGTTCATAAGTTTTTGATAGACTCAATAGATTAGTTCATTTTATTTGGCATGAGACTCCATTTTGTGTGTTGCATTGGTTTTTTGCTTTAGAGTCCAGCTTAGTTGCTTGAGGACAAGCAAAGGTTCGGTTTGGGGAGTTTGATGAACGTGTATTTTACACTTTCATTCGAGTCTTTTTCACCAATTTAGCTATCCTCTAGGTTAATTTAGCTTATATTTTAGTGCATTTTATTAGAATAGTGTCATGTTTCCCTTTTATTTGCATTTTTCAGGTTTTAGGTAAAAAACGTATTTTTATGGGCAATATTGATGAAGAGGACGAAGGTTTGGTGTTTCGAGGACATTCGTGGTGTATCTAGAAGGTTCCGGATGAGATTTGAGGCCTAGGGGACGAGTTTCAAGGCTTAAAGGTCACTAGAAGGCAAAATCCGAGTCCGAAAAGGAAAAGAAGACTAAAACCTCTCTCTCGCCGATCTGGACGTCCCAGGCGAACAGCCTGGGACGTGGGGCGATTCGCCCCACACCAGGCGAATCGCCTGGCACCTGGGACGGTTCGCATGGGGGGTTTCCGAACTCTATATATATCTTTGCCTATTTTCTACGTTTTTCAGACCTTGTCACATTATTTTGAGAGACAAATTCTCAAAGCCTGTTCTGGGAATTATTAGCATAGAAGACTCTTTTTCTTATTGAGTTGGAAGCTTTAGCATAGAGATTGGACATCTTTGATTTTCGATTCATGCTTGTGAGTTAGCAATTCATCGGAGATTGACAACCTTCGTTGTTAACTTGTATCTCACAATTTTTCTGCTTTTATTTATTTCATTCAACATGTTTTCATTCAATCTTGTTTTGATTCTTGTTGATTGCAATATGAGTAGCTAAATATATCGTTGGTGATTATGTGATTTCTTAGCTAGGGTTCTTGATTATGCATGAGTGGCTTCGCGCGTTTAAGACTTGATTTATTGTTTTATTTCTTTGATCTATCTAAGCCATCTATCTTCGTAGTGTTTAATTGAAAGGAACACATAGGACAATTCGTGATCATAGATCTATACAAACTTCAAGTACTTCATGCATGATTATTACCCATTGCTTTGATTGATCATACTATCACTAACTTCCATCATATTGATAAGAAAAATCTGTGCTTTGCTTGATTTCTGATTTATAGTTTAAGTTAAATTTGATAAAAGATAGTTATAGTCCTTAGAGATCGACACTCGAGGTTATTTTACTTCTACACTACGTGCCTTGATATTCGTTGTAGTTGTGAATTGCCTTTGGCTAAAAACAAATTTATTTGATTAATTGAGTCTGACAATCTCGTTCATCACCTATCACTAATGATTCTTCAGAAACCAAAGCACACTTGCTTCGTTTCCAACCTAACTAGAGAACTGTAACCTTGTTCTCCACCAAACTTGGGACTTATAATCAGCAACACTATGCTTGATTAATTCCCCCTGAATTTCACGCCTGAAAAAGGGTGTTTATCAGTTAGAGAGGTTTGGATGAGATCACTTGAATATAACTTTTTCAGCTATAAAAAGTTATCTAAAGAAACACAACTTGTAATACTTTTCATTAAGCAAGTTTAATTGTTTCTGGTGTCAAGACTTGTTCTTGTTCGAAAGAAAGAACACTTAACTAATTTCTTAGCCGTGAATGTTCTACTTCTTCACAATTAGCTTTTGTTTCAAGCTTAAGTCTTGGAACGGATCAATAGGCAGTAAAGAGTATAGAAGGTTTTGAGTGTTTAAAGCACAAGTGAGAGTTTGATCACGTTGTTGACAAACTTCTACTCTTTGCCAGACGACCTCTATTTATAGTGTCTCAAGGGAGCCGTTTGAATTTCAAATTCTAAGGCTTGAACCTTAAGATGTCACTATCTTGCTTTTGTACTTTCAGCAGCGTCCTTCATTTGTCTTCTTGTCTTCATGTTATTCGCGTGCCTACTTTGCATTTAATGTTCATTTGAATCAAATTCAAATTGTGATCGTTGGAGCCAAAATGCAAGTACTCTTCGGCAAGGAGGTCACATATGTTGTCAGCAAGTGGTCAGTCTCAGTTTCAGCAAGCACAACCTACTCTGTCATATAGATTTTCACTTATGCGAGCTGTTGCTGAAAATCTCACTTTCTGAGCAACATGTGCCTTTGTAGATACCTTTCTCAGAATTCTTCTTCAGTCTTCGAATCTTCAAGTTTCTGTGTGGTTCTAGTGCTTCAATAGTTCATTTGTAAAAACAAAGTACATCATCAGCAAACAAAATAACCTAACTAGTATCTACACTAAGTCTTTCAGTAAACGTTCCTCTTTTACAATGTCCTTAAAATTCTAAATTCCTATGGACCTTAAGAGTACTAGTTACTGGACCTTAATTTAGCATGGTTAATTGCTCATCAAAATTACAAGTTTCCTAACAGGTAAGCAACAAGAGATGCCTCAGCAAGGTAATTTAGTTGTTGAGCCATTTGATGTTTCGGGCAAAGACTTTATGGGACCTTTCCCTAAGAGTAACGGTTATGAGTATATTCTTATTGCGGTGGACTATGTCACCAAATGGGTTGAGGCTGTTCCCACCCGAACCAATGATGCTAAAGTTGTACTCTCTTTTCTTCGTGATGTGATCTTTAACATGTTTGGGACCCCACGTTCCATTATAAGCGACGGAGGAGCACACTTTGTGAATAAAGTCTTCGCTAACCTGATGAAGAAGTACGGGGTGTCGCATTTCGTTGCTACTCCTTATCACCCTCAATCATCCGGCCAAGTAGAAGTGAGTAACCGGCAGATTAAGAAGATCCTAGAGAAGGTAGTCAAACCCACAAGGAAGGATTGGTCCAGTAAATTGACGGATGCGTTATGGGCATATCGGACCTCGTTCAAAACAGTGATTGGAACCACACCCTACCAACTCGTGTATGGGAAAGCTTTCCATTTACCTGTTGAATTGGACCATAGAGCTCTTTGGGCAATCAAGCAACTAAATCTTGACATGGAGAAAGATGGTGAGGAAAGACTCTTACAACTCACCGAGCTAGATGAATTGAGATTAAAAGCTTTTGAAAGTGGAAAGATATACAAAGAGCGTGCAAAGAGGTACCATGATCGAGGCATAGTCCGCAAAGACTTGGTTCCTGGACAAAAAGCACTCCTCTTCAACTCACGCCTAAGACTTTTCCACGGGAAACTCCGTTCCAGATGGGATGGACCATTCAAAATTGTCCGAGTAGCACCCCACGGTGCTGTGAAACTCTTGGACAACAAAACCGGTGCGACCTTCAAGGTCAATGGCCAGAGAGTTAAGCCATACCTCGAGCCTCTTGAGTCGACCCATGAAGTGGAAGTTGACTTGGTTGAGGTACCTGTAGTAGATTAGTTTCTTCTCTCTAGTTAGTTTTCTTGCTTCCTATTAGTTTGCATTTTTCTTTGTCCATAAGTTAGATTAAAAAGCGAAAGAATAAAGAATTTTAGTGTACAGGTCAAGTGGACCGCTTAGAGACCCCAAGCCCTCCGCCTGGAAATTGACACAATTTCCAGAGAGTTTGGTCAGGCTCAAGAGAGCCGCTTGGAAATCCCAAGCGGTCCGCCTGGGAACTGACAAACTCTCTAGAATTCGTCAGTGTCCAAGCGGAGCGCTTGGATGGCTCCAAGAGGGCCGCTTCACAAGCGGTCCGCTTGGATCCTGCCAAGCCGCCCCCTTGGTCCTGACCCCCAAAAATTCTAGTTTTTTCGCCTTTTCTTCCACCTATGGGCCTCTGTTTTCACTTGTTTGTTGAGTCCTTTCAGGTACTACTCATTTATAGGAGTTGGACACGAACCTTTATCTCAGGGAAGTGTACTTTCAATCCAATTTTTCCTTTCGTATCAACTTTTCTTTGCTCGAGGACGAGCAAAAGTTTAGGTTTGGGGAGGGGTCATTGGATTTTCATATTATGTGCTCTTTTGGTTCATGTATGCCTGTTAGCTCAAGTTCTTGTGATTTGTCGTGTTTTTCAAATTTTTGCATGCATATCATCCTTAGATTAGTTGTTGTTGGTCCCTTTAGACACCAAGTAGAGACTAGAGGGGGGGGGAGGGGTGAATAGTCTCTAAAACGTTTTCGTCGTCCAAAACTTTCTCATCAAGGAGCTTTTACTTTAGAGTAAAGAGCTTATGTTGATACTTGAAAAAAATTTCTCAACAAGGTACTTAATACTTGTTCAGTAGTAAGTTGGGTTTTTCTACTGTCAGGCAGGCTTTCGCCTTGCTAGACAACAGGCACCCAATGAAAAGGCGACACGTCATTCGCCTTCGCCAGCCATTTCGCCAAGAAGTAAAAATAATTATTCTTATTTATTTTTTCAATTAAATACGAATTTACTTAAATAACCTTGAATTAAAATAAATAAAATTATTAAAAAATACATTAAAATAAAAATATTTACATATATATTATTATTATTATTTCGGGCCCATGGGTGGGCTGATAACGGACCGGGCCAGGCACGAGCACATGCCGCAGGTCATAAACGGACCGCGTAAGGTATGGCCCGGATCCATATCCGATCTTTGCATCTAATTTCATTGTTGGATGTAGGATTCGAACCCAAACCACTACAATGAAAGTCAACTTACATAACCAGCAAGAGAAAGTTCCAATTTGGTTGAATTGATGATATTATAAATATAAGTAATGTATTTTGTATAATATTATGTAAACATTTAACATTTTAATTTTGAATTTGCATTTCACTGTATATTATTAATCTTAAACTACAATAAATTATTTCTCATTCTATTTTTACTCTGGTAGATTGACCAACGGAATTACTGATTATTCTAACCTAACCAATGTCCATCCTTACCCTAAGACTCACATAATAACTAGTTTGTAAACGTGTTGTCTAGTTGAATTATTATTTATGAATTTTTCTACATTTATATTAAATAATAAACTAATTGACACTAAGAACGGATAAAACAACATATATGACTTGTTACGTATATGAGGCTAGTAAGTTGCTTCTATAATTGTGATAGAGTTAAGACAGTGTAAATTGCTATCTATGAGTCTGAAGGTTTGACTCATTTTATAGTGAATGTTTCATTGGAGAAGATTAATGCACTTATCCATTATCTCGTATCTCAGTGATTGTATCATTTGTTAGTTTGTTGAGTATCCATTTATGTCCTTCATCAACCTCCGAAAGATACTTTGGATTCATGAGTCTATGAGATGAGCTTTGTTTAATTTGTGTTTTAGAATTTGTTGTGGACTTGTTCGAAGTGGGCTTAATTAATACTTGCTAAAGAGATATGAGATACCCATCGAGTGTGTGGTCTTGAGTTTAGTTAATTTGCTTAATTATTTGGACTGACTTAAGAGAGTTGAGATACCAATCGTGTGTTGAACCGTGTGTAGACTCTAATATTGAATCATATGTAGAGAGTTGAATAACTCCTCAAGGGCGTGAAAATAAAATTAATATTCCCTCTGTTCTCTCATAAGTTCCTAGTTTGACTTTTTTTTGTCAACTTAATTTGAACTTTGACTTCAAATTAGTTTTAAAATATAATCATAAAATATTTAACGAAATTATATTATGAAAATATAGAACCTAAATTTTCATAATATAATTTCGTTACATACTTTATCATTCTAGTTTAAGAGTAATCAGAAGTCAAAACTGAAAATTGTTGACCGAAAATAGTGAAATCAGAAAACTTATGAGATAATGGGGAGAGTATTAATTTATGTTTTATCCATATTTTGACATTTTCATGCTATTCTTGATTAATTCAATTCGGATAGGATCACTACATATCAATGTTATACATCATTTATCCGTCACATTATTTTATAAACAAATGTATTTCGATATATACTACGGAGTAATTCAGAATGTGAAGAGGAAAGCTCAGAAGAAGACTTCTTGGGATTCACTTCAAAAGCGCATTTTATGTTCCACATCAAGTCATCTCATTTCAACCGAGTAATTTAAAAGAAGTCTTATGCGAAAGTTTTAGCCACGGGCATCCTCTACTTTATGCTTCAGAACAAATGAATTGTTTTTATTACAAATGCAACATTGGAGTTGTAGGTTTATAATCCATCACGTGCATTAACTTTACAAAAAAAGTTAAAAGAAAAAAAACAATATTATATCCATACAAATGTATTTTTGATTCATTTTAGGGCCATACTTGCGTTATGTTGGCATTTTAGTTATCTGTGTTTTTAATGTTGATCATTATTTATTGGGTGAGTTTGAGTGAAATTTATTGAATCCAACTCAAACTCAATTCGTGTAGTTCCATAATAAATTTTATTTGGGTTATCGGATGATGAATTATGGTCAAGTACAATTGGGATCGAATGAATTTATGTGAAAATAAATTTCAAATCAGTTTCTCTTTTGGTCAACTTTATTCTTGTTCTGTAGGATTGGCTCTTGGATTAGTAACCTGTATATTTATGATGAGTCGTCGGATTAAGGTTACACCTATATATACAATTAAAATTAATAGACATTTCTATTAATAGTGTGAATAATATTCTAATCGGATAATAAAGTTAAGAGAGATGTAGCCAATTTAAAATAATCCTAATATAATCTATTAAATCGATTTTAAATTTAGACATATAAAATAAATATGTGAATTTTATTGGCCATTTTTGTCGTCTGTATGCACAATTCTGATTATATTTCGTTTGGGTGAATACAAGTTAAATTTAAATAGGAACGGTTGTATCCCACTCAAATTCAATTCGGATAATTTCGGATTAAATTTGATTCGATTTATTTTTTATTATATCAAATTTCGGGTTAAATTTGATTCGATTTATTGAGTTCAAATATATTTTTGATCTGATGAATTTGTGTCAATATTAATTTGGGTAATTTGGAATCGATTATCTTGTTGTCAACTTTATTATTATGTTGTCAGATCAAATCCCGGGTTAATTTTAGATATTTAATCGATATATTTCTGATCCTTTATGGACTAAATTGAATTTTGGCATATCAATTTTAACAGGATACACCAATTTATATAAAATTAAAGAAATTAAATAATTTATATTTGTGAATAATCTTGTGTTTGGAAGACCATGAACACTTTTTAGCTTCATTTGTCCACTCTAATCCATGAGTTGGAACAGGTCAATTATATGAGAATGGGAATGGGAAAATGGACGGGAATGAGCGATCTGTCACTGTTTTTTCTTCTAAGAAGTCGACTGAGAGAGGTAGCAGCAGCAAGAGAGAGACGTGTGTTCAATTAATTTTAAATTTAGGTTGACTATAAATTTTATATTATGATAATGTAAAAAGTAATAGCGATTAATGAATAAAGTAATTGGTAGCCTTGTGGTTTAGCCTTGTGCTATTTAGCCAAAGGTCCCAGGTTCAAATCCTAGCTACGAATATTTTTGGTAACTATAATTAAATATTTCAAATTCATTAATAAATAATTTAATATAATAAAAAAAATAAAACAAATTCGTCCAAAAAAATAATAAATCGAAATTATAAAAAAAATTATTAAAATTTTTACTTTTTTGGAGGGTAAAAATGATATTTTATAAAATATTAATATTTTTATTATAATTTATTAGTTATAATATTAATAAGGCGACAAGGCGGAGGATAAGGCGAAAGGCGATTGCCAAATTTTTTTTGGCGAAGTGTTGTGAACCATTAGATCAAAGATCAAATGGTCTAGATCAGTTTGCCTGATGTCAGGCAGGCCGAAACCTGTCTGACCCTAGAAGACCCCTAGTAAGTTTGCTAATACTTACATAATCAGAGAGCGGAAGTCTTTCGAAATTAAGTGTTTTTGATAAAACAACTACTCAGCAGGTTTAAGCAAACCAAATTTAAAACAAGTCTGCTGAGTAAAGGCTTTTTGAGAGGAACTGTAGTAACTAATATAAAGCTTTGCTGAAATGTAAATGCAGTAAGTAAATCATACAAACACTTTATAGTGGTATCTGAGGGTGGCGTTTCAACTAGTCCACTTTGTCCTTTATAGGACTGAATTCACTAAGATAGATGATGAGGTTCCTTACAACACCTAATCTACTAGAATTCTAGAAACCAAAGCGCCCTTACTTTGTTTCCAACCTAACAAGAGAACTATAACCTTGTTCTCCACCAAACTTGGGACACTTATCAACAAATCCTTGCTTGATTAGTTCCCCCTGAATTTCACGCCTGTAAAAGGGTGTTTTATGAGTTAGAGAGGTTTTGGGTGAAGATCACTTATGAGATTAACTTTTCAGCTAATACCAAGTAATCTTAAGAGACTCAACTAAATAACTTTTCAGTTATAAGTATATTGTTTCTGGGTGTCAAGACTATTTCTTGTTTAGGAGAAAGAACACTTAACCAATTTCTTAGCTAAAGTTCTACTTCTTCACAAGTAGCTTTTTTTTTCAAGCTTAAGTCTTGGGTCGGATCTTTAGGCAGTAATGAGCTTAAGAAAGATGTGAGATTGAAAGCACAAGTGAGTGTAAGATCACGTTGTTGACTGTTGGTCCCTTTAAACAACCAGAAAAGACTAGAGGGGGGGGGTGAATAGTCTTATCAAACTTTTCGTCGTTTAAAACTTTCTCAGCAAGTGCTTATTACTTTTCAGTAATGAGTTTGCTGGTACATAACTTTCTCAGCAAGTACTTATTACTTTTCAGTAATGAATTTGCTGATACTTAAAAACAGAGTGCGGAAGTCTTTTACAATAAGTGCTTTTATCAGATAGCTAGTTTCAGCAAGTGAGCAGAGTAACAAAGTATGATATACGTAACTTGCTGAAAACTAAGTGCAGTAAAGTAAATCACACAAACACATTTATAGTGGTATCTGAGAGTGGCGTAATCTCTCAACTAATCCACTTTGTCCTTTCTAGGACTGAATCCACTATGATAAGATATGAGGTTCCTTACAAATCCTATCACTAATGATTCTCAGAAACCAAAGCACACTTGCCTTGTTTCCAACTTGAACTAGAGAACTATAATCTTGTTCTCCACTAAACTTGGGATTATAATCAGCAAGACTTCCACATCTATATTATTCTATAAAGGAGAGTCCTCCATGCCTAAACAACAATTCAATGACCAATCAGAATTATTTATTCTATCCAAACCTAATCCAATCCTATGTGTCATTATAATAGAATTTTGAATTTTTTAAAAATTTTATTCCAAACCTACAACTCCATACCTCCAGGCTCCAAGTCTAAAGCTACTCCATATTAAAATTGCAATTGCAATAATCAAGGAAGCATCGGTTGTAGCTGTAATTAAGGATGAAGTAATTAATGGTAATCCGGGAATGTAACGCCTTTAAAATTTATCTGAAGGGAAGAGGCAGCGGAGAATTGTAATCCCACCCACGTTCACAAGATTTAATTATGGGTCTTTGCCCCTTTTCTTTCCTTCGATCTTCTTCATTTAGGCCTTGCATGGAAGTTCATTGACTTTTCTCTTGGAAGTTCACTAATGAAATTAAACACCATTCAATAAAAAATTAGAATTATGTCTGGGTTTATTATATGGTTGTCTTATGTGAATTATGCTCCAAATTCTTATACGAAGTATGAAATACTGAGTAACTAAAATGGTATTTCCTCCCTTTCATTAATAATTTACTCTTTGGTCAACAACCTTTATATTTGACCGTCCATTACTTCTAAATTATATGATGCAATTTTGTTTAAAGCTATATAATTAAAGTTCATAAGTCAGTACTCTTCATGCAGTTTTTAATATGTTTTAAATTTTTTCTATCAATATATTTAGGTGTAATATACGGGTCAAACATCATTGTTGTTGACCAAAGAGAAAGTTTGTAATGAAATGGAGGAAGTACTTATTATTCTTTGTCAATATTTATCTAGGTTGTGGATACGGATACGACGATACATATCAGATACGATACGGTTACGGAAATACAAATTTTTCATAAAATGAAGGATACGATACGGTATGGATACGACTATTTAATTTAATTTTACTACTTCATATGCATTAAAATGTATACAATAAGGTAATTTAGCTTTAAAACAACTTAATTTATTGAAATATTAATAAAACAAAAAATATGGTTATATATCTGAAAAATCTGTACTAGTGTTAGATGTCAAGCCTGATGCGCGTATACAAGACTTAACTATTTACAAAATTGTCCGACACGCCATACCAATGAATCTTATACGCATATTCAAGTCTTAACTATTTCCGAAATTGTCCGACACGCCACGTGACATCGCACCGTGTATCTGTGTATCCAACGACATGTATCGAATACTGCATCATGTAAAAAAATATTGTATCCGTGTATCCTAGATATTTATGATGGTAATGTGGCTTATAAGAAAAATTAATCCAAATAAAATGTACCTAGATATTTATGATGGTAATGCATCTTTCACATGGTTTTTAATTATTTTTATCGTATGATTTAAGAATAATTTAAGGTCAAAATGACCATCGAAAAAGTCAACAATATCAAGTGTTACATTTATTATTGGACGGAGGAAGTATGTCTTTTTTTTTTTATAAGAACACATCATGGTTATTTTTAAATTAAGTATAATACGACCATACAACTTTACGTTAGAAAATAAAAATTTAAGAAGAGAATAAATAAAACAGAAAAAAATTACGTCAATAAGATTCGAACCCAACACCTTCAACTAAAATAATGATACAAATAATAGATAAAAATCACGCCAACAGGATTCGAACCCTACACCTTATAATTAAATAATGACACATGTACGCACCAGATTGAAATTGGATATGCAAGATCAACGGATTAAAATTGATTGGTAGGTCAATCAATTGGGTAAATCAACCGGCTTATTATAATATACTAGAAATTATGTCGCACGCTACGCCTGCGAAGCATGCTGCACGCATCTCCTTGTCAACCATTTCATATATCGCATATGAACAAATCTATCAAACAAAAAAATTGATGGATTAAAATGCAATCATTCCAAGACAGAAATGGGAATTCCTCCAACCTAAGCAGCAATAACCTCATCAAATTTCTTTTATGATGGAAAGATGAATCCAGTTCTATTGAGTTTTAAAGAGCACAGGGGTGTTATCGCTCAGAGTGAACAAGGTCTAAAAGAGAAACACAAATAAAACTTAGGTGGAAGCCACGGTGTTAAAAGTCGAATAATGGCCGAGTAAATTCAGATTCAAGACTTTAAACATTGAATACTTCTACTATCCCAAGCTTTTCTTGGTTGGGCCACGGGAAGGTTGTATGCCACATAAAACAGGTGACAGACTGACAGTAACACAAGACATGAAAAATCAAAGTCTTTTAGTATAAATCCACATACAATCTTTAATTAGTACACTGGAACAAAAACTATCTGCTGAAAATGAGACAGCAGTAGGAACATAGTTGAGGAGCCTCGATATTCTTGCATAAGTTTGAATTGCATAACATTTACATCTTGGGTCTTCAGACACTTGAATCATCAAAATTATATCTCTTGATATTCATGCAACTGAAGAGACATAATATAAACAAACAAGTATTCCTAGTAATGTATAGATTGTTCACAACATAATCAACACCTATTTAGTGATATTCCAGTATCCTTGTTTACAAAAATCAAGGTTACAGTATAATAGGCTCACGAAGGATTGGATCATTAGATATACAGATACGCATCAACTGCACTAACCATTTCAAAATTTACTGAAGTTCGACATCAATAGGAAAAGCAGCTCCAACCAAGCATAAGAATATAAACGGACATACTAACAAAATGCATTACTTAACGATGAGAGAAAAGCTTTGCTAGTCTTACATCATGAAATGGTGAAGTATTAAAACTCTGCAGAATTCTTGCTCTGCTCCCTGCATTTGTGTGAGTTCTCCAAATAGTAGAAAAGGCCTGATCCATGCTATCTCAAAATCAAACATTTCTAGGAAATTTTCCATTACTTATCTCATTCTCTCTCTTTGAATCTGCAAGACAGTTAAAGAGGCATAGCCACCCTCCATCAGAACCCTATACTTCAACGCATAGAATCTCCACACTGGCAGGCAGGACGACTACACCCTCAAATACAACTGCATATTTGCTACTTGTACTCAGAGAAACAAGTCAGCATACTCCCTGCCTATCTAATTACCAGAATCAATACATAACCGAACTTTAAGAGAGCAAGATCCACATGGAAGAACAATGGATGCAGGTACTGACCCCAGTGCCCGTAAAGAAACTTCACCCCCTTTCATTGAAAATGAATAGCCCATATCAGCCAACTTGGAAAAATCAACCGAGAAGTAATCACCACATCTACAACAGTACAACAGTTCAAAGCCACCTCCATCAATATCGTCCACAGTCATATCTTCTAAACTAACATCCTCAGAAGTCACATTATCCTGTCTCAAAACTCGCAACTCATTTGTCATGAAGTGCACGAGACCTCGGATCACCAAGCACCTCCCACGCACTTTGGACTTCTAAGAACTTACTCCATAGTTCACATTCACCATCGGTAGTCTTCTGCAGCTTATTTGGATGGTAATTGAGGATGATAGATCGATAAGTTTTACGAATCTCTTAGTGGCTAGCATCTTCCCTCACACCAATAATCTCATAATGAGTAGTATGGCTTAAATTAGTGCCAAGCACCATTTGAGCCCTAAAACTCCCTGAAATAAGACCAACACACATTCATTTCCAAATAACAATCTCTGTTGAACCTCATCACACAATCAGAAGCTATAATTATTTGACATTATTCAACAATAAGATAAACTAAAATAATTCAGCAATAAGATGAACTAAGTTTGTTTCCGATCGGATGAATAAACCCCAAATTACAGTATTGATGAACCGGAATTTGTCAGATTCAAATTAATCAAATAAATTTGTTTTTAGCCAAAGTCAATTCACAACTACAACGAAAACCGTAGTGCAGCAGTAAAATAACCTCGAGTGTCGATCTCTAAGGACTATAACTAGCTTTATCTAATCTAACTTAAACTATAAAATCAACAAACGACTTAGCACCGGTTTTTCTTATCAAGATAATGGAAGTTAGTGATAGTATGATCATTCAAAGCATAGTGGGTTAATAATAATGCATGAAGTGCCCGATCGTTTTTCATAGAGATCTTTCATCATGAATTGTCCAATGTGTTCCATTTTATTCAACACTACGAAGATAGAGGGCTTAGATAGATCAAAGAAATAAAGCAATAACTCAAAGTCTGATTCGCTTTACCGCCATCAGCATAATTATTGACCCTTCGCTAAGAAATCACATACTATCACCAACGATAGATTTAGCTACTCATAGATGTCATGCAATCAACAGAAATCATAGAAAGATTGAATGAAAACATGTTGAAAGATAAATAAATATGAATAGAAAAAATTGCAAGATACAATGTTACCGAAGGTTGTCAATCTCCGAAGAATCGCGATCTCACAAGCTCCAAATTGATAAGAAAAAGTGTCTCCTATGCTAAGAATTCCCAGAACAGGCTCTGGAGAATTCTTCCCTAAAACTAATGAGAAAGGTGTGAAAAAAAGTCTGAGAAAGTATGAAAAACGGAGAAAACTGAGCAACTATATATAGGGGTTCGGAACGTGTGGGGCGAGTCGCCCCACGTCCCGGGCGAATCGCCCGGGAGTTCCAGTCGGCGGCCGACGCGTTTTCGACGCGTTTTTGGATTTCTTTTCCTTTTCGGACTCGGTTTTTGCCTTCTAGTGTCCTTTTTGCCTTCAGACTCGACCCCTAGACTTCAAATCCCATCCGGAATCTTCTAGATACTCCAAAAATGTCCTCGGAACACCGATTCTTCGTTCTCTTCAATATAATTGCCCGGAAAACCACGTTTTTCACCTAAAACCTGTAAATGCAAACTAAAGGGAAACGTGACACTATTCTAATAAAATGCACTAAAATATAGCTAAATTAACATAGAGGATAGCTAAATTGGTGAAAAAAAGACTCGAATGAAAGTGTAAAATACACGTTCATCAAACTCCCCAAACCGAACCTTTGCTTGTACTCAAGCAACTAAGCTAGACTCTAATGCAGAAAACAATGCAACACAAAAAATGGAGTCTCATGCCAAATGAAATGAACTAATCTATTGAATCTATCAAAAAAACATATGAACAAAAACCATACAAATCATAACATGGATATAGGTTGAAGAATGCCTCGATTGACTCATACACATTCACATAAGCACTTATGTCAAACAAGATAGTCTCTCGTAACATTCTCTACCTGGACCTAGTCAGTGACGACGTAATGAAACATGTTAAAATACGAATGGTTGTCCCGTGCCTATGAAACTGAGGACTTACTACTGTTCACCAAGTTAAGACTTTTCCTTAAAGAGGTCGAACCAATACTGGCTCTCATCAAACGAAGGAGGGTTTCCTAAAAAAGACAACACTCCCCTATTCTACCCATCTCTCAAGCAAAGCCTTAAGTTATTCACCACTTCCTGAATGGCAGGACGAGGGGGGTCTAGAACAGATGACACTCAAACAAACAAAAGACAAAAAGTTACAACTCGAACATTACAAGAATTGAAAAAAGAAACAAACACTTTTGCTAAACTGCTTTATGGCTCTTTTTTTGGACCCTTCCTTGCATTTTTGGGGTCTTTTCTTCTTTTCTTTTTTTTTTTCTTTTCCAGATTTTTTTCTTTTCCAGTTTTTTTTTTCTTTTTTTCTGGAATGTTTCTTTTTCTTTTATTGAGCCAGCAGTAGCACAACGAAAAAGAAATTAAAATGACACACAAACGACCTCCCCAAACCTATTCGAAAGAATAGGTTGGAGTACAAACTTTACGAAAAAGAAAAATAAACTCACAACACACACTAAAAATCGAAAAACAAGTCTAATGAAAGTGTAACCCCCTCCCCAAACCTATTCGAAAGAATAGGTTGCAAACAAAGGATCACACAATCTCACACTACCTCCTTCCTAGGCATTTAGCAATCTCAAAGCAAGGTGAAGACTTGTTGCCTCTTAGGTACATAATTACTCGGGAAAACAACCATAAGATCCTAACATGCATCATCCTATTATAAAGGCCTTCGTGAACCGCAGTAGAGAAAACACCACTAAGTGATGTCGAGACTACCAAGCTTAACTAAGTGCAATACATAAATGTGACAAGCCAAGCGAGAAAAACCTCAAACAAATTCATAGAGATGAAGCATATGATTAATGTCATAATTAGTTAATCTACCCAATAAAAAAGTTCAAAAAATTGGCAATAAACTCCACATAATACATGCAAGACTATCCTAGGATGAATGTAGTGTATGCAACTAAATACTAAGAAAGCGGTAAACGTGCAAATGCAAACAAAAAACAAGATACCATACTCAACATCACAAAGCCAAACAATACTTAACATCATGGTTCACATCCCATCCCCCTCATGAAACTTAAGCTAGTCCCTAGCAAAAGAGAATGAGTAAATAAAAAGTGATACTAGATGTTACCGAACGGTTTGGCCTTCGTCGGCTGAGAGCGGACATGTGAAAAGACTAATTATCGGGATTGTAATCCCCATAATAGTCTCTCCACATGTCAGGCAGGAGATCATTGGACTGCTGCAGGGCCTCCTGTTGCTGACGGATGAGCTGTTGCTGCTCCCACATTATCTCCCTCTCATTCCGGCGATGCTCCTCAATCATCTCCCAATCACGGTTGCGCTGGGCAATGTGTCCATCAAGGTCATGTCGCATTCCTTGGACAGTAGTGGTCAAGGCTGCAACACTAGCATCGAAGTGGGCTCGAAAATCAGAGAAGTCAAGACCTTGAGATCCATGTGATACTCGAGGCGGTGCATGTGGTGCTCTACGGACAAAGGGAATATCCGGGATAGGAACTCGGCCATCCATGGCATCCTCATAATCATTATCATTGTCAGAATCAGTCCGTTGGAGGGAAGCTTCAACATCAGCAGCAGCAGCTGTGGGGTTCTTCATTTGATACCTGCTCAGTTGCACATCAATAGTTGAAGGGGAAAGGGCAGCGACCTCGCAATCCCCCTCATCAATGTCCTGAACCCCGTGATATTTGCAATATGCTGTGATGAAGCTCGGAAAAATGAAGGGCTTCTTCTTCTTCTCCCAATGGCGCTCATATTCGGCATACATGATCTGACCGATGTCTATTCGATGCTTGCCTATCAAGCAGTAGAGGAGCTCGGCATAATTCGGTTGTATCCACGTGTCGTTCATTCTCGGGATCAAGTTGAAAATGCAAAATTTCATAACCACCTTAGCCTCGATACTAAGGTCACTCTGATGGATCCGTCCAGGTTGTGCCCCGATATCTGGATACACATATTCCCTGTTGCAAATCACATCTGTGATGGCACTTCCGATCCCTCTAGTGGCCCTCGAATACACGTAGGAGTGGTTGCTTCCGTTGAACTCCCGTTCCCCAAGATGGATGAATGCAGAAATTGAGGTCGACGTCCATGGCACAATTACGCCTCGAACGAGTACCCCCTCCTTCTCCTCAAGATCAGTGTACCCTGCATAGAACTCATGGAGGAGGCTCGTATCGTACCCCTTAAATCGGTTGGAAGTAAACCAACCCCAATTTCTTTTTCTTGCCAGACGGGAGAGTGTCTTGTAACCTGGCCTGTGAGTTAGTCCATCCGGAATGTCTATCCTTCTGTCCGGTATAATTGATCGCCCACCTTGAGCTAGCTCCGCTTCGAGCCTCTGTCGGACGTCGATTGCGGCAAGAGACAACTCGAATAGCTCGTGGGAAGGTTGGGATCTTGATGCTTCTCCCTTACCCCTCTTGTTTGAGCCAGCTTTCTTCTTGTCTCATGGAGCCTTGGTTCCTACAAACAACAATTAGGATCTTGTATGACACAAAACAGATTTATGCATATGCAAATGCGAGAGTGAACACACGAGTGATATCTACAACAATCGAACTCCTCAAAACCTCCATGTCTAGTCTAGCTACTTTTAGAACCAACATGCAACATATCAATATAACTTCGACATGCACATATCACATTACGCTCTTGCTAGACAACAAATAGCCTCAAATCATAAGGCTCAATTCATACCATAGTAGCAAAAATTCTAGCATCATGAATCCTCAAACTCATCAATTATGCATTCTACCATCATGTCCATCATTATCACATGAGTAAATACAATCATATGTACGGAATGGAAGGAAAATAAACATTGCATAACGAGATATAGACATCTTGTAACAAAATTCTCAAACCAACAAACCAAGCATAATTGGACATGCAATTGATAGTGAATAATGTTTCTAATCACACAAACAACCAACCCATACATCATATAAGCCTAATTGAGGCATAAATCAGAAAACCCCCAAATTTGAAAAATTAGGGTTCATGTGAAGATACCTCAGATCTGGAAAACGAATACACTAGTGTGAAAGTTGTTCGGATGAAAAGAAAGAGCACGTAATGGGCTTCGATTGAAGGTAAAGAATACAAAATTTGATGGGAGATTGAAGGTTTTATGAAAGATTGAAGAATTTTCAATTTTTTCGGAATTTTGGGAGTAAGATTGTGAAGAAGATGGGAAAAATGAGGAAATGGGGGCAAAGCCCCGTTTTTCTCCTTCAGATACCACGGGGCGAGTCGCCCCGTGTGTGGGGCGAATCGCCCCTCACGTCGAGAGAGCGCGGAGCTCTCTGGTCATGTGGGGCGATTCGCGCCCCACCTCCAGAGGTGGGAAGACGAAATTTTTCGAAAAAACTCAGTTTTTAATCCCCGAAAACCATTTTACTCAAAAAAAAACACTCGAAAAGGTTCACTCAAACATAAACATAAGCACAAACGACACAGAGACGAACAAATTCACATAAGAAAAGCAAATTGTTCAATGTATGAATGCATGCAATAAAGCGGTAAAAAAGCGATAAAAACTCCGGGTTGCCGCCTGGATAGCGCCATTGTTTATAGTCTTTGACTCGACTTATTCTTGCTCCTAGCTCTTCTTCTTGAGGGTACTAGACTTTCCCTTCATGGATCTCCTCCTCATGCCACGAACCTGTGAATAAGAATGAACATAGACAGCAAGACCAAAGTAGTTAATGGTGTGAGAAGCATCGAAGTGAATATTTGGATAAGATATGGCTCGCAACACATGTTGCTTGCCATCCACTTCAATGGTGCAAGTTCTTCGGTAGATGTCTATCACGGAGCGTAGCTTAGTCAAGAACGTTCGCCCCAAGAGAACAACATCCCCCATCCCAGGTGTAGACACCGGCATAACTACAAAGTTGGTGTACACAGAAGCTTCACCAATCTTAACCAATACGTTCTTCACAACGCCTTCGGGTCTCACAAAGGATCCATCCGCCAATTGCACAATAGCCTTATGCTCAGATAGTTTTCCAAGGCTACTCTTCTCAAACACATTCATTGGGAGCACATTAGAGTAAGATCCCTTATCTAGTGTAGCACGAACATCTTCAAGTTCACCAATCCCGACCTTAACATCGAAACTTTGAGGGATTGGCTCGGGATCCTCTTGCTCCTCTTCACTCTCATCAGAACCAAGGTCCTTCTCTTCTTCCTTGGCTAGTGGGGGCTCTTCATCCTTGCAATGCTCACACTTAGCAACCTTCTTGATGGTGATTTCAACAGGAAGATCACCCACCAAGGTAATAGACATAGACTTCTCAGTGTTGCTAGGCAGCTTCCCTTGCTCCCTACTTGCTCCTCGGTCAATCAACTCTTGCATCTTTTGATGGGCAAGCCTAGTGCTCTCTTCCAATCGATCAAGCCTCGCCCTAGTCTTCTCAGAATCTTCTTCATAACGCTTAAGAAAACTTTGGGTGTGATCAACCATCTTTTGCAAGTTCTCCATGAGTAGAGCTGTCTTCGACTTCGGTTGCTCTTTGGGAGCGGGATTTTCGCAGTGATCATTACCATAGTTAAGCCTACTAAGGTCTTGGTTAGGGCCATAAGTTCGGCTAGTCGGTGCATATCCTTGATTGTTCCGGAACCCTCTTCTCCAAAATCCACCTCGAGGATTCCTACCATCTTGTCCGTAGCTAGCTTATTGAGTACCAAATTCCATAGAAAATGTTTCCTCTGTAAGAAAATACGGTCAGAGTTACCCCTAGGGTACGCAGCGGAATTTCAAAAATTTTCTTAACATGCAGGTTAATTGATTATGTATATGTCGTATATATTTAAACACGTCAATTAGAAGACTAACCGTACTCCAAAAGCAAGCACAGCTTCCAAGTCTTCGTAATAATCCGGTGAATCTTCTCCTTTGTCGAAGTCGAAGATATCTGCAATACTTTGATTATCTGCAAGACAATAAAAGTCAGTTTCCAGCTCCTAGAACTTCAACCTTGGCATCCACGGATGAACAGCCTATCGGAAAGAATGCTAGGATATTCTTTGTGGGACCAAGACGATGGGGAGGCGGTTTTCCTCCGGTGAGGGTGGCGCGCGCGTGGGCTATGGAGAGGTAGGGGAGAGCTTTTATTTTCTCTAAGAAAACTGGTAGAATAACTCTATGAAAGTCTATTCAACTGTGTCTCAAAAGCTCTCTAATAGTCTACTATATATAGTAGTCAATAGATGCCTAAAGTATAAGCAATTATACTTCGTAAAGGAATAAGAAATCTAATTCTTATCGCACTAGGAAACCAATTTCAAGTCTAGATTCATTCCCAATCAAATTAAAACTCAATCAGGAAAATCTAACTTATCCCTTTGACTTCTAATAGAGGAAGGGGTCGAACTCCTTCCCCTACTCCATCTCGCGCACGCGCATGTATCCCAAGGGAGATAGGTGGGTCCCGATTTTGGGACCCACTTATAGTTCTAAGCTGAATCACCACATAGTGTGACCCATAGGGCCTCATTGTATTAAGCAAGCCCTCGACTAGGCAAAATGGAATTTCTAGATGGTTCCATTTGCAATATTAATACATGAGGATGTTTGAGAGGTTTCTCAAAGCAAACCCTTTCGTTGCGAAGTCTGTTGCGCTCAACGCGGCGATGGTAACGTCCCTTCAGCTGACTGACTCGAATGCATCTAGGATCGATGATGTGTCTATCCCAATAATACATCCACGGGCGTCTCAGGGAGTTGCTTGGTTACGAAGATATACTTATGACTATCATAATATATCGATGCACTGGCCAGTGACTTTACCAATACAACTATGACGACTATGAGCAGTACTCTCATGTGCTACACATGAGAGATGAATCCTTCACAGAAACACTTATCATCCCCATTTGTATGTAGCCATAATCCTGGATCGTGTCTTAGGTCAACTGCTTATTCAGAGCTGACATCGACGGGTCCACCAAGGATATGGGGCAACAAATGTGATGATAAAGTCCTGTAAGTCCAAAGGACGACTGGCATCACTTCGACAACTTACCGGTTCCCATAGACACTTCGGTGTAGAGTATACATCGATGGGAGTGTCCGGTGGGTAATTCCATTGTTCGGTAATCATCCTTCGAACAACTATGTGCAGTTATGGGAACGTTTCTTGATTGTCCAACAATCCGTTCCGTGGCCGTGGGATCGGCTCACACTTGCTCCAACAAATATAACCTCCACGCATACTAGTCTCAGCTGGTTCATTCAGACCCCTACATCCGAGATGAACCTCGACTAGGGAGAGTTTGGGATAGATGATAACTCACATAGCTCCCACTATCTGTGTGATCGGTCCTCTATCCGAGGGGACATGTTTAATATCAATACAGACAGAAATAGAGATATGACATGTTGCATGCCTGGTGTAATATAAATATGAAAGTGATACTCAACAGTCAAACAACAAACATATATTATATTACGTTGACCTGTGTAATAGTACATATATGCCTTCTATAAGAGCTGCATGCCCTTAATAAGGACTGTCTCTAGGACATATACACAATCAATCTCCTACTTGGACTAAAGCCAGTCACCTTTATGCTTAATACCCAGATTAGCATAATATCTTAAGTGGACTTCCACTGATAAGGCCTTGGTGAAAGGATCTGCCACGTTGTCCGTGGTAGAGACACGTTCTATACTAACTTCTCCTCTATCAATAATATCACGTATAACGTGATACTTTCTAACTACATGTTTGTTCTTGTTTGTAGATCTAGGCTCCTTAGCTTGAGCGACGGCGCCCGTATTGTCACAATAAATCGTTATTGGACTAGGAGCAGGAACAACCCTCAATTCCTTCAATAACTCTGAAATCCAGACAGCTTCTTTCGATGCTTCTGATGCAGCAATGTACTCGGCTTTTGTGGATGAGTCAGCAACCGTGGCTTGCTTAGAACTCTTCCAACAGATAGCTCCTCCGTGTAAGAAAATACGGTCAGAGTTACCCCTAGGGTACGCAGCGGAATTTTAAAAGTTTTCTTAACATACAGGTTAATTGATTATGTATATGTCGTATATATATAAACACGTCAATTAGAAGACTAACCTTACTTCGAAAGCAGCTTCCAAGTCTTCGTAATAATCCGGTGTATCTTCTCCTTCGCCGAAGTCGAAGATATCTGCAATACTCTGATTATCTGCAAGACAGTAAGAGTTAGTTTCCAGCTCCTAGAACCTCAACCTTGGTATCCACGGATGAACAGCCTATCGGAAGAATGCTAGGATATTCTTTGTGTGACAAAGGAGACGGGGCGGCGATTTCTCCGGCAAGGTGGCGCGCGCGTGTAGACTATATAGAGGAGGGGAGAGCCTTTTATTTTCTCTAAGAAAACTGGGTATTGAACTGTGTGTAAAACTATGTCCAAAGCTCTCTAATAGTCTACTATATATAGTAGTCAATAGAAGCCTAAAGCATAAGCAATTAGACTTCGTAAAGGAATAAGAATCTAATTCTTATCGCACTAGGAAACCAATATCAAGTCTAGATTCATTCCAAATCAAATTAAAACTCAATCAGGAAAATCTAACTTATTCCTTGGACTTCTAATAGATGAAGGAGTCGAACTCCTTCCCCCACTCCACCTCCTGCGCGCGCGCGCGCCCATGTCCTACGGGAGATAGGTGGGTCCCAATTTTGGGACCCACTTATAGTTCTAAGGCAATTCAAACTCCAAGTAGATTTTGCCCAAGTGCATATGTTAATTCTAAATTAACATATCCTTTCAAATCAAACCTTTATTATACTTCTAAAATATAATCTTTAATTGTATTTATATAAAATACAATTAATTAGCCAATTCAATTAATAATTCCAAATCATTAATGAACCACTAAATATTATAATTAATTCCAAATCAATTATAATCCATCAATCACAATTAATTCCAAATTAATTGCGATTCCATCTTCAAGGATATTCTGATAAGCTGAATCACCACATAGTGTGACCCATAGGGCCTCATTGTATTAAGCAAGTCCTAGACTAGGCAAAATGGAATTCCTAGACGGTTCCATTTGCAATAATAATACATGAGCACGTTTGAGAGGTTTCTCAAAGCAAACCCTTTCGTTGTGAAGTTTGTTGCGCTCAACGCGGCGATGGTAACGTCCCTTCATCTGACTGACTCGAATGCATCTAGGATCGGTGATGTGTCTATCCCAATAATACATCCATGGGCGTCTCAGGGAGTTGCTTGGTTACTAAGATATACTTATGACCATCATAATATATCAATGCACTGGCCAGTGACTTTACCAACACAACTATGAAGACTATGAGCAGTGCTCTCCTGTGCTACACATGAGAGATGAATCCTTCAAAGAAACACTTATCATCCCCATTTGTATGTAGCCATAATCCTGGATCGTGTCTTAGGTCAACTGCTTATTCAGAGCTGACATCAACGGGTCCACCAAGGATATGGGGCAACAAATGTGATGATAAAGTCCTGTAAGTCCAAAGGACGACTGGCATCACTTCGACAACTTATCGGTTCCCATAGACACTTCGGTGTAGAGTATACATCGATGGGAGTATCCGGTGGGTACTTCCATTGTTCGATAATCATTCTTCGAACAACTATACGCAGTTATGGGAACGTTTCTCGATTGTCCAACAATCCGTTCCGTGGCCGTGGGATCGGCTCACACTTGCTCCAACAAGTATAACCTCCACGCATACTAGTCTCATCTGGTTCATTCAGACCCCTACATCCGAGATGAACCTCGACTAGGGAGAGTTTGGGATAGATGATAACTCACATAGCTCCAACTATTTGTGTGATCGGTCATCTATCCGAGGGGACATGTTTAATATCAATACAGACAGAAATAGAGATACGACATGCTGCATGCCTGGTGTAATATAAATATGAAAGCGATACTCAATAGTAAAACAACAAACATATATTATATTACGTTGACCTGTGTAATAGTACATATATTCCCTCTATAAGGGCTCCATGCCCTTAATAAGGACTGTCTCTAGGACATATACACTATCACTCCGTTCAATTTGAATACGTATCCTGTCTGTGACTTAAAGTCATCAGGATCTGATTCAAATCCAGTGTCGACATACCCAGACATCTTTAATTCTGGTTCTCCACCAAACACCAAGAACATCTCTTTAGTCCGTCGAAGGTACTTAAGAATGTTCTTTACAGCAGTCCAGTGAGGTACTCCTGGATTCTGTTGGTGTCGACCAGTGACACTAAGCGCATATGCTACATCGGGCCTTGTGCAATTCATTGCATACATTATAGACCCTACTGCCGAAGCATAGGGCACACGACTCATTGCATTTCTTTCTTCATCAGTTTTAGGACCATCCTTAACTGATAAGACAATCCCATGCCTAGCTGGGAGAAAGCCTCTCTTTGAGTCGTCCATCTTATAACGCTTCAGTATTTTGTCGATGTAGGTGGACTGTGTCAATCCTAACATCCTCTTGGATCTATCTCTATAGATCTTGATCCCTACGATGTAGTTCGCTTCACCCAAGTCCTTCATCGAGAAGGTACTTGATAACCAAACTTTAGTCTTTTCTAGCATAGAGACATTGTTTCCCATGATCAAAATGTCATCAACATAGATGATCATGAAAACGACTCCCTTGTCGCTGTGCCTAGTGTAGACACAGGGATCTTCCTTGCTAATGACGAAGTCAAACAATTTGACAGCTTCATCAAAGCGGATATTCCAGCTCCTAGACGCTTGCTTTAGCCCATAGATGGATCTTTGTAATTTGCACACAGCAGTTGGCCTGGTTTTACTAATAAAACCTTCTGGTTGTACCATATAGACCTCTTCCTCAAGGTTGCCATTGAGGAAGGCAGTCTTTACATCCATCTGCCAGATCTCATAATCATAGTAGGCAGCTATCTCAAGTAGAATTCGAATGGACTTCAATTTTGCTACCGGTGAAAAGGTTTCATCGTAATCGATTCCATACCTTTGCGTGTAGCCTTTCACAACAAGTCTGGCCTTGTGAGTTTGTACCTTGCCATCGGCATCTATCTTTCGTTTAAAGACCCATTTGCACCCAATAGATCTAACCCCTTGGGGCAAGTCTACCAAGTTCCAAACTTGGTTCAGGTACGTGGAGTCCATTTCCAATTCCATGGCCTCTTGCCATTTGTTTGAGTCAATATCAATTATTGCCTCTTTGTAGGTCTCGGGATCTTCCCGATCTGATAAGCCGACATCAAGTTCACTAATGTCTTCTATCATAAAGCTTTGCTTATGAGGTCCTTTTAGGATCCTCTTCGACCTATGGAGCTCGACTGGTTCTGGTGCTTTTCTTTTCTGGCTTCGTGTAACACGAACATTATCAGTGGGTACTAATGTAGCTGGTCGCGCCCCGCGACCCTGTTCCCTTGCGGGAGGCTGCTCTTGTGCAACTTGTTGCACATGTTGGTTGACAACGGGTTCTATTGGTGTGGTTTCAACTGTTGATCTAATCACAGGACTCTCACTGACTATGACATGCCTAGCAAGTGTCATATCATTACTCTTGTCTGCTTCGAAAGCTGCCACTGAACTTGAGTCCAAATTAGAAGATTTAGAGAACTCATGTTCGCGCGTGTCAAAGTCTTGAATTTCTTCAAGTTCTATCATGTCATCTAACCTCTCTTCTTCGAGGTATTCTGCTTCTAAAAACTTGACGTTTCTAGATACTATCACCTTGTGATCTTCAGCATGATAGAATTCATAGCCTCTCGTCTGACGAGGATAGCCTATGAAATATACTTTGACACCCTTGGCATCTAACTTATCAGTGAGCATCAGTTTGACTATCGCAGGACAGCCCCAAGGTCTAAGATAGCCCAGTGAGGGCTTCTTTCCTTTCCATAACTCATAAGGAGTTTTCTCCACTGATTTAGATGGTACACGGTTCAGAATGTAGATTGCAGTTTGTAGTTCATATCCCCACAGATATTTTGGAAGAGTCGAGAATCCAATCATTGATCTCACCATGTCTAATAGGGTTCGATTCCTTCTCTCAGACACACCATTTAACTTTGGTGTTCCAGGAGGAGTCCATTGCGATTGAATTCCATTTTCCTTCAAGTAGTCGATAAATTCTTCACTAAGGTATTCAGCTCCTCGATCTGATCGAAGAGTGACTAACCTTAGGTTCTGTAACATCCCGTTTTTTTTCTTAATTATTTATTTAATTAATTTTTTAAGTAATAATTAAGTTTATTACTTTTAACTATCCGATTAACTTCTACGTTTGAAAAATCAAATTCGAAAGCCTACTTGATTATTTATTGGACAGGAATTACAAAATTTCTTTGGGCTAGATAGGAATTCAGATTGTAAGCTGACTCATGGCCTATTTTCTGATCCATTCCGTGGCCCAAGTCGTGGCCCAGTCTTGCAAGTTCAGTCAAGCCCATCTTATTCAACCCTAACCCTAACCGACACCCCTCATTCTCATTCTTCATTCACGCCCATCTGAGAAAGAAAGAGAGAGAAAGAAAGAGAGAAGGAAATTGCAGCTGCTGCCATCGCCGTCCATCTAGCCGCCGTCCTCGTCGTCCGTGTTGCGCCCGAGCCGCGCCTCTTTCTGCTTCCCGTTCGCCGCCGTCGCGATTACGTTCCGCCGCCGGTTCATCTCGATCCGTTCCGTGCCGTCCGTTTCGCCGCCCCGTCCTGTCCCGATCGCCGTGCCATTCGCCACCGTCGCGATTCCGCGTGCTGTCGGTCTCGATCCGTTCGTCCTCTGCCCTGATCCGTTCCGCTCCGGCACGCGCGCCGTCATCTCCGTCCAGGCTCTGGTCGGTCCCGTTTTGTTTCGAAAAGTCCAGTAAGTCTCCGTCTTGCTCGTGAATTCAAATCTTGATTAAGATCTTGATCTTAATCTCTCATTTTCGTTGATACGCAGTTTGTAACCGGTTTCTTTCCGTTCGGTTGCTTAGCTCCGCCCCGTTTCGGCCCCATTTTTGTCCGTACTCCTCCGATTCGTCGCCGTCCGGCTCAGTTTTGCTCGTCTTCTCCGTTTCATTTTGGGTAAGAACTCGATATGCTCTGTTTTATTCTTTTCCCGTTTGTTTTTGACCGATTTGCCCCTGCCCCGTTCTGGCCGTGAACTGGACCTTTTGCCCAGAACCCTAGCTCCGATTTGGACTTTCTTTGGACTGTGTTGAGATGATTTTACCTTTGTTGGGGTTGTTAGGTGATTCTGGAAACCTTTGGGACCTATTTGCAAATTTTGGTTGACCTTGTAATTGACTTGACCGTTTTACCCCTGGATATGCTTGGACCTTTTTACCCTTGAACGATTGACTATTGACTATATTGCCCTTCCGTATCGAACTGAATTGAGGACTGTTTTACCCTTGTGAGATTCTGGAATTGACCATTTTACCCCCTGAATGGATTTATGACCATTATACCCTTGCAGATTGAATTGAATTTTGGATTGATAGTTGACTACATTTTTGAATTGACCGTTTTACCCTTTCGTATTTTCTGGACTTGGATGACCGTTTGACTTTGGTTACTGGTTGACTGTTGACCTAGTTTTTCTAAAATTACTTCTGAAATTTAAATGTCTTTTCTGGAAGTTAACCAGTTATTAAATTCTTTTCACAGCATTTCGATTGAATTTCTCACTAGCCTAGGTGGTTTAGTGCTAGCTAGTTCAACCTTAAGGTTCTGAGTTCGAGCCCCCCTTTGACGCCTTTTCTTCGATTGTTATTTTTATTACCGTTTAGACTTCCGTTTCAACTTCTAGTTAGTAACTACTCGTTTTCTATATAGGTGATCCGTCCGTTATCCCGTAATTTGTTGTTCTTTCCGTGGTTCTTGCTCGCACTATTTAAGGTGAGTGTTACTGTCTGTTTTCTAAAACTACAAGGAAGTTATGTGTTAATTGCCTACTATATTACTGTACTTATTGTTTGTTCCTATTTCATATGTATGCCTACACGTATGTTACTTTCATAAGTTTAATTGCACGCTTGAAATGCTATGCATGATTGTCTTAATTCACCGAACTTCCTGAATTGATTATTGCACTGTACTATTATATGATGTTGTTTGCCGTCTTACTGACTCTTCAATTGACTACTGCCTTCTTAACTGACCATTGTTTTCTAATACCTTTCTCGGTTTCCGAGCATTGTTTTAATGTTAACTGTTGACCGGTTGATTAGGTTGATAAGTAGGTAGGCTTGGGTATTGTTGACTATCAGGTTTATTTACGAGTCACCTAGTCTAATCCCTTAAGACGCGAGGCAGAAGAAGCTGAGGTCTATTTGGGTCGTAGGACTTTTCCTGAATGTACGCAGGACATTGTACTGGCTAGAATTGAATTCCTTCTAGACGGGGTGATAAGGGCTATTGGGGGTAGGAGCAATAAGGCGGGCTGCACCAACTGTTACTGTACTGTTTTCAAAACAACTGACTTACTGTTTTCTGACATCTTAACCGATTGATTTGCTTGTTTACTGAACTGATTGTTATCTGAATTTACTGCATGTAATTTGCCTCTGTCTTTAAACTGAAAGATCTTCTACAAAATTGCATGAAATCAACATTGCATGAGCACCACTGAGATCTTTTATCTCACCACTCTTTTCATAATACTTCCTTGTAGGTTCGACTTCCGATGAGCTTGAATAGGCGTCTGGCGACTCGAGAGTGTGGGAAATTTTTTGTTTGGGTTATTTTCAAATAAGAAGAAACTTGTCTTCACTTGTTATTTTCCAATGAACTTCATTATCTTTTAGCTTCCGCATTTATTTCTCTTGAATTGTAAGATCGTTTGAGAGCCAAAATCTTTACTTACCGTTGTTTTTAAAAGACCGTTTGTTTTTCCGATTTAAATATTATTTTCAAAATTACCGTACCGTTACAGATGGTATCAGAGCTTGAGTGCAAACTCAAGCTTGCTAGGATAGGATCTTCTGGCCTTTGGGGTGTGTGTGTGAGGGTCCGAGTCGCTACATAGGTTGAGTGGTTTTTGTCCTGTCTCTTTTACCATCCAGTTCTCCGTACTAACTCTGAACTGTTCTACTGTTCTGTTTTTCTAGAATGTCGTACTGTTGGTAAAGTTGACCATTGACTGAGTTCTTGACCGACTTACTCTGTTTTTTCCTAAAGTTTCCAAATGACTTATTTGTCTGCTTAGTTGGAATTTCCGTACTTTTGCATGATACTACTGTTGACCCTGTTTGCTTTTATTGAGACTATCCAATTGATTATGTTGCCTTAAATGCATGTTGTTTATGTGTTCTATTTAAAAGTATGTCATTTTTTTTACGTTATTGATCGCATGCTTTAAGTTCTCATTTATGCAATAGTTTGGCCTTAGGATTGTAACTCCTTAGGATAGTCACACTCGAGGACGTTAATTACGTTACTTACCTTAGACTAATTGCGAAGGATGGCTCCAAGGATCAACACTCGCAACGGCAACAACAACACCAACAACGGCAACAACAACACCAACAACGGCAGCCCCAGCATTGACAACAACAACAATGATGGCACTTCGGACCAAGTTGAGAGGATCATTGCTGCTTTGGGAAACTTCAGCGAGACTATGCGCCATTTTAGGCCACCCCCTACTCAGCCTGTTGCACCGCCACCGACTCAAACCATCGACCAGGCTGCCGAGCGCTTCACCCGTTTCCATCCCGACCAGTTCGATGGGGCGCCTGACACCCGCAAGGCTGAGCTTTGGCTAGAGAGCATGGAGAACTTGTTCTCAATTCTGCACTACCCGGACGAGAGAAAGATTGAGCTTGCAGCGTTCCAGTTTGTGGGAGTAGCGAGAAATTGGTGGAGGACTGTCGATGCAAGGTGGAGACAAGAGGAAGTTGACCGCACTTGGAAGAACTTCGAGAAGGAGTTTATGGACAAGTTCGTACCCCGTTTGGTCCGTGAGAACAGAAGGGACGAATTCCAAAACCTGGTGCAAGGATGGATGAACGTCGCTGACTATGACTCAGAGTTCACTCGGCTGTTGAAGTATGTGCCGCACTTTCAGAATGACGAGAGGGAGAAGGTATGTCACTTTGTGAAGGGTTTGAAGTCGGAAATCCGATACATCCTGTTCGGGATCGAGTTGTCGACCTACGCGAAAGCCGTGGAAATAGCTGGTGAAGTGGAGAGTGGTTTGGGAGAACTAGAGAGCTATGAACCTCGACAATCTCGAAAAAGGAGTTTTGACCATAGGAGTAGCAAAGATAGCAAGGATCGTCGGTCTCCATCCAAGTACCCTCGCAATCAGCGGGAAAGTGGACATTCACCGTGGAAATTTTTTGTTTGGGTAATTTTCAAATAAGAAGAAACTTGTCTTCACTTGTTATTTTCCAATGAACTTCATTATCTTTTAGCTTCCGCATTTATTTCTCTTGAATAGTAAGCTCGTTTGAGAGCCAAAATCTTTACTTACCGTTGTTTTTAAAAGACCGTTCGATTTTCCGATTTAAATATTATTTTCAAAATTACCGTACCGTTACAGGTTCAATTCATTCTCGACCTCATTCCTAAACTCCTTGAATTTCCCAAAGGTCTCGGATTTATTCTTCATAAGATAAATATATCCATACCTTGAGAAATCGTCAGTAAAGGTAACAAAGTAAGGATAACCCCCACGTGCATGGACTTTAAAAGTTCCACATACATCGGTATGTATGAGCTCTAAGCAGCGAGTGGCACGAATACCTTGTCCAACAAAAGGTTTGTTCGTCATCTTACCCTTAACACATGATTCGCATGTACCATATGATTCAAAATCAAATGGTTCTAAGTAGTCCAACTTCCTTAGTCTTTGAATCCGTGTTTCATTGATATGGCCTAGCCGACAATGCCATAGATAAGATGGATTATTCTTCCTACTTGAAGACGGTTGTTTGTTATGTATTTGAAATAAAGGTAGACTACTTTGCAAAATATATAAATCATTCACTAAGCGAGCTTTTCCATAATACTGGTCATTCAATGAAAAATAACAAGTATTATTGGCAAATCGAAAGAAAAAACCCATATTGTCTAACAATGGAATGGAAATAATATTTCTGACAATGGATGGAACAAAATAAACGTTATCAAGTTTTAAACATTGTCCTGAAGGTAAATCTATCTTGCAGCGTCCAACGCGTTTGGCTTCAACTGGATTGTCGTTCCCAACATGCAAGTCGATTTCACCTTGCTTGACTAGCCTGTGATCAATTAGCCCCTGCACATTCTTACAAATGTGTGAGCCACAGGCTGTATCTAATACCCAACCATTGGAGTCAAAAGTAGTCATGTTCATTTCAATAACAAACATACCTGAGCTAGAAGCTGGTGGCTTCTTAGCTTGATCTGCCCTCAACTTAGGGCAATCTTTCTTCCAATGTCCTTTCTGCTTACAGAAAAGACATTCATCTGTTCGCACCGTTCCGCTTCTCTTGAACTTCCTTTTCTGGTTCAGACGCTTAGGCTTATCACTCGAAGGGTTAGCCTTGGCTCCCGACTTTCCCTTACCCTTAGCACCTTTGTTTCTCGGGTTTGGGTTAGACGGTTGCCCAACAAACATGATCGACTTTTCCTTCTTAGGAAGAGTTTGATCATATGTCTTCAGCAGATTATGGAGTTCGGGCAGTGTTACGTCCTTCTCATTCATCGTGTAGTTAATGATGAACTACGAATACGAACTCGGCAATGATTGAAGGACAAAGATCACCATGATCTTGTTCTCTAGCTTAACACCGGCATCGGCAAGCTTTTCAAAGAGACCAATCATTTTGAGAACATGTTCAGACATGTTCCCTCCTTCATTGAGCTTGCATCTGTGTATCTCTTTGATCAAATCAAATTCAACACTTCTAGCTGTCGCCTTAAAGAGCGACTCAAGATGCTTCAGCATCTCATACGGCAACATGCTTTCATGTTGCCTCTGCAGCTCATTGCTCATTGCCGCCAGCATAATACACTGCGCGGATCTAGCATCATCAAGATGCTTATCATTATAATTATAATTAATTAGCCAATTCAATTAATATTATAATTAATTCCAAATCAATTATAATCCATCAATCACAATTAATTCCAAATTAATTGCGATTCCATCTTCAAGGATATTCTGATAAGCTGAATCACCACATAGTATGACCCATAGGGCCTCATCGTATTAAGCAAGTCCTAGACTAGGCAACATGGAATTCCTAGACGGTTCCATTTGCAATATTAATACGTGAGGACGTTTGAGAGGTTTCTCAAAGCTAACCCTTTCGTTGCGAAGCCTGTTGCGCTCAACGCGGCGATGGTAACGTCCCTTCATCTGACTTGCTCGAATGTATCTCGGATCGATGAAGTTTCTATCCCAATAATACATCCACGGGCGTCTCAGGGAGTTGCTTGGTTAAGATATACTTATGACCATCATAATATATCATTTGCACTGGCCAGTGACTTTACCAACACAACTATGCAGACTATGAGCAGTGCTCTCCTGTGCTACACTTGAGAGATGAATCCTTCACAGAATCACTTATCATCCCCATTTGTATGTAGCCATAATCCTGGATCGTGTCTTAGGTCAGCTGCTTATTCGGAGCTGACATCGACGGGTCCACCAAGTATATGGGGCAACAAATGTGATGATAAAGTCCTGTAAGTACAAAGGACGACTGGCATCACTTCGACAACTTACCGGTTCCCATAGACACTTCGGTGTAGAGTATACATCGATGGGAGTGTCCGGTGGGTACTTCCATTGTTCGATAATCCTTCTTCGAACAACTATGCGTAGTTATGGGAACGTTTCTCGATTGTCCAAGAATCCGTTCCGTGGCCGTGGGATCGACTCACACTTGCTCCAACAAGTATAACCTCCACGCATACTAGTCTCAGTTGGTTCATTCAGACCCCTACATCCGAGATGAACCTCGACTAGGGTGTGTTTGGGCTAGATGATAACTCACATAGCTCCAACTATCTGTGTGATCGGTCATCTATCCGAGGGGACATGTTTAATATCAATACAGACAGTAATAGAGATATGACATGCTGCATGCCTGGTGTAATATAAATATGAAAGCGATACTCAATCGTAAAATGCAACGAACATATATTATATTATGTTGACCTGTGTAATAGTACATATATGCCCTCTATAAGGGTACTATGCCCTTAGTAAGGACTGTCTCTAGGACATATACACTATCAATCTCCCACTTGGACTAGAGCCAGTGACCTTTATGCCTAATACCCAAATTAGCATAATGTCTTAAGTGGACTTCCACTGATAAGACCTTGGTGAAAGGATCTGCCACGTTGTCCGTGGTAGAGACACGTTCTATACTAACTTCTCCTCTATCTATAATCTCATGTATAACGTGATATTTTCTAAGTACATGTTTGTTCTTGTTTGTAGATCTAGGCTCCCTAGCTTGAGCGACGGCGCCCGTATTGTCACAATAAATCGTTATTGGACTAGGAGCAGGAACAACGCTCAATTCCTTCAAGAACTCTGAAATCCAGACAGCTTCTTTCGATGCTTCTGATGCAGCAATGTACTCGGCTTCTGTGGATGAGTCAGAAACCTTGGCTTGCTTAGAACTCTTCCAACAGACAGCTCCTCCATTCAATTTGAATACGTATCCTGTCTGTGACTTAAAGTCATCAGGATCTGATTCAAATCCAGCGTCGACATACTTAATTCTGGTTCTCCACCAAACACCAAGAACATCTCTTTAGTCCGTCGAAGGTACTTAAGAATGTTCTTTACATCAGTCCAGTGAGGTACTCCTGGATTCTGTTGGTGTCGACAAGTGACACTAAGCGCATATGCCACATCGGGCCTTGTGCAATTCATTGCATACATTATAGACCCTACTGCCGAAGCATAGGGCACACGACTCATTGCATTTCTTTCTTCATCAGTTTTAGGACCATCCTTAACTGATAAGAAAATCCCATGCCTAGCTGGGAGAAAGCCTCTCTTTGAGTCGTCCATCTTATAACGCTTCAGTATTTTGTCGATGTATGTGGACTGTGTCATACCTAACATCCTCTTGGATCTATCTCTAAAGATCTTGATCCCTAGGATGTAGTTCGCTTCACCCAAGTCCTTCATCGAGAAGGTACTTGATAACCAAACTTTAGTCTCTTCTAGCATAGAGACATTGTTTCCCATGATCAAAATGTCATCTACATAAATGATCATGAAAACGACTCCTTTGTCGCTGTGTCTAGCGTAGACACAGGGATCTTCCTTTCTTCTGATGAAGTCAAACGATTTGACAGCTTCATCAAAGCGGATATTCCAGCTCCTTGACGCTTGCTTTAGCCCATAGATGGATCTTCGTAATCATACAGCAGTTGGCCTGGTTTTACTAATAAAACCTTCTGGTTGTACCATATAGACCTCTTCCTCAAGGTTGCCATTGAGGAAGGCAGTCTTTACATGCATCTGCCAGATTTCATAATCATAGTAGGCAGCTATTGCAAGTAGAATTCGAATGGACTTCAATTTTGCTACCGGTGAAAAGGTTTCATCGTAATCGATGCCATACCTTTGCGTGTAGTCTTTGGCCACAAGCCTAGCTTTGTGCATTTGTACCTTGCCATCGACATCTGTCTTTCGTTTAAAGACCCATTTGCACCCAACAGGTCTAACCCCTTGGGGAAAGTCTACCAAGTTCCAAACTTGGTTCTGGTACATTGAATTCATTTGTAATTCCATGGCCTCTTGCCATTTGTCTGAGTCAATATCAATTATTGCCTCTTTTTAGGTCTCGGGATCTTCCCGATCTGATAAACCGACATCAAGTTCACTGATGTCTTCTATCATAAGGCTTTGCTTCTGAGGTCCTTTTAGGATCCGCTTCGACCTACGGAGCTCGACTGGTTCTGGTGCTTTTCTTTTCTGGCTTCGTGTAACACGAACATTATCAGTGGGTACTGATGCAGCTGGTCGCTGGGCGCGACCCTGTTCCCTTGCGGGAGGCTGCTCTTGTGCAACTTGTTGCACAGGTTGGTTGACAACGGGTTCTATTGGTGTGGTTTCAACTGTTGATCTAATCACAGGACTCCCACTGACTATGACATGCCTAGCAAGTGTCATATCATCACCCTTGTCCACTTCGAAAGCTCCCACTGAACTTGAGTCCAAATCAGAAGATTTAGAGACCTCATGTTCGCGCGTGTCAAAGTCTTGAATTTCTTCAAGTTCTATCATGTCATCTAACCTCTCTTCTTCGAGATATTCAGCTTCTAAAAACTTCACGTTTCTAGATACGATCACCTTGTGATCTTCAACATGATAGAATTCATAGCCTCTCGTCTGACGAGGATAGCCTATGAAATATACTTTGACACCATTGGCATCTAACTTATCAGTGAGCATCAGTTTGACTATCGCAGGACAGCCCCAAGGTCTAAGATAGCCTAGTGAAGGCTTTTTTCCCTTCCATAACTCGTAAGGAGTTTTCTCCACTGATTTAGATGGTACACGGTTCAGAATGTAGATTGCAGTTTGTGGTGCATATCCCCACAGATACTTTGGAAGAGTCGAGAATCCAATCATTGATCTTACCATGTCTAACAGGGTTCGATTCCTCCTCTCAGACACACCATTTAACTGTGGTGTTCCAGGAGGAGTCCATTGCGATTGAATTCCATTTCCCTTCAAGTAGTCGATAAATTCTTCACTAAGGTATTCACCTCCTCGATCTGATCGAAGAGTGACTATCCTTAGGCTCAATTCATTCTCGACCTCATTCCTAAACTCCTTGAATTTCCCAAAGGTCTCGGATTTATTCTTCATAAGATAAATATATCCATACCTTGAGAAATCGTCAGTAAAGGTAACGAAGTAAGGATAACCCCCACGCGTATGGACTTTAAAAGGTCCACATACATCGGTATGTATGAGCTCTAAGCAGCGAGTGGCACGAACACCTTGTCCAACAAAAGGTTTGTTCGTCATCTTACCCTTAACACAAGATTCACATGTTCCATATGATTCAAAATCAAATGGTTCTAAGTAGTCCAACTTCCTTAGTCTTTGAATCCGTGTTTCGTTGATATGGCCTAGCCGACAATGCCATAGATAAGATGGATTATTCTTCCTACTTGAAGACGGTTGTTTGTTATGTATTTGAAATAAAGGTAGACTACTTTGCAAAATATATAAACCATTCACCAAGCGAGCTTTTCCATAATACTGATCATTTAATGAAAAATAACAAGTATTATTTGCATCGAAAGGAAAAACCCATATTGTCTAACAATGGAATGGAAATAATATTTCTGACAATGGATGGAACAAAATAAACATTATCAAGTTCTAAACATTGTCCCGAAGGTAAATCTATCTTGCTGCGTCCAACGCGTTTGGCTTCAACTGGATTGCCGTTCCCAACATGCAAGTCGATTTCACCTTGCTTGACTAGCCTGTGATCAATTAGCCCCTGCACATTGTTACAAATGTGTGAGCCACAGGCTGTATCTAATACCCAACCATTGGAGTCAAAAGTAGTCATGTTCATTTCTATAACAAACATACTTGAGCCAGAAGCCGATGGCTTCTTAGCTTGATGTTCCCTAAGCTTAGGGCAATCTTTCTTCCATTGTCCTTTCTGCTTACAGAAAAGACATTCATCTGTGCGTACCGTTCCGCTTCTCTTGAACTTCCTTTTCTGGTTCGGACGCTTAGGCTTATCACTCCAAGTGTTAGCCTTGCCTCCCGACTTTCTCTTACCCTTAGCACCTTTGTTTCTCGGGTTTGGGTTAGACGGTTGCCCAACAAGCATGATCGACTTTTCCTTCTTAGGAAGAGTTTGATCATATGTCTTCAGCAGATTATGAAGTTCAGGAAGTGTTACGTCCTTCGCATTCATCGTGTAATTGATGATGAACTGCGAATACGAACTCGGCAATGATTGAAGGACAAAGATCACCATGATCTTGTTCTCTAGCTTAACGCCGGCATCGGCAAGCTTTTCAAAGAGACCAATCATTTTGAGAACATGTTCAGACATGTTCCCTCCTTCACTGAGCTTGCATCTGTGTATCTCTTTGATCAAATCAAATTCAACACTTCTAGTTGTCGTCTTAAAGAGCGACTCTAGATGCTTCAGCATCTCATACGGCAACATGCTTTCATGTTGCCTTTGCAGCTCATTGCTCATTGCCGCCAGCATAATACACTGCGCGGATCTAGCATCCTCAAGATGCTTATCAGTGTAAATAGTCTTTTCAAACTTTTGTCGTTTAAAAACTTTCTCAGCAAGTACTTATTACTTTTCAGTAATGAGTTTGCTGATACTTAACTTTCTCAGCAAGCGCAAGTTACTTCTCAGTAACTAGGTTTGCTGATACTTAAAATCAGAGAGCGGAAGTCTTTGATACAATAAGTGCTTTGTCAGTAAGTGATAGTTTCAGCAAGTGATGTGAGTGACTGTGTACAGATAGATATGCTTTGTTGAAAACTAAGTACAGTAAGTAAATCACACAAACACTTTTTATAGTGGTAACTGAGAGTGGCGTAATCTCTCAACTAATCCACTTTGTCCTTTCTAGGACTGAATCCACTAAGACAAGTTTGAGGTTCCTTACAACACCTATCTAGAGCGATTCAAACAGAAACCAAAGCACACTTGCTTCGTTTCCAACCTAACTAGAGAACGAAACCTTGTTCTCCACCAAACTCGGGACTTTTAATCAGCAACACTATGCTCGATTAAGTTCCCCCTGAATATCACGCCTGAAATGGTGTATTTTCAATTAGTGAGGTTTGGGATGAGATAACTTAATTATAACTTATTCCGTTACGACAAGTAACCTAAGAAACAAAACTTGGAATACTTTGCAGTAAACAAGTTTGATTGTTTCTGGTGTCAAGACTTGTTCTTGTTCGAAAGAAAGAAAGAACACTTAACTAATTTCTTAGCCGTGTAAGTACTACTTCTTCACAAGTAGTTTTTTCAAGCTTTAAGTCTTGGAATGGATCAATGGCAGTAAAGAGTGTTTGAAGGGTATGTGAGTTTAAGCACAAGTGAGAGTTTGATCACGTTGCTGACACACTTCAACTCTTTGCCGGATGACCTCTATTTATAGTGAAAATAAGGAGTCGTTTGAATTTTAAATTCTAAGGCTTTTGTTCCTTAAGATGTCACTATCTTGCTTTTGTACTTTCAGCAGCGTCCTTGTTTGTCTTCTAGTCTTCATGTCCTTCGCGTGCATGCTTTGCATTTAATGCTCATTTGAATGAAATTCAAACAGTAACATTGGAGTGCAAATACAAGTACTTTCAGCAAGTGGTCACAAATGTTCCATCAGCAAGTGGTCAGTCTCAGTTTTAGCAAGCACAACCTACTCTGTCGTTTAGATTTTCACTTATGCAATGTTGTTGCTGAATTTTCCACTTTCTGAGCAACATGTGCCTTCGTAGATACCAGTCTTCAGAAATCTTCTAGTCTTCAGATCTTCGAATTCTTCAAGTTTCTGAGCGGTTTCTAAATGCTTCAATAGTTTGTTTGTGAAAACAAAGTACATCATCAGCAAATGCTTCAATAGGTTGTATTTCTTTTCAGAAAACAATATACATCATAAGCGATAAAACTAACCTATCTAGCACATACTCTAAGTCATCAGCAAACGTTCCTCTTTTACAATGTCCTTAAAATTCTAAGTTCCTATGAACCTTAAGAGTACTAGTTACTGGACTTTCCTTAATTTAGCATGGTTAATTGCTCATCAAAATTACAAGTTTCCTAACACGTGACTTACCGCGTCCAGGTGGCGCACCAACTAGGATTTCGAACCCAGCCGATGCTTCACCGAGCCTTTCCCATCCGGTGGATTATGGGCCCGGTTCTCCCTGTTCTGCTCCGACAACTTCTGGGCTTGAAGGTTCTCCTCCCAATACTTCTTCCACAGGGGCCACTCCTCCTCCCCAATCCACCCCGGCTTCTTCCCCGATGCCTTGATCTTGGTGACCTTCTTCCGGAAGGCTTCGGAGCCTTCATGTTCGAAGGCATACGACAACTCTGACTTGAACTTGTTGGGGAGGAAGAACTTCTCCTATATTTAAGAAAGTATACAAAATTCAGACTAACATATATATAACACGGTGACTAACATATCACCCAAACAATTGCACATTGTCCTATTTCAACAAACACACGGTGACTAACATATCACCCAAACAATTGCACATTGTCCTATTTCAACTAACACACGGTGACTAACATATCACCCAAGTAATTGAGAACATACCACTTAAACCATAAGAGAAGAAGAAAGATTACTAACCTCGAGAGCATTCCAAATATCCGCCTTCCGCTCCGGAGTGAAAGTATGCCACTGGGCTCCAAGTGGTGGGAGATCCACTTTTTCGTGGATTCCTTGCTGATGAACTTTGCAGCATCCCTCGGCATCATCCTGTTGCAATAACATACACAAATTAATCCAACTAAATAAAACATACAATATCAAGTAAGACCTATTCATGTACTTACACATGCCCAGGCATGGGCCACACGACAAGCTGTCATTCATCCGCTCACCCGCCTTGAACTCCTCCCCCCTGTACCTATCATCCGACAGGTTTGCAAACACGTCGGGGCCAGTAGACCCTGCACTGCTGCTAGAACGGGGGCCAGGTGACTGGGTCTCGCTGACATGAGTCGCCGAGGTCCCCCCCCCGACTCCGGCTGACTACAAGGGGTGCGGAATGGCGAGTCTGGCTTGGCGTAGCTACGGCTGCTGGCCGCCAACAGCTTCCCCGGTTTCTTTGGCCTCCCCATGATCTGCACGTTTAAGAACAACCGTAAGAAACAATAAATGGAAAGAAAAGGAAACAACCAGTTGGCTTGCCAGGCCTCAAAAAAGGAAACACCCAATGTACGTGGCATCTAATATAGAACATGTAAAATCAGTTATATAGTACGAATTACAGTACTAGGAGAGAGCATTTTAAACACAAAGAGTTTACATAGGCCAGAATTTAAGCAAAAATTCCCCCAAACATTCACTTCATCTTCTACTACAGAATTAGGCCAGAATTTAAGCAAAAATTTATCCAATTGTATCAATCCAAACATTTTATCCAATTGTATCAATCCAAACATTTATTCTCAATTTACCCAAAATTAAGCAAAAATTATACGAAAAAACAAAAGTAGGCCAGAATTTAATCAACACTTTACTCTACACAATTCCCCTTTCCCCCAAACATTCACTTCATCTTCTACTAAAGAATTAGGCCATAATTTAAGCAAAATTTTTATCCAATTGTATCAATCCAAACATTTATCCAATTGTATCAATCCAAACATTTATTCTCGATTCACCCAAAATTAAGCAAAAATTATACAAAAAAATAAAAATAGGCCAGAATTTAATCAACACTTTACTTTACACAATTCCCCTTTCCCCCAAATATTCACTTCATCTTCTACTACAGAATTAGGCCAGAATTTAAGCAAAAATTTATCCAATTGTATCAATCCAAAAATTTATCCAATTGTATCAATCCAAACATTTATCCAGTTGTATCAATCCAAACATTTATTTCTCGATTTATCCTAAATTAAGCAAATATTATACAAAAAAAATAAAGTAGGCCAGAATTTAATCAACAAATATTAGCCTTAGGGTTTTAGGGTTCTAACCTGGATATAAGAGAATGGAGAATGGAGCATGGAGAATGAAGTCCCAAACGCTCCGGTGGTGGTGGTGGTGGCGATTCGCGGTGGTTCATCCCGGTTCGTGGTTGTGGCAGTGGAGAGTGGATGGCAATAGTGGTGGTGGCGTTGATGGCAATAGTGGTGGTGGCAATTCGCGGCGGCGGTGGTAGTGGTGGTGCCGATTGGCGAGTGGGAGTTAGGGATTTGGTTTGAAAATAGAAAGGGAGAAATGGGGGAGAATTAGCAAAATAAGGCTTTTTTGCCTTTTTATTTTATAGATCCTTCTATGTATGTGATTGTGATAACAGAGTTTTGCAGGCGAATATCTTTGCTTTTTGATCCGCTACGGAAACCATTGCAGTGAACTTTTCTTCTCTCTTACTTCAAACATTTTGATAAATAGAATGAACCCCATCTTTTGACTCGCAACTTCCGATCGAATTGTACACATTTCTGGAAGCTTCCATTTCCCTCTCCAGTAGTCGAAAGGGAGGGAAGAAAAGAGGAAACATCCTTCTCTTTTTTTCGTTTTGGTCTCTCAAAGTTGGACTCCGTGAAAGACTTTTTCTTTTTGACTAAAAGAACATGGAAGAACTCCCCCGTCTGTATATGAATACGTAGCGACGGATAGGTTTATCCGTCGCTAGGTATTTATTTAATTTAATTTTCTTTTTTTCCTTTCTAATAGCCAACAGAGGTAGCGACGGATAAACTTATCCGTCGCTCCCTTAGCGAAGGATAAGCTTTGTCCGTCGCTATCTGAGAGGCGGATTGACTCTTTTCAAGGACGAACTGAGCTTAGAGCGCAGTTCGTCCTCATCCGTCGCTAACATCAGCGATCCGTCGCTAACTAGCGACGGATCGCATCCGTATTTAGCCATCCGTCGCTAAATGGCAGATTTCTTGTAGTGATTGCTGAGAACATAGTGTATATCGCAGATGTTAATTTTTCATAAAAACAGAGCATTAAAAACAGTGGGCATATTAGTCAGAACATGGACAATATTAGCTAGAACATGGACAATATTGTACAGAACAAGGTGAATATCGCTGAACGTAAAAAATTCATGAGATGAAGATAAATCTACATCTAGATGCAAAAGCTAACATCTTTTACCAACAAACTTCGATTCAAACACATATCTACATAAATCTAGATGCAAATAACAACAACAACGAGGTCCACAATTAAAATACAATCTTAATCAAGCCAGGCCAAGACCGCATCGAACACCACAATAACCCTAAATTCTTCAAAGACAATACAAATATTCATTGCCATCAGATAATAGCACGAAAACAGACCAAGCGCCATTGTTGAGAATATGAGAATCATACAAATTACGACTTGATCGAAATGGATTGAAAAAAATACCAACCTGAAAGGCACCGAGGGAGACGAACTAATCGAGCTTCAGGTTGAGCTGATGCCATGGCCGCGAAAGAAAACTAAAGAAAGAAGGTAGAGTCATAGAGAAGAAGGTAAACCGAGAAATAACGGAGAGAGAGAAGAGATACAGTCATGGCCATGAACAGATCTAGGCGAGCCATGGACAAATCTGGGCGAGAAGTTAGATTAAAAGAAAGAAGGAGTGCAATTTGCTGAAAGGACCTCATATTTATAATTACTTACACTTTTGTCACCGAATTTTGTATTGATTATAACATGTTGTTGGTAAATTGCATAATAGTACGGTCTCTCCTTAACTTAAGAAGAGACGGTCTCTTATGAGACTTTCCGTTAATTTTTAGGTTGTTTTTTTATAGTGATTAATATTTTTAATTTCATATTAAATATAATTTAAAATAATAAATATTTTTTAATTATATATTACTTTTTTTGATTTTTGAATAAAAGAGGGATGGTCAAAACATATGCAATATTGGTGTCTATTTATAGAGAAAAAAAATATGAATATTGGTAATTTTTTCAAACTTTTTTTAATTTATTTTATTGTATTTTTGGGTAAAATAGTGAAGAAATTAAAAAAAAAAAAGAATACAAAAATGAATCTGAGAAAACATGTCACCGCCTGACTGGGGCGTGTTGGGAACGCTCCAGTTTAAAAGACATTAAAAAAAAAGGGCGCGTGATGTGCACGCCTCCTATAAAAAAAATAAAAAATAGGACCGTTGCTTTAATTTGGCCCACCACTTTCACAGTGAACAACACGCCACTAAGTGGCGTGTTTTCAGAGAGAGTGAACAACACAAATGTGCTTTGTGAAATTCTTGGGGAACCAGCACAACATAAGCTGCTGGTTATGGTGAACTGCGTGAACTACAGTTCACCACACTTTTTTTTGTTCTAGTGAACTACATGAACACCATTTCAGTTCACTAGCCTGTTATGGTGAACTGGTTCATGTAGTCACCACAATTTTTCCTTCTTTATTTTTTTGGTATTTTGTATTTAATTTTCAGGTTGTTTTTTTATGGTGATTAATATTTTTTATTTCATATTAAATTAAATTTAAAATAATAAATATTTTTTAATTAAATATTAATTTAATTGAATAAAAAAAGAATATATTTTAATCAAAACATATGCTATATTGGTGTCTATTTATAGAGAAAAATATTTTATAGCCGTTAGTAATTTTTTTAGATTTAAAAAAGGGTCCATTACATCTAGACCCTCGGTAGATCACGAAATTACATGTAAGTGACCATCGTATTTTCTATTACGTTCAAAGACTCATTAGGTAGTTTTAATTACATCTAGATCCACGAATTTGACTTTTGACGAATTAAGATGTGGAGAGTACATTTTTGCCCCTGGTCAAAATTCAGAATTTTGCATTGACCAAACAATATTAATTTATATCTATTTTACATTGACCCCCAACATTTACTATTTTATGAAATTGACACTAAAAACTTCTAAAATTTTTAAATGGGTCCAAAAACTTATTGCAAATCAATTCCAACAACAATAATATTCAAAAATAAGTCCAAAGGTGCTTTTATTTTTCTTCCTTGTTGGTCTCTTTAAACAACAAGAAAAGACTAGGGGGGGGGGGCTGAATAGTCTTTTCAAACTTTCGTCGTTTAAAAACTTTCTCAGCAAGGACTTATTACTTTCCAGTAATGAGTTTGCTGATACTTAACTTTCTCAGCAAGCGCAAGTTACTTTTCAGTAACGAGTTTTGCTGATACTTAAAATCAGAGAGCGGATGTCTTTTTTGATACAATAAGTGCTTTGTCAGTAAGTGATAGTTTCAGCAAGTGAACAACGTGACTGTGTACAGATAGATATGCTTTGCTGTAAACTAAATGCAGTAAGTAAATCAAATCAAACACTTTTATAGTGGTATCTGAGAGTGGCGTAATCTCTCAAGTAATCCACTTTGTCCTTTCTAGGACCGAATCCACTAAGATAAGTTTGAGGTTCCTTACAACACCTATCTAGAGCGATTCAAACAGAAACCAAAGCACACTTGCTTCGTTTCCAACCTAACTAGAGAACAAAACCTTGTTCTCCACCAAACTTGGGACTTTTAATCAGCAATACTATGACCGATTAAGTTCCCCCTGAATTTCACGCCTGAAAGGGTGTATTTTCAATTAGAGAGGTTTGGGATGAGATAACTTGATTATAACTTATTCAGCTACAACAAGTAATCTAAGAAACAAAACTTTGAATACTTTGCAGTACACAAGTTTGATTGTTTCAGGTGTCAAGACTTGTTCTTGTTCGAAAGTAAGAACACTTAACTAATTTCTTAGCCGTGTATGTTCTACTTCTTCACAAGTAGCTTTTTCAAGCTTTAAGTCTTGGAATTGATCAATGGCAGTAAAGAGTGTTTGAAGGGTATGTGAGTTTAAGCACAAGTGAGAGTTTGATCACGTTGTTGACACACTTCAACTCTTTGCCGGAGTTATGATTTGTATGGTTTTTGTTCATATGTTTTTTGATAGATTCAATATATGAGTTCATCTCATTTGGCATGAGACTCCATTTTTTGTGTTGCATTGTTTTTTGCATTAGAGTCTAACTTAGTTGCTTGAGGACAAGCAAAGGTTCGGTTTGGGGAGTTTGATGAACGTGTATTTTACACCTTCATTCGAGTCTTTTTTCACCTATTTTTGCTATCCTCTATGTTAATTTAGCTATATTATAGTGCATTTTATTAGAATAGTGTCACGTTTCCCTTTAGTTTGCATTTTACAGGTTTTAGGTGAAAAATGTGGTTTTCCGGGCAATTATATTGAAGAGAACGAAGAATCGGTGTTCCGAGGACATTTTTGGAGTATCTAGAAGATTCCGGATGGGATTTGAAGTCTGGGGGTCGAGTCTGAAGGCTAAAAGGCCACTAGAAGGCAAAAACCGAGTCCAAAAAGGAAAAGAAATCCAAAAACGCGTCGAAAACGTGTCTCTCGCCGACTGAAGCTCGCGGGCGATCCGCCAGGGATGTGGGGCGGTTCGCCCCACACCAGGCGGTTCGCCCGGTGTGTAGGACGACTCGCCCCACGCGTGCCGAACTCCTATATATAGTTACTGTTTCTCTATGTTTTTTCATACTTTCTCAGACCTTTTTTCATACCTTTCTCATTAGTTTTAGGTAGGAATTCTCCAGAGCCTGTTCTGGGAATTCTTAGCATAGGAGACAATTTTTCTTATAAATTTGGAGCTTGTGAGATCGCGATTCTTCGGAGATTGACAACCTTCGGTAACATTGTATCTCAGATTTTTTCTATTTATATTTATATCTTTCAACATGTTTTCATTCAATCTTGCTATGATTTCTGTTGATTGCATGACATCTATGAGTAGTTAAATCTATCGTTGGTGATAGTATGTGATTTCTTAGCGAAGGGTTATTAATTATGCATGATGGCGGTAATGCGAATCAGACTTTGAGTTATTGCTTTATTTCTTTGATCTATCTAAGCCCTCTATCTTCGTAGTGTTGAATAAAACGTAACACATTGGACAATTCATGATCAAAGATCTCTATGCAAAACGATCGGGTACTTCATGCATGATTATTAACCTGCTATGCTTTGAATGATCATACTATCACTAACTTCCATTATCTTGATAAGAAAAACCTGTGCTAAGTCGTCTGTTGATTTTATAGTTTAAGTTAAATTAGATAAAGCTAGTTATAATCCTTAGAGATCGACACTCGAGGTTATTTTACTGCTACACTACGGTTTTCGTTGTAGTTGTGAATTGCCGTTGGCTAAAAACAAATTTATTCGATTAATTTGAATCTGACAAATTCCGGTTAGCTTTAGGCTTTGTTTGAGAGGTGGGTAGAATAGGGGAGTGTTATTTTTTTTTTAGGGAACCCCCCTTCGTTTGATGAGAGCCAGTATTGGTTCGACCTCTTTGAGGAAAAGTCTTAACTTGGTGAACAACAGTAAGTCCTCAGTTTCATAGGCACGGGACAACCATTCGTATTTTAACATGTTTCATTACGTCGTCACTGACTATGTCCAGGTAGAGAATGTTACGAGAGACTATCTTGTTTGACATAAGTGCATATGTAAATGTGTATGAGTCAATCGAGGCATTCGTCAACCAATATCCATGTTATGATTTGTATGGTTTTTGTTCATATGTTTTTTGATAGATTCAATAGATTAGTTCATTTCATTTTGCACGAGACTCCATTTTTTGTGTTACATTGTTTTTTTCATTAGAGTCTAGTTTAGTTGCTTGAGGACAAGCAAAGGTTCAGTTTGGGGAGTTTGATGAACGTGTATTTTACACCTTCATTCGAGTCTTTTTTCAACTATTTTAGCTATCCTCTATGTTAATTTAGCTATATTATAGTGCATTTTATTAGAATAGTGTCACGTTTCCCTTTAGTTTGCATTTTACAGGTTTTAGGTGAAAAACGTGGTTTTCCGGGCAATTATATTGAAGAGAACGAAGAATCGGTGTTCCGAGGACATTTTTGGAGTATCTAGAAGATTCCGTATGGGATTTGAAGTCTAGGGGTCGAGTCTGAAGGCTAAAAGATCACTAGAAGGCAAAAACCGAGTCCGAAAAGGAAAAGAAATCCAAAAACGCGTCTCTCGCCGACTGAAGCTCCCGGGCGATTCGCCCGGGATGTGGGGCGGTTCTCCCGGTGTGTGGGGCGACTCGCCCCACGCATGCCGAACTCCTATATATAGTTGCTGTTTCTCTACGTTTTTTCATACTTTCTCAGACCTTTTTTCATACCTTTCTCATTAGTTTTAGGTAGGAATTCTCCAGAGCCTGTTCTGGGAATTCTTAGCATAGGAGACAATTTTTCTTATAAATTTGGAGCTTGTGAGATCGCGATTCTTCGGAGATTGACAACCTTCGGTAACATTGTATCTCAGATTTTTTCTATTTATATTTATATCTTTCAACATGTTTTCATTCAATCTTGCTATGATTTCTGTTGATTGCATGACATCTATGAGTAGCTAAATCTATCATTGGTGATAGTATGTGATTTCTTAGCGAAGGGTTATTAATTATGCATGATGGCGGTAATGCGAATCAGACTTTGAGTTATTGCTTTATTTCTTTGATCTATCTAAGCCCTCTATCTTCGTAGTGTTGAATAAAACGGAACACATTGGACAATTCATGATCAAAGATCTATATGCAAAATGATCGGGTACTTCATGCATGATTATTAACCTGCTATGCTTTGAATGATCATACTATCACTAACTTCCATTATCTTGATAAGAAAAACCTGTGCTAAGTCGTCTGTTGATTTTATAGTTTAAGTTAAATTAGATAAAGCTAGTTATAGTCCTTAGAGATCGACACTCGAGGTTATATTACTGTTACACTACGGTTTTCGTTGTAGTTGTGAATTTCCTTTGGCTAAAAACAAATTTATTTGATTAATTTGAATCTGACAAATTCCGGTTCATCATCTTGCAGGCGGTGTGATGATGTTTTTCAACATTCATTTCCTTGTAGTGCAACACCCACAAGTGCATGCCCCAATTGCTAGCATGGAGAAGTTGTGTATCTGAAATGCTTTTAGCATGAATCTTCCTTAACCAGAGAATATCTTCTTCTTGATCCTTAGCAGTGAGATAGAAATACTCATAAGGAATCAATCCAAGTTTCTTCTTTGATTTCTTGGTTACAGGGTCAGAGTAATAGGCAACATCAATTGGTTTTATCAATTCTGGTTCTTGTTTTATGGTCTTACCAATTGAAGTTCTTCTTACCAAGACTTCCAGATTCAGCCATCTCCCAACTATGTTTCTTGGTAGGGAAGGAGGATCCCTTTCTTTTCTTTTCACCTTGAGATCAATCCAAGTTTACATTTGATTCAGTACAGCTGTTGGAAAGAAATCATTCACCAGCAAGTCTTCCAGCTTTAAGATCCAGCAACCATGAACATTTCTGATCACATTCTGAGTAGTTTCCTCATTGCTGGTCTTTGTGTACTCAATGCCGGAGCCAATGGCAATGCTGGCAAGCCTCTTTTCTTCCTGTCTTTGCCTTCTTCTTCTTGACTTTACATTTTCTTGATCTCTTGCTGAAGATCTTGAGTCAGAAGAGAAATGCTTTGAATGGCCAGACGGAGTTAAGGCTGTTATTGGTCTAGATCTTATAGCTTGAGCTATAGTCTGATTGTCATCATCATCATCATCATCTTCATTCAGATCTTGATGACTTTCAGTGTGACAGTATTCATGAGTTTTAGCAGAAGTTTTTCTCTCTTTCGGACTTGCTGAATTCAACTCAGAATTTGCTTCAGCTTGTCTTTTAGAACTTTGCTCTCTTTCAGCAAGAGGTTCTATTGTCAGTGGCGCTTCAGTAGGGGTTTTCTTCCTTGAAGATCTCTTTTGCTTATCTTCCCCCTTAGACATGGATTGCATCATTGGAGTAATGTGCAGAGAAAAGAACTCATTGCAATTTTCAGCAAGAGTACATAGGCTGCTGTACTTCATGATAATTGCCTGCTGATCAGAGGTCAGCTTTGACAATTCTTGTTTGATACTCACCAGATTCCCCTCATGTCTGCGCTCTGTTGCGACTTTGTCTTCAATGAAAGTCTGAGCCTTTACTAATGCAGATTTTGCAAGTCTGAGTGCTTGACTGACATCTTCTTCATAGCTTTTGTGGTAAAGACTTATGTCTTTCTGAGCTATTGTAAGAGTGGTAGTGCATTTCAGCACAGTAGCCAGTATTTTCCCGATGTCAAGCGGACTCTCAGCAAGCAGTGCATCATCTTCTGCTTTGTAGGCTTTGTGGACTTCCATTAGTGCCAAAATTCTTGGATTAAAATCCTCCATACGTGGGAACGGCACTAAGTTTGCGGTCAAGGAATGAACTTTGAGCTTAGAAGCGAATTGATCATCTCTTGTCAGCAAATGGCTTCTCAAGTCATCTCCTACATCATGTTCATAATCAGGAGGAGGAATTTCGACCACTGTGGGTTCACCTTTCTTTGAGTGATCATCCTCATTTGCTGAAAGATCGTCTTCATCGTCAGATTCATCAAGGCCAGCAACCTTGGTTCCTAAATCTGCACCTTCATTCCTTTCTGGTTGAGTGGTTGCTGATGGCAACGCTTCGGACTCGACGACTGGAGTTTCACCAGTAGTAAGCTTTAATTGAGTAGTTGCTGAGGGCAACGTTTGAGACTCAATGACTGGAGTTTCCCCAGTAGTAGATGGAAGGGAGGGGACTTCCTGAGGCTTTACTCCTGAAGATTGAGCAATATCCAGATTCTGCGTATGCCTTGCATGAATTTGGAGACTATTTTGAAGTGCTCTTTGGTAATCTTCATCCATTTCTTCATCATCATCAAGGTTTGGATCAGTGACCTTGGCATCGAGTAAAGATAACTCGGCATCAGAAAGCTTGCTTTTGTCATGTTTCAATGCAGCTCGCTTTCTGGCGTACTCTTCTTCAGTATCAGCGCCTTGCACAGGTTCTTGAGTACTTGTTTCAGCCGGAGCAGGATTGGATTCTTGCTGACTTGGTGTTTGATCAACTTGTTGATTGTCATGATTCTCGATTTCAGCAACTGTCAGTTTAAGTCCACCAGCATCAGGACTAGGACCTTGATTGTCATCATCATCGTCCTTTTTGTCCTTAGAATCTTTTCCTTCATCATCACTGGGATCAGTAGGAATGTTCTCATCTTCTTCTTCCTCATCATCATCCGTCAGTATAACCAACTCGAGATGCTTGTATAAAGAAACACTCGTAACTTTCTCTTCTTCATTGATTTTGTGGGGATCATCCACCACGGGTACAAAAGAACCCTTGAGCATCACAACTTGTTCAGCTGGAGAGGCACTCTTAAATTTGGCCTTCATATTCTCTCTGATTAGAGCAATCAGATTTGAGCTCATTAGCTGAGAATATGTCATTTCTTCTGGAAGTATAGAGTGGACAAAGGTCTCGAGTTTCAGCAGAGAAATTCTCTTTTTCTCGTTGGATAGATGAAGATGAAGGTCAGAAAAGTCCATCCTTCTGTACCTTTGCCAGTTGCTGACAGACTTTGCAACTCTTGACAAGGTAATTCTCTTGAAGTCTGAGTAAAGTTCTTCAGAACTCACTTTTGGATCTTCGGTGATGTGAACCACTTCAGTGGTCTCCTTTTGAGCCTAAAAAGGAATAAAATTATGTTCAGGAAAGGTTTGGATAATAGTTTTAGAGTCCAAAGCTGGAACATGATTTACCTGCTGAGATTCAACAAGCTCATGTTGCAAACTTGTTTGTGCTGGTACTATTTCCATTCCTTGAGGTGCTTGAGAAGCATCCTTGATTTGTTCATCCTGAAATAATTTTAAGTTAGATACAAGAACTAAGTTTTCAAACTTAGTTGAATTACCAAAAACTTTAACTATCTGCTGAGCAGGAGGTGTTGATTCTGGTGCAGAGGCTTCAGCAACCTTCTGACTTGTATCTTGAGAAGTCTGTAGAGAAATCATTATATTAGCAAAAGAATGAGTTTCAGATAGTGAAGATTTGCTTATGGTTAAGTTAACTACCTGCTGAAGAAGGACACGTGGTGACTCAGTCCTTTCAGCAATAACTGCTTCTTCAATATCTGGGACTGTTTCTTCAGCAGACTTCTTTTCTTGCTCTGTTTGAGAAAGTTGTGCGGGTTCAGAAATCTCCCTTGTCTCTGAAATGACAAGTTGAGCGGAGGCATTTTGACCCTTGAGTTCACCGCTTGTCATGAAAACATCGATTGATTTGTTGGAAGTGTCTTCAATTTCCAACTCCATTTGATGACTCAGTTCTTTCAGCACCAGCTGAACTTTGTCAATGGATGTTTTCGGTGAACTAGGTCCAATATTCTCAGCATCACGAGATGCTTCGTCGAATAGTGTCTCTTGTGGTGTTTCAGCAACCTCTGGGACTTGAACCATTGCGGTCTCAGCAACTGGTTCTTCAGCAACTTGATGAGTTGCTTGTTCAACAATCATCTTTTCAGCAACGGCAGCATCAGCAAGTGTCGCGGTTCTTATATCAGCAGCAATATCAATCACTGGTTCCAGAGTCTGATCATCAAGATTATCTACAATGTAGATATCTGGGATTGAGGCAGGAATTTCATTTCCACTGCCATGTGGTCTCTTCTCAGTAGATGTATCAACATTGAGTTGATTGTTGAAGGCTTCCACAAACACTTCAACATTGCTGACGTAGGTTTCAGTAACCACCTCATCAACATCTACTGGAACTTGTGTTTCAGCAACTGCGTGAGAATCATCTGAAAGATCATGGACAACTGGTAATGACTTGCGAGCCAGTGTTTTCTTTCTTGGGTTAGTTGTCCTTTTTCTCTTGGGGACGGGGTTAGCTGATGACGCTGTAGTTTGAGTGTCATCATCATCTTTCCTCGTTTTCTTCTTGGATTTCTCCAGTTGCTTTTCAGCAGCAGCGTCAGTAGTTGGATTTCAGCAACGGCTGTTGTACCCTTATCATGATCACCATCTACAGCAGTTTCATCATGATCACCATCTACAGCAGTTTCATCAACAACTTTTTCAGCTGTTGGAACATTCTCTTGCTGAGTAGTGGCGGCAACATCTGCAGCTGTTGTATACCTTTCTTGCTGACTTGTGCTGACAACATTTGCAGCTGTTGTCTTCCTAGATTTTTCAAGTTTCTTGTCAGCAAGCTTAGGTGCATTTTGCTTGTAGAAGGCTCTTCCCACATTGCATACAATCGGCAATGGGTTTCTCAGCTGAATCTTGAAGTGTTCAAGAATATAGCATATTTTTAGTCCATACATGACTGGGAAGGTAGGTGAGACCTTGTTGTCTTCAACCTTAACCTTGAATTTAGTAACACAATCAACAAGTCTGTTGAAAATGTACTTTGCCCAGTTGAGCTCCGTTTTGTTCTCATAGATATGCATCAGTAGCGGCCACCTTCTCAAGCCTACTTGGTCTATTCCTCCGACTTGGGAGTCTAAGACTTTGATTAGTAGCATAGCTACTAGACCAAGTGAATGGCAGAGATGCTTCCTTTTAACGTGCTTTGTCCAAGTCACGGGAGCAATCTCTCCTTTCTTCATTTTCTCATTTCTGACATCACTGTAGAAGCCTTCAATTTCTTCGTCAGTGGCAGTGATGTCATCTTCAGTTCCAGTGGTCGGAATCTGAAAGATTTCTGCTAAATCAGTCCATTTCAGGACGATTTGCACATTCTGAACTGCGGAGAAGATCACTTTTTCAGTGACTCCTTGACCATCAGTTAGGGTCTGGATTTCTGCATTATTGTAGAACTCCATAGTATCTAACATACTCACTTTCTTAGGGCGAGTTGTTATAAAGTGAGTGAGGCCTTGCTGTTTAATCAAGTCAAGTGCCTCCTCATTGTCACCGTCTAGTTCTTGTTCATAGAAGTATCGGATATACTTCTCTTTGCAGTGTCTAGATATGCAGGTGGCATGGGTTTTTTTGTTATCCTATCGTTTTTCAACACAACTTTCGTTGTGTTAGTCACCGGAGCAGTGCTTTTTCCAACACTGTCAACCTTAGATGACTTTGATGTCGTAGATGACTGTCTCTTTGGTGCCATTTCTTTTATAGGTGAGAAATGTGTACGAAAAAGATTGTTTTCTTTTTGACCGGAGGTACAGTAGATTCAGGCTAAAATTTGCAGAGAAAGGAAATGTGAGTTAAAGAATTTTGTCTTTCTCTAACTCCTTGTTTATACTCCTTGTTTATATAGTGTCTCTGATGTGCAAGAGGCTCAATCGATTTGAGTTCTCAGCAAGGGTAAATCAGAGAATCAACAGTGTTAGTGGAGCCTTTGCATTAAATGCGTAGTGGCCCGCTAAAAAAAACCGTCAGAGCACTCTTTCTCTTTTTAATGTTAACCGTTAGATCAATAACGCCTTTTAATCAATGGCCACGATTGTATTTCATGTCATGATTATTAGCGAGTTTATCTGTGCCCGATTAATGTTACAAATTGATTTTACCGAGATTTATGGGATTTGATTGCTTGCTGAAGTAAACAAGAATCTTTTCAGTGAGTTTGTGTAACTAGCCTTGTTACTTGCTGAAAATCCCCCTTAATCAGACATCTCATATTTCTTTAAGTTAAAAGATATTTCTGAGTTCCCGTATCAGTAAATTCTTTTTATCTTGAGATATCTTTTGGTAAAATCTAAGAGGTGAGTATTGCTCTTTTCTGAGTTCCCGTCTCAGAAATTTTCCCTTGATACTTGAATACCTGTTTCAGTATCTTTGATTGTCTGTATGTCCGTTTCAGCAATCTTTAAGGTTTTTCTCTTACTGAGTGCCTGTCTCTGCAAGTGATCAAGTTTCCTAACAAATACCCGTTTTGAAGGAATTACTTGCTGACTGCCTGTTTCAGCAATCATGTAGTGACTTACCATTTCCTTTTAGAAGAAATCAGTGGAAGGGGCTTTTATTCAAGTAAGAATACTTTGGCTTGCTGAATGCCTGTTTCAGCAATCTGCCAATTGTATCCCTTATTGAGGTAATTCAATCAATCCAAGGTTATACCTTAGCATTGCGAATCTATTATCTGGTAGGGGCTTGGTAAATATGTCAGCAAGTTGATCATCAGTGCCTACTTTTACAACCTCAATATCTTCCTTTTCCACATGATCTCTAATGAAATGATGTCTAATATCAATGTGCTTAGTCCTTGAGTGGAACTTAGGATTTTGCGTGATAGCAATAGCACTTGTATTATCACAAAAGATTGGTGTTTTCTTTGCAGAAATACCATAATCTCTTAATTGTTGCTGAATCCATAGGATTTGAGCTGTGCAACAACCAACCGCAATGTACTCAGATTCAGTAGATGAATTGGCAACACAGGTTTGCTTCTTGCTGAACCATGATATTAATCTAGTACCCAAAAACTGACAAGTTCCTGAGGTACTTTTTCTATCAAGAGTTGATCCTCCATGATCAGCATCAGAATAACCAACCAATTCAAGTCCAGAATCTTTAGGATACCATAATCCAACATTGACTGTACCTTTGACATATTTCAGTATCTTAAGTGTCTTTTTGTAGTGTGATTCTCTTGGATCAGATTGGAATCTTGCACACACACAAACAACATACTGGATGTCAGGTCTACTTGCTGTTAAATACAACAAGGAACCAATGAGCTTCCTATACTTGTGTTCTTCAACACTTTTATCTTCTTTAGTATAGCCCAATTTGGTACCAACACTCATAGGGATCTTTTCAGGTTTTTCTTCTTCTTTGATCCTAAACTTTATGAGCATTTCTTTCGCATACTTTGCTTGATTTTTTTTTGAATATTCCATCTTTGAGTTGCTTGACTTGCAATCCTAGGAAATAATTCAATTTTCCCATCATACTCATTTCAAATTTGTTTGTCATGAGCTTGGCAAAATCATCACAAAGTTGCTTGTCCTTAGATCCAAATATTATGTCATCCACATAAATCTGAACTAAGAGTATTTTACCATCATGGTTCATGGTAAAGAAGGTTTTGTCAACTTCACCTTTCTTGAAACCATTATCCAGCAAGAACTTAGCCAAGGTATCATACCAAGCTCTTGGTGCTTGCTTTAGACCATATAGGCACGGGACAACTATTCGTATCTTAGCATGCTTCATTACGTCGTCACTGACTAGGTCCAGGTAGAGAATATTATGAGAGACTATCTTGTCTTGACATAAGTGCTTATGTGGATGTGTATAAGTCAATCGAGGTATTCTTCAACCTATATTCATGCTTTGATTTATATGGTTTTTGTTCATATGTTTTTTGGTAGATTCAGTAGATTAGTTCATTTTATTTGGCATGAGACTCCATTTTGTGTCTTGCATTGTTTTTTGCATTAGAGTCTAGCTTAGTTGCTTGAGGACAAGCAAAGGTTCGGTTTGGGGAGTTTGATGAATGTGTATTTTACACTTTCATTCGAGTCTTTTTCACCTATTTTAGCTATCCTCTATGTTAATTTAGCTATATTTTAGTGCATTTTATTAGAATAGTGTCACGTTTCCCTTTAGATTTTATTTTACAGGTTTTGGTTGAAAATCGAGGATTTCCGGGCAATTATATTGAAGTTGACAAGGAATTGGTGTTCCAGAAGCCTATTTGGAATATCTGAAGGTTTCCGGATAGGATTTGGAGTCTAGGGGTCAAATCTGGAGGTTAGAAGGCCACTAGAAGACAGAAACCGAGTCCGAAAAGGGGAAGAAATCCAAAAACGCGTCGAAAACGCGGAATTCCGCGAAAAAGTCTCCGGGGCGAACCGCCCCACACTTATTCGAGGCCTATATATAGTTGCTCAGATTTTCTCCGAAATTCATACTTTTCCAGACCTACTTTCTCACCTTTCTCTGTAGTTTTAGGTAGGGACTTCCCAGAGCCTGTTCTGAGGGTTCGTAGCTTAGGGGACTCTTTTTCATAGCAGTTTGGAGCTTGTAGGATCGCAATTCTTCGGAGATTGACAACTTTCGGTAACATTGTATCTTACAGTCTATTCTACTTATTTTTTATATCTTTCAACATGTTTTCTTCTATGATTTCTGTTGATTGCATGCCTATTATGAGTAGCTAAACTTATCGTTGGTGGTAGTATGTGAATTCTTAGTGAAGGGAAGATAATCATGCTAATGGCTATATCGCGCATTATACTCCGTGTTATTGCTTTATTTCGTTGATCAGGCTCAGCCTAAATTCTCGTATGTTGTATTAATTATTATGCACAATTGGACCCTCGTCGACCTATTCGTGAGTTTATCTTCGTAGTGTTGAATAATTACGGAACACAATTGGACAATAGTGATTGACTTGTCAGTACCTTTATCTTCGTAGTGCTTAATAATTGCAACAGGACATTAGATTGATCAAAGATCTCCATGCAAGACCGAGGAATTTACGCATGATTATCGACCCGTTATGCTTTGAAGGATCATACTATCACCAATCTCCATTATCTTCTAGAAACCCCTTTGCAATTACGGTTTTCGTTGTAGTTGTGGATTGCATTTGGCTAAATAACAAATATATTTGATTGAATCGGAACCCGACAAATCCCGCGTTCATCAGCCGCCTACCCATCATGCATGAGCGGTCTACACGTAATGGATGCCGCCTATCCATTCTAGTTCTAAACGCGGTCAAGCACATAATGGGCGCCGCCTACCCATACATAAAATATGCGGTCCGACAAATAAGAGGGCGCCGCCTACCCTCGCATGCATAGCGGTCGAACGGAAAGTAAAATACATGGTATTTAAACATGCATTGTCAAACAATGGCATATCGAGCATACAAACAAGTAGTAGCCTATGTGGATGCCAAATGACTTTATAAATTCATTATGAAAATTATAATCCCATACTTATAATCTCTATGAAAAAATTGAAAATTTGGACTAGATTGAAAAATCGAAAATTCTATTGACCAGGTAGCAATTTTCGAAAACCCGAAGGACTCAATTGTAATTTTCGAAACCTTGGAGGTGTTAAATCTAAAATTCAAAAGTAGAAGGACTTATTTGTAATAAACAACAAATTGATAAATCACAAATAAGCCCCTTAACTTTATACTAATTAAATTTAACTCCTCTAGTTTCAAAATAATTACAATTAAATCATATTTATATTCCAAATATAAAATTCAATCCTCAAAATTTTTAAAATTCGATTTTGGGTCCAACCCGGGAAAATATATATATATATTAAAATACGGGACGGGACCAAGCCCCGTCACCTAACGTGTCTGCGTCGCGCAGGCGGCCGGTCACATATATATATATTTAAAATTTTTTTTTTTAAAAAAATATAAATTCTAAATTTATATAAAAACAAAATTTTTGAAAATCGAATTAATCATAGAATCAATTGCATCCACATAAACTACAAAATCATACAACATATATACGTATATACGTAACCAATTAACCTCGCTCTGATACCACTGTAAGAAAATACGGTAAGAGTTACCCCTAGGGTACGCAGCGGAATTTCAAAAAATTTCTTAACATGCAGGTTAATTGATCATGTATATACCCTATATATTAAACACATCAATTAGAAGACTTACAATACTCCAAAAGCAAGCACAGGTACCAAGTCTTCGTAATAGTCCGGTGTATCTTCTCCTTCGAAGTCGAAGATATCTGCAATACTTTGATTATCTGCAAGACAATAAAAGTTAGTTTCCAGCTCCTTGAACCTCAACCTTGGTATCCACGGATGAACAACTTATCGGAAAGAATGCTAGGATATTCTTTATGTGGCCAAGAAGATGGGCGGCGGTTTTCCTCCGGTGAGGGGTGGCGCGCGCGTGGCTACTATGAAGGTAGGGGAGAGCTTTTATTTTCTCTAAGAAAACTGGTAAAAAGAATGATATAAAATCTGTCTGTTAAATCAACCATGATCAAAGCTATCTAATAGTCTACTATATATAGTAGTCAATAGAAGCCTAATGAATAATCAATTAGACTTCATAAAGGAATAAGAATCTAATTCTTATCGCACTAGGAAACCAATTCAAGTCTAGATTCATTCCCAATCAAGTTAGAACTCAATCAGGAAAATCTAACTTATCCCTTGGACTTCCCCTACTCAAGCTGCGCGCGCGCGCATGTCCCAAGGGTGATAGGTGGGTCCCGATTTTGGGACCCACTTATAGTTCTAAGGCAATTCAAACTCCAAGTAGATTTTGCCCATGTGCATATATTAATTCCAAATCAACATATCCTTTCAAATCAAACCTCTATTATATTTCTAAAATATAATCTCTAATTGTATTTACATAAAATACAATTAGTCAGCCAATTCAATTAATAATTTCAAATCATTAATTGAGCCACAAATTATTATAATTAATTCCAAATCAATTATAATCCATCAATCACAATTAATTCCAAATTAATTGCGATTCCATCTTCAAGGATATTCGGATAAGCTGAATCACCACATAGTGTGACCCATAGGGCCTCATTGTATTAAGCAAGTCCTAGACTAGGAAAAATGGAATTCCTAGACGGTTCCATTTGCAATATTAATACATGAGGACGTTTGAGAGGTTTCTCAAAGCAAACCCTTTCGTTGTGAAGTCTGTTGCGCTCAAAGCGGCGATGGTAACGTCCCTTAATCTGAATGACTCGAATGCATCTAGCATCGATGAAGTGTCTATCCCAATAATACATCCACAGGCGTCTTCAATGAGTTGCAAGGTGAATCAAATATCTATTATGACTATCATAATAATATGGATACGCTGGTCAGCGGTTTTACCAATTACAACTATGAACGACTATGAGCAGTGCTCTCCTGTGCTACACATGAGAGATGAATCCTTCACAGAAACACTTACCATCCCCATTTGTATGTAGCCATAATCCTGGATCGTGTCTTGGGTCAACTGCTTATTCAGAGCTGACATCGACGGGTCCACCAAGGATATGGGACAACAAATGTGATGATAAAGTCCTGTAAGTCCAAAGGACGACTGGCATCATTTCGACAACTTACCGGTTCCCATAGACACTTCGGTGTAGAGTATACATCGATGGGAGTGTCCGGTGGGTACTTCCATTGTTCGGTAATCATCCTTCGAACAACTATGCGCAGTTATGGGAACGTTTCTTGATTGTCCAATAATCCGTTCCGTGGCCGTGGGATCAGCTCACACTTGCTCCAACAAGTATAACCTCCAAGCATACTAGTCTCAGTTGGTTCATTCAGACCCCTACATCCGAGATGAACCTCGACTAGGGAGAGTTTGGGATAGATGATAACTCACATAGCTCCCACTATATGTGTGATCGGTCATGTATCTGAGGGGACATGTTTAATATCAATACAGACATGAATAGAGATATGACATGCTGCATGTCTGGTGTAATATAAATATGAAAGCGATACTCAATAGTCAAACAACAAACATATATTATATTATGTTGACCTGTGTAATAGTACATATATGCCCTTTATAAGGGTTGTATGCCCTTAATAAGGACTGCCGCTATGACATATACACTATCATTATTGTCCCCGGCAACGACGCCAATTTGATGAATGAGATTGACAGACTCGAACAATCAAATAAATTTGTTTTAGCCAAAGGGCAACTCACAACTACACAAAACACGTAGTGCGGAGGTAAGATGACCTCGAGTGTCGATCTCTAGGGACTAAACTAGCTTTAACTAAATAACTAACTATATAAATTCAGAAAAGAAATTTAACTTAGCTTGAGTTAACGATATATGATGAGAGTTGGTGATAGTATGCTCGTTCTAACCATCAAGTTCTAATTATGCATGAATGTGCAACTCGTACTGCTTTAAAAGTAATTCGAATTAACAAACACCAAAAACAGATTTGTAGACGTGTATTTTGAAAGCTTCCTATTTGTACTAATACTTGGCTAAGGTTGTCAGTCTTAGTTCAAGCAGTACTTGATAATTATAATTATTGAATCGATGATCTTGAATTGTCCTAGTGTTTCTAACACTTTCATACGAAGATATTGGCTTAGTCGGATCAAAGAATCGAAGTAAGATAATTAAACAAGTAAAAGACTCAGAAACTCAATCATGCATATATGAAGCGTAGCTACGAATTTACATACTATCACCAACTAGATGTTTAGCTACTCATATCAAAATCATAAACAACAATAGCAATCATATGAGAAAACATAGTTGAATTGAAAGATAAATAGCAGAAATTGTGAGATACAAAGTTACCACCAAAGGTTGTCAATCTCCGGTGAATTGCTAAACTCACAAAGATCTAGCAAGGTGAGATCAATTGATTTCCAAATTTCTACTCTAGCTCCGAAATCGCTAAGAAACAATGGTTCTAAGAGAAAAGATACCAAGAACAAGTTCTAGGCTTTATGTCTGCAAAATTATGATGAAAGATATGAAAATTCGCAACCTTTACAATTATATATATAGCTGTCGGAAGCTCCCCGGCGGACCACCCGGTACGCGGTAGACCGTCGGGCACCAGGCGGTGCGCTTGGCACGGGCAGAGAGTTGCCCGTGCCTTTTCTTCCTTCGGATCTTCGATTTTGGCACTTGGCACGGTTTTTGAGCTCCGAAACTTGGTCTTTTTGGCCTGGAAACGCGTCCCGGTACTTCTTGACACACCGCGGGTGATCTCGTTGCACCAAAACATCATTGTTTCGCCATGATTTATATCCAAAAATGCGATTTTCACCTAAAACCTGAAAATAACAAAAGAAATGGAAACGTGACACTATTCTAACAAAATGCACTAAAATGCATGCAAGAGGATAGCTAAATTGGTGAAAAAGAACCGAATGATAGTCTAAAAAACACTGTCATCATGGACTACGAAATACAAACTAAAATCTAAAGTACAAGAATAAAAAAAAAACAATACTGAACAATGCTTGCTGGAGTTTGCAACTTTTTTTCTGTATTTTTTTCCTTTTCTTCCTTTTTTTTTTTCTTTTTCCAGATTTTCTGGAAGATTTTTTTTTTTTATATATATATATACTCTGCAGCAGCAATAAACATGAACACTTCCCCAAACCTATTCGAAGAATAGGTGAAGATTTACAAGGAATGAGAAACAAGGAATGAAAGACACATCAACGCTTCCCCAAACCTATTCGAAGATTAGGTGAGGATTTACAAGGAATGAGAAACAAGGAATGAAAGACAAACATGAACTAGCTCCTTATCAACATGCTATAAACTCAACATCCTCCCCAAACCAATTAAAGGGAATGGGTCTCAAAATGCTCAGAAAATACACAAAGTCATGTAAATTTGAAGTGTAAAAGTTGCACCACCGAAGTGGTTTGAAGAACAAGTGTTCACCCGTCAATTACGTAAGTCTAAGTCACCCTACACACCTAAATCACAACCCAACACATCCTAGAGACTGCAATTGGCTTTTATGATCGGTCTATGGCTCTAAATCATGTAAAAGGGTTTGAGACTCCGTAGTTTAACCTAGCAAATACCTATACAAATGTAACATGCCAATGGCATGTTCTTGCGGATGTCAACAAGTTCTAAACTAACACTTAAACCATAGTACACAAATTGAAACAATTAGTTCATTCAATAAAAAGGTTTAGACTTGGCATACAGAGTCGAGAATGCAAGATGAATGCATGCGTACAGACTCGATCCTAAAACCAATAAGGCTCCCAGGCCATCCAGTCCAATGTGGCTCTCAGACCACTACTAAGAATAGAAACATGCCTATGTGGCTCACAGACCACCACTAAGAAAGCGATAAACGTGCAAATAAAGGTTATCATGAGTTGACGCGAGAAAGATATACTAGTAGATATACCCAGAGAGAACCCCCCTAACCTGAACTTCTTGTTCGTCTCGAACGTCGAAAGTGAATGTTGGGTGAGAACTGGAGTTGTACCTGTAACCTGTATCACTCAAGGAAACTCGTGAGAAACCACAACGGATGAGGGGTAAAAATATTAATATTGTCGCATACGGGGACAAAGGGAGGTGTCCGGACAAAAATCCGGACACCCGAGGCACTGGCGCCAACAGGCACACCGCCCACTGTGAGGGGCGGACCGCCTGTGGCGCCTAGGGACTTCTGGGGCGAGCTGCCTCTCACAGGCGCACCGCCCCGTGTGGGGCGGTCCGCCTCTCAGCTTGAGAGAGGCTGGAACCTCTCGTAGTTGAGGGGCGGTCTGCCCCGTGTTGGGTGGTCCGCCTCTCAACTTACGAGAGGCTGGGGGGGGGTTCGAAATTCCCCCTTGGTCACTTTTTTTTTCCATAACCAAAAATTTTTTCACACTGAAATCACTCGAAAAACTTCACTCAAACACATACAAAAGCCCAGAACATTACAAAAACTTCTAAAAACTTAGCAAAAACAAATTGTTCAATGTATGCATGCAATGCAAGAAAGCGATAAAACTCCGGTTGCTTCTCGGAAAGCACCATTGTTTATTAGTCTTTGACTCGACTTCTTCATCTTCTTCAGCTCCTACCAGGACGGGTACTAGCCTTCCACTTCATGGATCTCTTCCTCATACCTAGTACCTAAGAATGGGAATGAACAAACGCAACAGGGCCAAAAAAGCCTAAGGGGTGAGAAACAATCAACCGTGGATGATGATCAGGAATGGCTTGCAACGTATGTTGCTCGCCATCTACCTCAATAGTGCAGGTTATTCGGTAAGTGTCGATCACAGAGCGCACATTGGTCAGGACATTTCGCCCCAAGAGAACTACATCACTCATCCCATACCTTGATGCCGGCATCACAACAAAATTGATGTAAACTGAAGCGTCACCAATCCTTATCAACACATTCCTAACTATCCCTTCCGGCCTCACGAAGGATCCGTCTGCTTGTTGCACAATGGCCTTATGTTTCTCCAACTCTCCCAGACCACTCTTCTCAAAAACATTCATTGGGAGCACATTATAGAATGCTCCCGTATCAAGTGTGGAACGGATATCATCTAAGCTACCAATCCCAACCTTAACATCAAAGCTATCGGGAATTGGTTCAGGATCTTCATCATCCTCGTCACTCCCTTCTAATCAAAGGCATTTATCCTCCTCCTTGGCCATGGGAGGCTCACCTTGTGCTCAACATTTGCACTCCGCAACCTTCTTAATGGTAGCACTACCCCAAGAAACAGTGATCTCTACAAGAAGATCTCCTACCAAGTGATCGACATTTATCTCTCCGTGTTACTGGGCAACTTCCCTTGCTCCACGGTCTATCAACTCCTGCATATTTTGGTGCGCAAGCCTAGTACTCGCCTCCAATTGATCTAGCCTACCCCTTTTCTTTTCTGAATCTTCCTCGTATCTTTTCAGAAATCCCTGGGTGTTGTCTACCATATTCTGTAAATTATCCAAGAGAGTAGCGGACTTGGATTTAGATGCTTCGGCCTTAGGAGTAGGATTTTCACAATGGTCATTTTCGTAGTTGAGATTACTACGGTCTTGGTTGGATCCATAGGTTTGGTTCGAAGGTGCAAAACCTCTGTTTCTTTGGAACCCCTTCTTCCAATATCCACCATGCGGATTCCTACCATCTTGCCCATAGCTAGCCTCTTCAAAGATCTCAAATTCTGCAGCAAACACCTCTTCTTCTTATGCTTCTACCCAGTAAACACCTTCGTTTGCTAATTCAGACCTACACATATGAACCCCATGCCCATAGTTCTTGCACACCCCACAAACCTCATTGAAAAGAGATGGTCCAATTGAGCTCTTCAGAGCTTGCCTCATCTCATTGGCGAAACCATCAAACTTATCGCCACTCACACCATTCATTTGAACTTTAGGTTTTGCTGGAACTTCAATTCCACGCCTCTTACCTATGGGTCTTGATTCCTTGAACGAAGACCCCTTCGCAAGCCTCTCAAAACACGCCCACACATCCTTGGCGGTCTCCTCCCAAATATTCTCATGGCACTGGAAATCCACCACCTGTTGGCTCTCATAGGTGAGCCCATTGTAAAAGTGCTGAACTAGATCGGAAATATCCATCCCATGGTGTGGACACTTGTTCTTGAGGTCCTTGAACCTCTCCAGAGCAGTGTAGATGGTTTCATCATAATCTTGCTTGAAACTGCTGATTTGTGCGTTTAGTGCGGTAGTCAAGGTATGCGGAAAATATATCTCCATAAAAGCAGAAAACACCTCCCGTAGGTGTCGAGTGATCCGGCCTCCAGAGTGCCTAACCATGCTTTTGCTCTATCACCAAGTCCCATAGCAAAAACCTTCATTCGCAACTCATCATCCGTAATTCGTGCTCCAGGCCTTGGGAGATTGTTAATGAAATTTTCAATGTCGTTCAAGAATCCCATAACATCCTCCTTAGCCAACCCGTAGAATTTCGGAAGCTGCTGGAACATGTAATTTTTAATCTCCAAATCACGCGTAGCAGCAGAAAGGACAATAGTTGGACCTCTCATCCGTTCCTGGTTGGGTTGAACCCATGATTTCAAAACTGGGCGAGCCATCACAAAACCTTCCCAAGAATTAAGCTGCTAAAAAATCTCCTGCAGAGAATCAGAGTAGTCGTCCCCCACTACTTCAGCTTGAGCACTATTTCGCTTCCTTTCATGATAAACTCTATCTATCTCCGCATTAGGTTCAACAAGAGGAATTCCACTAGATCTCGTGCTTCGCATCAACCACCTGAAACGAATCAAGTGAGTATCAAGGGTAGACAAACTAAAACTACTAATTTTGGAAATTGAATGCTGAAAATACAAATAAGCTAAAGAGTAAAAAGGAGTAAAAGTCCCCGGCAGCGGTGCCAATTTGATGAACGAGATTGTCAGACTCGAACAACAAATGAATTTATAAAGCCAAAGGGCAACTCACAACTACACAAAAATACGTAGTGCAGAGGTAAGATGACCTCGAGTGTCGATCTCTAGGAACTTAACTAGCTTTAACTACAATAACTACTAGATAAATTCAGCAAACAGACTTAACTAAACTTAATTAACGATATGCGACGGGAGTTGGTGATAGTAATGCTCATTCTAAGCATCGAGTTCTAATTATGCATGAAAGTGCAACACGTACTGCTTTAAAAGCAATTCAAACTGATCTTGCCGTCGGAACGCTCGATCAGAACAAACACCAAAAGACAGGTTTTGACATGAATTTTGAAAGCTTCTTATCTATACTAAGATTTGGCTAAGGTTGTCAGGCTTAGTGCAAGTAGTACTTGATAATTGTAAATATTGAAAGTGATGATCTTGGTTTGTCCTAGTGTTACTAACACTTTTATTACGAAGATAGTTGGCTTAGTCGGATCAACGATTCATAATCACAAATCTACAAGTAAAAGATTCAGAAACTCAATCATGCACAATATGAACCCTAGCTACGAATTTACATACTATCACCAACTAGATACTTAGCTACTCATATCAATAACGTAATCAACATAAGAAATCATAGATGAAACATTATAGAATCAATAGATAGAGTAGGAAAAAGGTGAGATACAAAGTTACCACCGAGGGTTGTCAATCTCCGGTGAATCGATAAACTCAAAAGTTTCTAGCAAGGTGAGATCAATAGATGTCCGAATCTATACCTTGATGCTTGAAATCGCTATGGAAAAGTTAAATTAAGTCCAGAGAAACTGTTAGGAAACTTGTAATTTTGATGAGCAATTAACCATGCTAAATTAAGAACAGTCCAGTAACTAGTACTCTTAAGGTCCATAGGAATTTGGAATTTTAAGGACATTGTAAAAGAGGAACGTTTGCTGATGACTTAGTTAGGTGTTAGATAAGTTATTTCTTTTGCGTATGATGTATTTTATTTTCTGAAAAGAAAATATCTTATTGATGCTTAGCTTTAATGAATCTTATTTTTCTGAAAAGAAAAAGACCTATTGAAGCATTTGCTGAAGATATATTTTGTTTATCACAAACAAATTATTGAAGCAAATAAGAAACCGGTCAGAATCTTGAAGACTTTTTGAAGATCTGAAGACTTGAAGAAATTCGAAGACTTGAACATTGCTGAAGACTGGTAAGGCACGTGTTGCTCAGAAAGTGGAATTTTCAGCAACAGCATTGCATAAGTGAAAATCTGAATGATAGAGTAGGTTGTGCTTGCTGAAACTGAGAATGAACACTTGCTGATGAACATATGTGACCTCTTGCTGAATGTACGTGAATTTGCGCTCCAATGTTAATGTTTGAATTCTGTTCAAATGTGCATTTAATGCAAAGCTTACACGCGAAGGACATGGAGACTAGAAGACAAGCAAAGGACGCTGCTGAAAGTACAAAAGCAAGATAGTGACATGTTAAGGAACAAAAGCCTTAGGATTTGAAATTCAAACGGCTCCTTACTTTCACTATAAATAGAGGTCATCCGGCAAAGAGTTGAAGTGTGTCAACAACGTGATCAAACTCTCACTTGTGCTTAAAAACTCACAAACCTTCAAACACACTTACTGCCATTTATCCGTTCCAAGACTTAAAGCTTGAAAAAGCTACTTGTGAAGAAGTAGAACAAACTCAGCTAAGAAATTAGTTAAGTGTTCTTTCTTTCGAACAAGAACAAGTCTTGACACCAGAAACAATTAAACTTGTTTACTGCAAAGTATTCCAAGTTGTGTTTCTTAGATTACTTGTTGTAACTGAATAAGTTATAATTAAGTCGTCTCACCCCAAAACTCTCTAACTGAAAATACACCCTTTCAGGCGTGATATTTAGGGGGAACTTAATCGAGCAAGGTTTTGCTGATTAAAAGTACCAAGTTTGGTGGAGAACAAGGTTGAAGTTCTCTATTTTAGGTTGGAGACAAAGCAAGTGTGCTTTGGTTTCTGTTGAATCGCTTTAGATAGGAGATTGTAAGGAACCTCAATCATATCTTAGTGGATTCAGTCCTAGAAAGGACAAAGTGGATTAGTTGAGAGATTACGCCACTCTCAGATACCACTATAAAAGCGTTTGTGTGATTTACTTACTGCATTTAGCTTTCAGCAAATTATATCTGTTTGTACACAGTCACTCACTTCACTTGCTGAAACCTTTACTTGCTGAAAGAGCACTTATTGTTTCAAAGACTTCCGCTCTCTGATTTTAAGTATCAGCAAATCAAGCTACTGTAAAGTAACTTACGCTTGCTGAGAAAGTTAAGTATCAGCAACCTCATTACTGAAAAGTAATAAGTACTTGCTGAGAAAGTTTTAAACGACAAAAGTTTGAAAAGACTATTCACCCCCCCCCCTCTAGTCTTTTCTTGTTGTTTAAAGGGACCAACAAGTGGTATCAGAGCAGGAGGTTCTTTAGCCTTCTGCACTGAACCTAGATCCCCTTAAGTGCTTTCCGTAAATCACTTTCACTTGATCAGTTTGGTAGTGCTTTGCTGACAGGATGTCTTTAGGAGATGCTCCCTTGCTGAAGCTGGAAAATTACGAGAAATGGCGAAACAACATGATGTTACATCTTGAGGCCATTAGTGATGAGATGGTCACCGTCATTAATGATGGACCTATCAAGATCACTAAGATTGAAAGGAGTTTCCCTCACAAGACCACTGAAGCTGGGAAGGAAACCATCTTTGGCGATCCATCAGATACTGTTGTGCCAAAACCAAGAGAGGAATGGACTTCTGACGAAGCTAAGAGATTCCGTCTGGATGGCCAAGCAAGAAATATCATCATCAGATCAACTCCGGATACCATACAGTGCAAACTGTGGGGTGCTAAGACTGCTAAGGAGGCTTGGAAAATGGTTCAAGATCTTTATGCTGGATCTGACAAGACCAAGGAAAACAAACTTGAAGTAGTTAAGCTAAAGTTTCAAAACTTTAAGCAAGGTGCTAACGAGTCACTGGAAGACTTGGACTTCAGATTCACAACTCTTGTTAGTGAAATGGCAGCGCTGGGTGTTGGAAATCTTTATTCAGATTCTGAGAAAGTGAAAACTATCATCAGAACTTTGAATCAAGAATGGATCCATACTCAGAATTTCTATTATAATCAAGGAATGTCTGACATTACACCAACTGAGTTGTTCTCTCATCTTGCTACTGTCAATTATGAGACAAAGCAAAGAGAAAATGTGTTTGCTGAAAAATCGCAAAACATTGCTCTTGCTGCAAAGCCGTCATCTTCTGAAAAGAAGAATGATAAAGAGCCTACTGATGAAAATGCTTTAGTTGTTAAAAACATGAAGAAGTTCATCAGTAAGGAACTTGAAAGGCGAAAGGCAAAAGAGAAGCTGAAAAAGCATCTTGGTAACAACTACCATAAGTACAAGAATGATACTAGCTCGCTGAACAAGCAATCTCAGCAAGCTACATCATCAGAAGAACCAGCAGTTGGAAATGATCTATGTTTTTACGGCAAAAACCCTGGACACTTCAAAGCTAATTGCCCTTTGCTGAAAGGCAAATCTGCTGAAAAGAAGAAGAAGTTCAAAAGAGCTTTCATTGCTGAAGAAAAGAAGAAGCTTCAATAAAAAATCGATGCATTATGCATTGAGACAAGCTCCGAAGACAGTGAGGATGAAAGTTCAGACACCGACGATGAAGAAGCCACTCTAGACGTGGAGATTGGCAAAGAAGTGTGTGTGGAATAGCCATGGAAGCTTATCCAGATGTGTCGAACTACGAATTCTGCCTCATGGCCGGTCAGACTGCAGCCACGGAGACAAACGATGCAATCTGGCACTTTGAAAGTGGTTGTGGAAAGCACATGACGGGCAACAAGAATAACCTTATAAACTATAGACGGTGGTCTAAAGGTCCAACAATAAGGTTTGCTGGTGGAGGCTCCGGATCTACAAAAGGCTATGGTGATGTGAAGTTGGGATGCATAACCATTTCTGGAGTTCTTTATGTCAAAAATCTTAAGTTTAACCTTTTCAGCATGAGTCAATTTGCTGACAAAGGATACTTCATCGAAACTAAAAGTGATGAATGTAAACTTGTAGATTTTGAGACTAAAAAGGTTATAATGATTGCAAGAAGATCAGGAGGGTTGTACACCGTTGATTGGTCTTCAGCAAACGTTGAAAAATGCCTTGTCTCAGATCATGATTGCCTTGCTGAAAAAGCATGGTTATGGCATAAACGAACAAGTCATCTAAACTTCAAGACACTGAATAAGCTGTCTAAAAAGGCACTTGTAGTTGGATTACCTAGGGTTACTTTTAAGAAGGATGGTGTTTGCAATGCATGTCAGCAAGGAAAGCAAACCAAATCTTCTTTCAAGAACAAGGCAGTACCGTCAACTACAAAACCTTTACAACTCTTACACATGGACTTGTTTGAATCTTCTTCAACAAGCTATGCTGGTAAGAAGTATGGTCTAGTCGTGGTAGATGACTATTCAAGATTCACTTGGGTAGTATTCATCAACCACAAATCTGAAACCAAGACTGAAATACCTATCTTGCTGAATAAGCTTGAAGTCATGAAAAATGACAAGGTAAGAGTCATAAGGACAGACCATGGTACTGAGTTTGTAAACCAGTACATAACTGAATATTTTACCTCGAAAGGTATTCAACATCAGTTATCCTCAGTAAGGACACCGCAGCAAAATGGTGTTGCTGAACGGAAGAATCGTACCCTGAAAGAAGCCACAAGAACAATGCTTGCTGACACTGAGATAAGTGAGGCTTACTGGGTTGAAGCGATTAATACCGCCTGCTATACTCAGAATAGATGTTTGATTACTAAGGAATACAACAAAACTCCTTATGAATTATTTGTTGGAAGACCTCCTAACATCACTCATCTAAGAGTATTTGGTTGCAAGTGTTTCGTTCTTAACAATGGTAGAGAATACCTAAGAACATTTCAACCAAAGGCAGACGAAGCGATATTTCTTGGCTACTCCTTGCATAGTAAAGCTTACAGAGTTTACAACAAAAAGGCACAAAAGATTGAAGAATCTGTGCATGTTGTATTCTACGAAAAGTCACAAGGTGTGCCTGCTGAAGAAGAAATATCAGAATGTATGAAAAAGCTAATCATACATGAGCAAAGAACTGAATCTGATGCTAGGCAAATCAAGTCAATTGAACTAAATGATGATTCTGACAATGACTCTCCTCCCCCTAGTCATGACAAGATAAATATAGTTCACGACAAAGAATTTCCAGCAAAAGATGCGGTTGCTCCGGAAGTTGCTGAAATTACGCAATCTCCAGTGCCTGCTGATGAAACACCTCAACCCAGCAATGCTGAACAAGCAATTGCTGACGAACAAATCTCAGCAGAGACACAAATTCCCAGTAGTACTGAACAAGTACATACTGAAGAGTCACATGCTGATGAGCAAACATATCCTGATCCAACAAACAGGAAACCTGTTAATAAATGGATTAGAGATCATCCCTCTACGGATATGATTGGCGATATTAATAAACGCCAAGTGACTAGATCCAAAGCTACTCAAGGACTTGCTGAAGAAGCAACTGTCGTAGAAGTAGAAGCTTTATTCTCTTGCCTTGTTTCAGAAATTGAACCTAAAACCATAGAAGAAGCTTTGAAGCACTCTGAATGGATAAAGGCAATGCAAGAAGAAGTGGATCAATTTGAAAGAAACAAAGTCTGGAAACTTGTGCCACTTGCTGAACATAAGAAAGCTATTGGTACAAAGTGGGTGTTCAGAAACAAGCTGAGCGAGTCTGGTGAAGTAACAAGAAACAAAGCACGCTTAGTTGCTCAAGGTTACTGTCAGACTGAAGGATTGGACTATGATGAGTCTTACGCTCCAGTTGCAAGATTGGATGCAATTAGGCTTTTCTTGGCCTTTGCTGCTCACAATGACTTCATTGTTTACCAAATGGATGTTAAGAGTGCATTCTTGAATGGTGAACTTGCTGAAGAAGTCTACCTAGAACAACCCCCTGGCGTTGAACTTCCCTCAGAAACCAAGATGGTATATAAGCTTCAGAAAGCTGTATATGGTCTAAAGCAAGCACCAAGAGCATGGTATGATACCTTAGCTAAGTTCTTACTGGAAAATGGTTTCAAGAAAGGCGAAGTTGACAAAACTCATTTTACCATGAACCATGATGGTAAATTAATCTTAGTTCAAATTTATGTGGATGACATAATTTTTGGATCTAAGGACAAGCAACTTTGTGATGATTTTGCCAAACTCATGACTAATAAGTTTGAAATGAGTATGATGGGTAAATTGAATTATTTCCTAGGATTGCAAGTCAAGCAACTCAAAGATGGAATATTCATAAATCAAGCAAAGTATGCGAAAGAAATGCTCATAAAGTTTAGGATCAAAGAGGATGAGAAACCTGAAAAGATCCCTATGAGTGTTGGTACCAAATTGGGCTATACTAAAGAGGACAAAAGTGTTGAAGAACACAAGTATAGGAAGCTCATTGGTTCCTTGTTGTATTTAACAGCAAGTAGACCTGACATTCAGTATGCTGTTTGTGTGTGTGCAAGATTCCAATCTGATCCAAGAGAATCACATTACAAAAAGGCAATTAAAATACTGAAATATGTTAAAGGTACAGTCAATGTTGGATTATGGTATCCAAAAGATTCTGGACTTGAATTGGTTGGCTATTCTGATGCTGATCATGGTTGATCAACTCTTGATAGAAAAAGTACCTCTGGAACTTGTCAGTTTTTGGGTACTAGATTGATATCATGGTTCAGCTAGAAGCAAACGTGTGTCACCAATTCATCTACTGAATCTGAATACATTGCAGCTGGTTGTTGCACAGCTCAAATCCTATGGATTCAGCAACAATTAAGAGATTATGGTATTTCTGCAAAGAAAACACCAATCTTTTGTGATAATACAAGTGCTATTGCAATTACGCAAAATCCTAAGTTTCACTCTAGGACCAAGCACATTGATATTAGACATCATTTCATTAGAGATCATGTGGAAAAAGGTGATATTGAGGTTGTGAAAGTAGGTACTGAAGATCAGCTTGCTGACACCTTTACCAAGCCCCTACCGGATAATAGGTTCGCAATGCTAAGGTATAACCTTGGATTGATTGAACTACCTCAATAAAGGATACACTTGGCAGAATGCTGAAACAGGTATTCAGTAAGCCAAAGTATTCCTGTCCAAAAGACCAAGTCACTGATTTCTTCTAAGAAATGATAAGTCACAACATGGTTGCTGAAACAGGCATTCAGCAAGTAATTCCTTCAAAACAGGTATTCAGCAAGTAATTCCTTCAAACTTGACCATTTGCTGAGACATGCACTCAGTAAGTGAAAGAACTTAAGGATTGCTGAAACGGGTACTCAGACAATCAAAAGATACTGAAACAGGTATTCAAGTATCAAAGGAATTTTCTGAGACGGGAACTCAGAAAAAGAGCAAAAGCTCATCTCTCAGATTATACCAAAGGATGTCTCAATTGCAAAAAGAATTTACTGATACGGGAAATCAGAAATATATTTTAAAATATGAGATATCTAAGTAAGGGGAATTTTCAGCAAGCATATAGATTGTTAATTCAAACTCCCTGAAAAGATTCTTGTCTATTTCAACAAGCAATCTATCCCTTATTACTCGGTAAAATCAATTTGTGACGTTAAGCTGGCACAGATAAACTCGCAATAATCATGACATGAAATTCAATCGTGGCCATTGATTAAAAGGAGTTATTAATCTAACGGCTAACGAAACAAAGAGAGAGAGTGCTCTGACGGTTTTAGTTAGTGGGCCACTACGCATTCAATGCAAAAGTTCCACTATCTCCAGTGTTTCTCTGTTTTACCCTTGCTGAGAACTCAAATCGATTGAGTTTCTCACACACCAGAGACACTATATAAAGAAGGAGTTAGAGAAATGACAAAATTCTTTAAGTCACATTTCCTTTCTCTGCAATTTCTAGCCTGAAACTACTGTACCTCCGGTCAAAAAGCAAACTATCTCTTTCGTACAATCTTTCTTGCTCTATATAAGAAATGGCTCCCAAGAGACAGTTATCAAAGTCCTCAAAATCGTCAAAGGTTGATAGTGCTGAAACATGCAATGCTCCGGTGACTGCTACGGTGACTACTCTGGCCCCAGACACAACGAAAGTTGTGTTGAAAAACGACCGAATCACTGTAAAACCTATGCCTCCGTCATATCTTGACACTGCAAAGTGTGAGATGTTGATGCAGTGGGGAGGGTTTGCAAAAGAAAAGTACATTAGGTACTTTTATGAACAAGAACTTGATGACCAAAATGAAGAGGCGCTTGAGTTCATCAAGCAGCAAGGCCTCATGAACTTTATCTCTGCTCGCACTAAGCAAGTGAGCATGATTGATACATGGAGTTCTACAACAATGCAGAAATCCAGTCCCTTACAGACAGTAATGGAGTCACTGAAAAAGTGATCCTTACTTATGTTCAGAACACGCAAATCGTCCTGAAATGGACTGATTTAGCGGAGATTTTTCAGATTCCAACCACTGGAACTGAAGATGACGTCACTGCTTCTGACGAAGAAATTGAAGCTTTCTACAGTGACGTCAGAAATGCAAAAATGAAGAAAGGCGAGATAGCTCCCGTGACTTGGACAAAGCACGTTAAGAGAAAGCATCTCTGCCCTTCACTTGGTCTAGTAGCTCTGCTACTGATTAAAGTTCTTGACTCCCAAGTTGGAGGAATTGACCAAGTAGGCCTGAGAAGATGGCCATTGCTGATGCATATCCATGAAAATAAATCGGAACTTAACTGGGCTAAGTACATTTTCAACAGGCTTGTTGATTGTGTTACTAAGTTTAAGGTAAAGGTAGAAGACAACAAGGTCTCACCTTCCTTTCCAGTTATGTATGGAATCAAGATATGCTATATCCTTGAACATTTCAGGATTCAGCTAAGAAACCCATTGCCAATCAAGAAATCTGTGTGCAATGTGGGAAGATCTTTCTACAAGCAGAATGTACCTAAGATTGCTGGAAAGAAAACCAAGAAGACAACAACTGCAAATGTTGTCAGCACAAGCCAGCAAGAAAGGTATACAACAGCTGCAGATGTTACCACTCAGCAACTTAGAGATGAAACTGCTGTTGGTGGTGGTAACACAAATGAAACTGCTGTAGAAAATCAACAAGGTACGTGTACAACAGCCGTTGCTGAAAATGCAACAATAGATGACTCTGGGAAACTGGAGAAATCTAAAAAGAAAAAGAGGAAAGCTGATGATGACACTCAGACTGCAGCGTCATCAGCAAATCCCGTACCTAAGAGGAAACGGACAAGTAACAAAAGAAAGAAGACACTGGCTTCTCAGTCAGTCCCCAATGTCCAAGACTCCTCAGTCAATTCCCAGACAATTGCAAACGCATTTGCCAGTAGATGTTGCTGAAATAATTACTGAAACATACATCAGCAATGTTGAAGTGTTTGCGGAAGCCTTCAACAATCAACTTAACGTTGATAACTCTACTGAGAATAGACCACAAGGCAGTGGAAATGAAATTCCTGCCCAAGTCCCAGATATCTACATTGTAGATAATCTAGATGATCAACCATGGAACCAGTAAGCGACATTGCTGCTGATCTGCAAAGAGCGGCACTTGCTGATGCTGCTGAACAGAGGGTTGCTGAACAAGCAACTCATCAAGTTGCTGAAACCCAGCTTGCTGATGGACCAGTTGCTGAGATAGCAATGGTTCCTGTTCCTGAAGTTGCTGAAACTCAAGAAGCATTATTCAAAGACGCATCTCTTGATGCTGAGAATACTGGCCCAAGTTCACCCAAGACTTCAATTGACAAAGTCCAGCTTGTACTGGAAGATTAAGCAAACAAATGGAGTTGGAGATTGAAGAATCATCCAACAAGTCAATTGATCTCTTCATGACAAGCAGTGAGCTTAAAGGTCAAGATGCTTCTGCTCAACTTGTCAATTCAGAGACAAGGGAGATTGCTGAAACCGCACAGCTTTCTCAGTTAGAGCAAAATCAGAAGTCTGCTGAAGACAGTGCTGAAGAAACTGTTAATGCTGAAAGGACTGAGCCACAACCTGTCCTTCCTCAGCAGGTAGTTAATTCAACCATCAGTAAAACTTCAATTTCTGAAAATGTTCTTTTGCTAAAATTATTCTTCTCTACAGACTTCTCAAGATGCAAGTCAGATGGTTGCTGAAGCCTCTGCACCAGAACCAACACTCCCTGCTCAGCAGGTAGTTAATAATTTTGGTATAAAAACTAAGTTTGACAGCTTAGTACTTGTGTCTATTTTAATTTATTTCAGGATGAACAAATGGAGGATGCTACTCAAGCTCCTCATGGAATGGAAATTGTACTACATGAGCTTGCTGACTCTCAGCAGGTAAATCATGTTTCAGACTTAAACTCTAAAACAATTTTCCAAACCAATCCTGATCTAAATAAAATTCTTTTTCAGGCTCAAAAGGAGACCACTGAAGTGGTACTCATCACGAAGATCAGCAAGTAAGTTCTGAAGAACTTTACTTGAGCTTCAAGAGGACAACTTTGTCAAGAGTTGCTAATCCGTCAGCAACTGGCAAAGATATAGGAGAATGGACTTCTCAGATCTTCACCTTCATCTCTCAAATGAGAAAAAGAGATCTTCACTGTTAAAGCTCGAAACATTTGTCCACTCCATCCTTCCTGAAGAAATGACATATTCTCAGCAAATGAGCTCAAATCTGATTGCTCAATCAGAGAGAATATGAAGGCCAAATTTAAGAGTGCCTCTCCAGCTGAACAAGCGTGATGCTCAAAGGTTCCTTTTGTTCATGTGGACTGATCCCCACAATTAAGACTAGAGAAGAACAAATGTTGCTTTGACAACCTGGAGCTTACTATGCTGACCCGGTAACAAAGAAACCTAAGAAGAAACTTGGATTGATTCCTTATGAGTACTTCTATCTTACTGCTCAGGATCAAGAAGAAGATCTTCTCTGGTTAAGAAAGATTCATCCGAGAAACATTTCAGATACACAGCTTCTCCATGCCAGCAATTGGGGCATGCATTTGTGGGTAATTAACTACATGGAAATGAATGCTGAAAAGCATCATCATACTGCCTGCAAAAATGCAAGAATTCTTCAACTACAAGTCCGTAGGCTTCTGGAAAACTACGAGAAGGATTGTGTTGAATTCACTGCTCTTGCTGAGAAGAGTGTAAGAGAGATTTTGAGAAAATCCTCTGAAAGAGTTTAAGTCCCTGCAATAGTTTCTTGTTAAAGTTTTTGTTTGCTGATTCTTTGTTATCTATGCTTTCTTGTAAACTTCTGAATGATAACTTTCAGCAATGAATTCTTTTTGACTCTTATTGGTTTTTGATTATGCAACTTACTTATGCTTACTGTTTATTTATTCAAGTATGCTTGCATTAATCATCTGATTTATTCAACATCAGAAACCTCTAAAAGGGTAACAATTAATTTAGCCATGGATTGCTAACATCAAAAAGGGGAAATTTGTTAGGAAACTTGTAATTTGATGAGCAATTAACCATGCTAAATTAAGAACAGTCCAGTAACTAGTACTCTTAAGGTCCATAGGAATTTAGAATTTTAAGGACATTGTAAAAGAGGAACGTTTGCTGATGACTTAGATAGGTGTTAGATAAGTTATTTCTTTTGTGGATGACGTACTTTTATTTCTGAGAAGAAATTAATTTATTTGACACATTTGCGTATGATGTATTTATTTTCTGAAAGAAAATATCTTATTGATGCTTAGCTTTGAGTACTTATTTTCTGAAAAGAAATGACCTATTGAAGCATTTGCTGAAGATGTATTTGTTATTACAAACAAATTATTGAAGCAAATAAGAAACCGGTCAGAATCTTGAAGACTTTTGAAGATTGACGACTTGAAGACTTGAAGATTGCTGAAGACTGGTAAGGCACGTGTTGCTCAGAAAGTGAAATTTTCAGCAACAGCATTGCATAAGTGAAAATCTGAAAGACAGAGTAGGTTGTGCTTGCTGAAACTGAGAATGAACACTTGCTGATGAACATATGTGACCTCTTGCTGAATGTACGTGATTTGCGCTCCAATGTTACTGTTTGAATTCTATTCAAAGGTGCATTAATGCAAAGCTTACACGCGAAGGACATGAAGACTAGAAGACAAACAAGTTGCTGCTGAAAGTACAAAAGCAAGATAGTGACATGTTAAGGAACAAAAGCCTTAGGATTTGAAATTCAAACGGCTCCTTACTTGCACTATAAATAGAGGTCATCCGGCAAAGAGTTGAAGTGTGTCCAACGTGATCAAACTCTCACTTGTGCTTAAAATTCACAAACCTTCAAACACTCTTACTGCCATTGATCCGTTCCAAGACTTAAAGCTTGAAAAAGCTACTTGTGAAGAAGTAGAACAAACTCGGCTAAGAAATTAGTTAAGTGTTCTTTCTTTCGAACAAGAACAAGTCTTGACACCAGAAACAATCAAACTTGTTTACTGCAAAGTATTCCAAGTTGTGTTTCTTAGATTACTTGTTGTAACTGAATAAGTTATAATTAAGTTATCTCACCCCCAAAACTCTCTAACTGAAAATACACCCTTTCAGGCGTGATATTCAGGGGGAACTTAATCGAGCAAGCTTTTGCTGATTAAAGTACCAAGTTTGGTGGAGAACAAGGTTGATTCTCTAGTTTAGGTGGAGACAAAGCAAGTGTGCTTTGGTTTCTGTTGAATCGCTTAGATAGGAGATTGTAAGGAACCTCAATCATATCTTAGTGGATTCAGTCCTAGAAAGGACAAAGTGGATTAGTTGGAGATTACGCCACTCTCACCTACCATCTAAAAGTGTTTGTGTGATTTACTTACATGCTTAGCTTTCAGCAAATTATATCTGTTTGTCCACAGTCACTCACATCACTTGCTGAAACTTTACTTGCTGAAAAAGCACTTATCGTTCAAAGACTTCCGCTCTCTTTTTTGGGCTTGCCTATCTGATTTTACGATCAGCAAACCAAGTTACTGTAAGTAAACTTACGCTTGCTGAGAAAGTTAAGGTATCAGAAAAAACTCATTACTGAAAAGTTACTAAGTACTTGTGGAAAGTTTTAAACGACAAAAATTGAAAAGACTATTCACCCAAAACCCCCCTATAGTCTTTCTTGATTGTTTAAAGGGAACCAATATGTATGGTTAAGAGTGTATGATGATGAAGTGAAAGAGAGTGAATGAAAAGAATTAGAAGAGACAGAGTGCGTTAAGTGAGTGAAACAGAACAAAAA
>CM051456.1:39645210-39753830 GCA_028274465.1 Plantago ovata | reverse complement strand
AAAACAAGAAGACAACAACTTCAAATTTGTCAGCACAAGCCAGCAAGAAGGTATACAACAGCTGCAGATGTTACCACTCAGCAACTTAGAGATGAAAACTGCTGTTGGTGGTGGTAACACAAATGAAACTGCTGTAGAAAATCAACAAGGTACGTGTACAACAGCCGTTGCTGAAAATGCAACAATAGATGACTCTGGGAAACTGGAGAATCTAAAAAGAAAAAGAGGAAAGCTGATGATGACACTCAGACTGCAGCGTCATCAGCAAATCCCGTACCTAAGAGGAACGGACAAGTAACAAAAGAAAGAAGACACTGGCTTCTCAGTCAGTCCCTAATGTCCAAGACTCCTCAGTCAATTCCCAGACAAATGTTGAAACGCATTTGCCAGTAGATGTTGCTGAAATAATTACTGAAACATACATCAGCAATGTTGAAGTGTTTGCGGAAGCCTTCAACAATCAACTTAACGTTGATAACTCTACTGAGAATAGACCACAAGGCAGTGGAAATGAAATTCCTGCCCAAGTCGCAGATATCTACATTGTAGATATTCCAAATGATCCAACTATGGAACCAGCAAGTGACATTGCTGCTGATCTGCAAAGAGCGGCACTCGCTGATGCTGCTGAAGAGAGGGTTGCTGAACAAGCAACTCATCAAGTTGCTGAAACCCAGCTTGCTGATGGACCAGTTGCTGAAATAGCAATGGTTCCTGTTCCTGAAGTTGCTGAAACTCAAGAAGCATTATTCAAAGACGCATCTCTTGATGCTGAGAATACTGGCCCAAGTTCACCCAAGACTTCAATTGACAAAGTCCAGCTTGTACTGGAAGATTTAAGCAAACAAATGGAGTTGGAGATTGAAGAATCATCCAACAAGTCAATTGATCTCTTCATGACAAGCAGTGAACTTAAAGGTCAAGATGCTTCTGCTCAACTTGTCAATTCAGAGACAAGGGAGATTGCTGAAACCGCACAGCTTTTTCAGATAGAGCAAAATCAGACGTCTGCTGAAGAAACTGTTAATGCTGAAAGGACTGAGCCACAACCTGTCCTTCCTCAGCAGGTAGTTAATTCAACCATCCGTAAAACTTCAATTTCTGAAAATTGTTCTTTTGCTAAAATTATTCTTTCTCTACAGACTTCTCAAGATGCAAGTCAGATGGTTGCTGAAGCCTCTGCACCAGAACCAACACTCCCTGCTCAGCAGGTAGTTAATAATTTTTGTATAAAAACTAAGTTTGACAGCTTAGTACTTGTGTCTAATTTTAATTTATTTCAGGATGAACAAATGGAGGATGCTACTCAAGCTCCTCATGGAATGGAAATTGTACTACATGAGCTTGCTGACTCTCAGCAGGTAAATCATGTTTCAGACTTAAACTCTAAAACAATTTTCCAAACCAATCCTGATCTAAATAAAATTCTTTTTCAGGCTCAAAAGGAGACCACTGAAGTGGTACTCATCACGAAGATCAGCAAGTAAGTTCTGAAGAACTTTACTTGAGCTTCAAGAGGACAACTTTGTCAAGAGTTGCTAAATCCGTCAGCAACTGGCAAAGATATAGGAGAATGGACTTCTCAGATCTTCACCTTCATCTCTCAAATGAGAAAAAGAGATCTTCACTGTTAAAGCTCGAAACATTTGTCCACTCCATCCTTCCTGAAGAAATGACATATTCTCAGCAAATGAGCTCAAATCTGATTGCTCAAATCAGAGAGAATATGAAGACCAAATTTAAGAGTGCCTCTCCAGCTGAACAAGCTGTGATGCTCAAAGGTCTTTTTGTTCCTGTGGTGGCTGATCCCCACAAATTAACTGAGGAAGAGGAAGTGAGAAGTGTTGCTTTGTACAAGCATGTTGAGCTAGTCATTCTGACAGATGATGAAGAAGAAGAAGAAGATGAGAACATTCCCACTGATCCCAGTGATGATGAAGGGAAAGATTCTAAGGACAAGAAGGATGACGATGATGACAATCAAGGTCCAAGTCCTGGTGCTGGTGGATTGAAGTTAACAGCTGCTGAAAATAATCCCTCTGACAATCAGCAAGCTGAACAACAACAATCTCAGCAAGAATCTCAACCTCCTCCTGCTGATGCTGAAAATCAAGCACCTGTGCAAGGTGCTGATACTGAAGAAGAATACGCCAGAAAAAGGGCTGCCTTGAAAAATGGCAAAAGTCCAGTTTCTGATGCCAAGGTTACTGAAGAAAACCTGGACGACGAGGATGAAGAAGATGAAGATTACCAACGAGCTCTACAAAATAGTCTCGTGATCCATGCAAGGCATACGCAGGATCTGGAAATTGGTGAATCTTCAAGACCAAAATCAAAGGAAGCTCCATCCCTTCCACTTACTACTGGCGTAACTCCAGTTATTGAGTCTCAAACGTTGCCTTCAGCAACTACTCAATCAAAACTAACTACTGGCGAAACTCCAGTAATTGATCCACAAACTCAATTGAAACAACTATCTACTGGTGAAACTCCAGTCGTTGAGTCTGAAGCGTTGCCATCAACAACCACTCAACAAAAAGGAAGTGAAGCTACTGACAAAGGCTCAAAAGTCGCTCAACTTGATGAATCTGAGGATGATGACGACTTGTCAGAAAATGAAGATGAACAAACCAAGAAAGACCCAAAAGTCGTTCAGATTCCTCCTCCTAATTATCTCACTTATGAAGGAGATTCATTAAGAGCCGAGTTGCTTTTACGAGATGATCAGTTTGCTACTGAAATTAAGGCTCACTCCTTAACACCTCATTTAGTGCCGTTCCCAAGAGTTGAGGAGTTTACTCCCAGAATTTTAGCACTAAAACAAGTCCATGATGCCTGCAAAGCTGAAGATGAGGCATTGCTTGCTGAGAGCCCACTTGACATTGGAAAGATATTGGCTACAGTGCTGAGACGCACTACAACTTTAACTATAGCTCAGAAAGACATCAGTCTTTATCACAAGAGCTATGAAGAAGATGTAAGTCAAGCTCTCTTGCTAGCAAAGAATGCTCTTGTCAAAGCTCAGAATATTATGGATGAGAAGGCCGCAACAGAGAAAAGACATGAAGAGAACATGATGAATATTCAAAATGAGTTAGCAACAATGAACTCTGACCAACAAGAAATCATCATGAAGTATAACAGTCTCAACACTCTTGCTGAAAATTGCAATGAGTTCTATTCTCTGCACATCACTCCGATGTTGCAATCAATGTCTAAGGGGGAAAAGAAGACTAGAAAAAGCAATCAAACCCCTTCTACTCCTACTGATGATGTGCCACTTCCATTAGAACCTCTTTCTGAAAGAGAGCAAAGTTCTAAAAGACAAGCAGAAACTGAGTTAAATTCAGCAAGTACCAAAAAGAGAAAAACCGCTGCTGAAACTCAAGATTTCTGTCACACTGAAAGTCATCACAATCTGAATGAAGATGATGAAGAAGATGATGAAGAAGATGATGACAATCAAACAATAGCTCAAGCCATAAGAGCTAGACCCTTAACAGCCATAACGCCGTCTGGCCATTCAAGGCATTTTTCGTCAGACTCTTCAGCATGAGATCAAGACAATGCTAAATCAAGAAGAAGAAGGCAAAGACAGGAAGAGAAAAGGCTGGCCAGCATTGCTATTGGCTCCGGCATTGAATATACAAAGACCAGCAATGATGAAACCACTCAGAATGTGATCAGAAACATTCATGGTTGCTGGATCTTAAAGCTGGAAGACTTGCTGGTAAATGAGTTCTTTCCTACAGCCATTTTGAAACAAATGTTCAAATGGATTGAACTCAAGGTCCAAAGAAATCAAAGGGAAGAATCTCTCCCAAGAAATGTTGCTGGGAAATGGTTGAATCTAGAGGTCCATGTAAGAAGAGTTGCCATTGGTAAGACATACAAGCAAGAACCAGATTTGATAAAACCACCTGGCATTACTTACTATGCTGACCCGATAACAAAGAAACCTAAGAAGAAACTTGGATTGATTCCTTATGAGTACTTCTATCTCACTGCTAAGGATCAAGAAGAAGATCTTCTCTGGTTAAGAAAGATTCATCCAAGAAACATTTCAGATACACAGCTTCTCCATGCAAGCAATTGGGGCATGCATTTGTGGGTAATTAACTACATGGAAATGAATGTTGAAAAGCATCATCATACTGCCTGCAAAAATGCAAGAATTCTTCAACTACAAGTCCGTAGGCTTCTGGAAAACTACGAGAAGGATTGTGTTGAATTCACTGCACTTGCTGAGAAGAGTGTAAGAGAGATTTTGAGAAAATCCTCTGAAAGAGCTTAAGTCCCTGCTAATGTTTTTGTTTGCTGATTCCTAGTTATCTATGCTTTCTTGTAAACTTCTGAATGATAACTTTCAGCAATGAATTCTTTTTGACTCTTATTGGTTTTGATTGTGCAACTTACTTATGCTTACTGTTCATTTATTCAAGTTTGCTTGCATTAATCATCTGATTTATTCAACATCAGAAACCTCTAAAAGGGTAACAATTAATTTAGCCATGGATTGCTAACATCAAAAAGGGGGAAATTTGTTAGGAAACTTGTAATTTTGATGAGCAATTAACCATGCTAAATTAAGAACAGTCCAGTAACTAGTACTCTTAAGGTCCATAGGAATTTAGAATTTTAAGGACATTGTAAAAGAGGAACGTTTGCTGATGACTTAGTTAGGTGTTAGATAAGTTATTTCTTTTGCGTATGATGTATTTTATTTTCTGAAAAGAAAATATCTTATTGATGCTTAGCTTTAATGAATCTTATTTTTCTGAAAAGAAAAAGACCTATTGAAGCATTTGCTGAAGATATATTTTGTTTATCACAAACAAATTATTGAAGCAAATAAGAAACCGGTCAGAATCTTGAAGACTTTTTGAAGATCTGAAGACTTGAAGAAATTCGAAGACTTGAAGATTGCTGAAGACTGGTAAGGCACGTGTTGCTCAGAAATTGGAATTTTCAGCAACAGCATTGCATAAGTGAAAATCTGAATGACAGAGTAGGTTGTGCTTGCTAAAACTGAGAATGAACACTTGCTGATGAACATATGTGACCTCTTGCTGAATGTACGTGAATTTGCGCTCCAATGTTAATGTTTGAATTCTGTTCAAATGTGCATTTAATGCAAAGCTTACACGCGAAGGACATGGAGACTAGAAGACAAGCAAAGGACGCTGCTGAAAGTACAAAAGCAAGATAGTGACATGTTAAGGAACAAAAGCCTTAGGATTTGAAATTCAAACGGCTCCTTACTTTCACTATAAATAGAGGTCATCCGGCAAAGAGTTGAAGTGTGTCAACAACGTGATCAAACTCTCACTTGTGCTTAAAAACTCACAAACCTTCAAACACTCTTACTGCCATTGATCCGTTCCAAGACTTAAAGCTTGAAAAAGCTATTTGTGAAGAAGTAGAACAAACTCAGCTAAGAAATTAGTTAAGTGTTCTTTCTTTCGAACAAGAACAAGTCTTGACACCAGAAACAATTAAACTTGTTTACTGCAAAGTATTCCAAGTTGTGTTTCTTAGATTACTTGTTGTAACTGAATAAGTTATAATTAAGTCGTCTCACCCCAAAACTCTCTAACTGAAAATACACCCTTTCAGGCGTGATATTCAGGGGGAACTTAATCGAGCAAGGTTTTGCTGATTAAAACTACCAAGTTTGGTGGAGAACAAGGTTGAAGTTCTCTAGTTTAGGTTGGAGACAAAGCAAGTGTGCTTTGGTTTCTGTTGAATCGCTTTAGATAGGAGATTGTAAGGAACCTCAATCATATCTTAGTCGATTCAGTCCTAGAAAGGACAAAGTGGATTAGTTGAGAGATTACGCCACTCTCAGATACCACTATAAAAGCGTTTGTGTGATTTACTTACTGCATTTAGCTTTCAGCAAATTATATCTGTTTGTACACAGTCACTCACTTCACTTGCTGAAAGAGCACTTATGTTTCAAAGACTTCCGCTCTCTGATTTTAAGTATCAACAAATCAAGCTACTGTAAAGTAACTTACGCTTGCTGAGAAAGTTAAGTATCAGCAACCTCATTACTGAAAAGTAATAAGTACTTGCTGAGAAAGTTTTAAACGACAAAAGTTTGAAAAGACTATTCACCCCCCCCTCTAGTTTTTTCTTGTTGTTTAAAGGGACCAACAGAAACCCAGAAGAAGTTCTAGGGTTTATGTCTGTAAAAGTATGAATCATTATGTGAAAATTCGACTTTTGAATATATAAAACTCTGAAGTTCCGGAAGGTGGGGGGCTGACCGCCTGGAACCAGGCGGTGCGCCTGGCACGGGCAGAATCTGCTCGTGCTTTTGATCTCCTCCAATGCTTGAAATTGGTCTTGGGCACAACTTGTAGCTCCGAAACTTGGTCTTTTGGCCTGGAAACACATCCCGGTACTCCTTGACACACCACTGGTGATCGCGTTGCACTAAAGCTTCAATGTTTCGCCATAATTTACATCCAATAGTACGATTTTCACCTAAAACCTGAAAATAACAAAAGAAATGGAAACGTGATACTATTCTAATAAAATGCACTCAAATGCATGCAAGGGGATAGTTAAATGGGTAAAAAATAACCAAATAAAAGTGTAAAAAACACTGTCCTCAATATATTTGTGTTTGGGTCTGAGAAATTATTTGTTTTGTTAGAATCTTGCATATTGAAGTAAACTGATGGTTATTAATTGGCATTTGAAATTGTATTATTATGAACTTAAGCTCACTCAGGGATAACATTAAGAAAGCTAGCTTGACCTGGTAATTGTTGATTAAATCCGTAAGAGTAATACTTAAAATTCAGGTTTTCTTTTTTAAATTAGATGATTGGTTTTGGTTGTTGTTTGTTCACTTTGTTGGACCATTTCGTTGTTTATGGGTGAAAGATGTGTTTTGACTTTTAACCAAGTCAACTTTGTTAACTCATTTCAAGTTTGGTCGAATAGCATGTTTATTAAAAAATCAAATGGTAAAAATTGTAAGGGCGGATCAAGGATTTGATGTGGGGGGAGAGAGGGCACGAAATTACATATAGATTTATTTTGAAGGTTGGGGTTTGGCAAATTCTAAAAAATATTCAATATTATTTTTAAACGAATTCTTTTTGAAATTTTAGGGGTGTGGATGCCCACCGTGGCTCCTCCAGTAGCTACAGTGAAAAAGAAAATATTGAGAATGAGTTAGGCCATCTCCAGCAGTTCGAACCCAACAGAATCTAAAATACACTCTCTTTACTGTCACATCAGCTTTCCACTCAACAGAACCCAAACACCATCAACCCACTCTAGCCGTTAGTACCCAACAGAACCCACAATTTAATTTCTTTTCGATTTCTTATTTAAACTCATTTTTTATTTCATTCTTTTTTACATTTCTTTTTTAAACTCATTCTTTATTTCATTTTAACACCACTAAATAATAATAATAACATTACATTAATTTTTTAAAATACTTCATAAATAAAACTTACAAACCAGTTTTTTAAAATAGAATGTGCTACCATACTTCGTTTATCTCCTAAAACTTTTGAGGGTTTAAACTACCATTTCAATCTCAGTTACTCTATTTCACATTTGGTTATGTTCTTGAATATGTCATAAGCAAATTAAGGGTTTTTAGACTAATAATTAAATTTTAAATATTATCATAAATATAAAAGTTAATTATTTATGCCTCATAAGTTTCAACCCGTTGACCCATTGGGAGCGAAATTTGTGATCTGTAGCCTATGAGCCTGAGCCTGCTACACAAGTGAAAAACAAGGTGAGGAGTGGGGATCGAATGTTCATGTCCTATTACTTTCAGCATGTTTGACCAATCGGGGATGAATTTGTGATCTATACCACTTTTAAGTTTGAGCCTATTGAACTAAGTGCTTCACGGGGGAACAAATATGTGATCTTTGTCCACTAGATTTTTTAGACACGTATGAAAGTGAAAACCACAAACTATCAATAAAATTATTAGTTTCTATAGTCATGAAACAAATGTACCTATATATTTTTTTTATTTTAATTAAATACTCTTACTGTAACGCCGCAGAAATTCAAAGGTTTAAAGGAGTTTAGAACGTTACTCGTGTGAATAAGTTGCACCTTTCTTTTTGGGCATTCATCCCGAAGAACTTCAGAGTTAAGCGCGCTTGCTCTGGAACAATTCTAGGATGAGTGACCTACCGGGAATTACCAGGTCAAGTGCGCAGAGCAGTCTTTCAATCTGTGGGTACAACATATCACACCGGAGAGTAGTCTAGTAGTAACCGCGCCGACCCAAATTACCAAACCAATCTCTCCATAAATAATGTTGATGCCTTTTTTTTTTTTTGTATTACGATATATTACTATGTATTTACGTAATTGTCCTTCACCCTCGCTCCTTCCTTCACCTTCACCCTCTCCCCTCTTCTCTATTTTTTTTGAGAAACAAATAAGTCTCTCTCAATCTTTCAATCTACTGCGAAATGGCCGGATCCGTTAAGAGGACCGAGCAAATATGCCCGAATTGGATATTTTCACCTGAAAATAACTGCTTAACTCTCAACTGCTTTCAATCGCCTATAATTCGTAAGGTTAGTTATAGTTTATATACTGTACATAACTGCTGAGTCGGGGAAAACATATATAACATACCATATACCTAGTAAAGAAAATAAAATTTTCAGAGGGGGCAATTGGCCCCGCTCAACACATGCTGGCTTCGCCTCTGCCTTTTAGTATGTTTTTAAAAATAGTTTCGGATGGAAAATGTATATTCATATAACTGATTCTTGTTGCATGTCCTTTGAGCAACTTAATGCAAGTGTCTGAATTGTTTCCTTTCATCTGACAGTGGACCAGAGGACCATTCTGAAGTCAACAAAATGGGCAAGCGGGGTGTCATCGAGGGTCAGGGGCCAGGTTCTTCAAAAAGAGACTCCGGGGAAAGGGCTCCTACAACCATGGTAAATGAATTTATTTACTGGTTCATGATAAAAGTTGGTTAGAATGTAGTACCCGGGTTGCGAACCCCACCCTTAGCTCATTGTTTAGAAGATCATGAAAGACGTGAACCCGTCAGCATTAGAGTTAGTGAACAATTGATAAAAGAAAACACTTTCATAATCCATATTTCCCATATGGGTATGAAATCTCCCTTAGCTGTTCTATGTATCTTAGTGATGAGGACCAATAATCATAGAAGCAAAACTTTTATGATGATCGATCTGCTAGTTATCCGTTTTAACTTTACCATGGTTGATTAAAACTGCTGTACTAGCTTATGTACTTCTTTCTCTCTTCCTAGTTTTTTCTTGGATTTCTGTATGATTATTTTTTATTTTTTTTAAAATTCAACATTATCTTATTTATTGCTGTTTAGTTTTGTATGTTGTATTTAATAACCAGTTCTTGACCTTTAAATTAAGTGCTAGTATGATCAAGTACCCATTGGATTTGAACTTTGAAGGCGATATTTCGTCACTTCGTTGCATAGAACTAATTCACTATTTGTCTTAACAGTACATATCCGGAGAAACCAGCAAACCGGGTGGTGGAGAAGGCAAATCAACTAACATGCTGGTTGGAAAATAAGTTGATCAGAGCCTCTTGGATGATTCAATCTATATAGAAGGTCTAATTCACCTTTCAGTATTAGGTTTTTTTCTTTTCCTTGTTGTATTGTTTGTTTATATTCGTCAAATCTTGATCCTAGAATCTTAGTCCACTTGTTTTCTGGTGTCATTATGCTGTTTCACTTGTTTTAGGCATGGCGGGTCATTTTTCTCCACGTTCATTTAGGCCTGGCGGCTCTCGTGGTCCTTTCGCTGTAAAGGATGTAGATGGTTTAATCGCATAAACAGGAAGTGCCCATGAGGTCTGCTAGATAGCCATTTATATTTGTATTTCTTAACATTTGTATTACTTAAAACATGAACAGACATACATAATATGCACACTTAAACTAATGTATTACGAAGAAGAAGAAGAAGGAGGAGGAGGAGGAGGAGGAGGAGGAGAACCCACTCTACGATCAGTGTCAAGATGTTTGCAGTATGACCAATTTTTGTTGTTCTTTATTTCTCATATCCTTTCACTGTAGCCTACGGCATCTTAAAAAAGCCAAAATGGATGGAAACCCATAATAGGGACAACCTGTCTCTTAATTTACTCACCGGTCATTGGACTTGTAGAGATATGATTTGTTGTGATCCCTTTCTTTGCCCCCAGGACTCTATGCTTGTAGTGCACCAAGTTTACGTTAGGTACAGTGACAGGGTTCTCATCTCTTCCCCTTTTCTGAACCGTGCAACCACATATCTAGTCACCTTTTAGTATGTTTTTAAAAATAGTTTCTGATTGAAAATGTATATTCACATAATTGATTCTTGCTGCATGTCCTTTGAGCAACTTAATGCAAGTGTCTGATTTGTTTCCTTTCATCTGACAGAGGACCATTCTGAAGTTAACAAGATGGGCAGCGGGGTGTCATCCAGGGGTCAGGGGCCAGGCTCTTCAAAAAGAGACTCCGGGGAAAGGGCTCCTACAACCATGGTAAATGAATTTATTTAGTGGTTCATGATAAACGTTGGTTAGAATGTAGTACCTGTGTTGCCAACCCCACCCTTAGCTCATTGTTTAAAAGATCATGAAAGAGGTGAACCCGTCAGCATTAGAGTTAGTGAACAATTGATAAAAGACAACACTTTCGTAATCCATATTTCCCATATGGGTATGAAATCTCCCTTTGCTGTTCTCTGTATCTTAGTTATGAGGACCAATAATCATAGAAGAAAAACTTTTATGATGATCGATCTACTAGTTATCTGTTTTAACTTTACCATGGTTGATTAAAATTGTTGTACTAGCTTATGTACTTCTTTCTCTCTTCCTAGTTTTTTCTTGGATTTTTGTATGATTATTTTCTTATTTTGTTTTTAAATTCAACATTATCTTATTTATTGATGTTTAGTTTTGTATGTTGTATTTAATAACCAGTTCTTGAACTTTAAACTTTAAATTAAGTGCCAGTATGATCAAGTACCCATTGGATTTGAACGTTGATTGGATTTGAACTTTGAAGGCGATATTTCGTCACTTCGTTGCATCGAACTAATTCACTATTTGTCTTAACAGTACATATCCGGAGCAACCAGCAAACCGGGTGGTGGAAAAGGCAAATCAACTAACATGCTGGTACGAAAACAAGTTGATCAGAGCCTCTTGGATGATTCAGTCGATATAGAAGGTATAATTCACCTTTCAGTATTAGGTTTTTTTCTTTTCCTGCTGTATTGTTTGTTTATATTCGTCAAATCTTGAACCTAGAATCTTAGTCCACTTGTTTTCTGGTGTCATTCTGCTATTTCACTTGTTTTAGGCATGGCGGGTCATTTTTCTACACGTTCATTTAGGCCTGGTGGCTCACGTGATTCTTTCGCTGTAAAGGATGTTGCAGAAATAGGAATTGCCAATGTGGTTCCAGTCCAAAAATCAAGTTCAGGATCTTCTGACGAGTCTCAATAATGGTAACTAGTAGTTTTGTCTCTTTTAGCATTGAAGGAAATTTGGCTTTCAGTTTAACTGTAAGGAATCAGCACCGTTTGCACCCTAACAACCTTCGTCTTCACCTAAATCAACACCTGAACAATCTAGTTGCAGAACAACAATGGCGACGAGAACATACAACAAGCAAACAACAAATCAACGTGCAAATTTAACGTGGTTCGGTCAGGAATAGACCTACATCCAAGGGAAACAACACCACTCGATTAGATTGCAAGCTACAAAAAAACTGGGCAGTACCAACTTAAAATTTTATTGTTATTTTGTTGGTGTTGAACTTCGCCAACAATTTTTTTCGGTTGGATAAACTGTTAGTGATAGTGGCGTTGGTAATCATCAACGGAACACAATTCCGTTGTAGAAAGTGAAAATACTAATAAATGTTATTGTTGTTGTTCTTGGCACTCGAACCCGTGTCACTTAGATTAGTAACTCTATCTCAAACCACTCCACCACATAAAACAATTAATATTGTTTTGTAAACATTTTATTAACATTCCATTATGACTTTTGACAACAACGATTTAGAGTAACACTCAATTTTATTGTCCCAATTACATTATAACTAATTTGTATGTTTCTCCCAACTTATAGCCGCTAAAAAAATTCAAACTTATAACGACAAATTTTAATCTCTCAAACTTTCCCAACAGATTTTATTACGTTGCTATTGATACATTTTTTATAATATCAAGTTTAATGTTGTATTTTGATTCATTAATATGAATTAGAAGACTTATAAAACCAATAAACTATGTTGGAAGTTAAATTTGTTGGTATTTTGTTATAATTCCGTTTCAAATATAAAAAAAATGATTTATGTTGGAATGTTACGTTGATGTTGATTGTTCCTTCCAATATTTCCAACAAACGTTCCAACAAAAAATTATTGGAACCTAAACAATTGTGATAATTTGTTGGTACATTGTTGCTATTTCCTATTCATATTTTTACCGTTGGTATTTTGTTGTAATTTCGTTGCGAGAGGCAACGCAATATGTTTCGTTGCAACTTTTGCGTTGGTACTGCCCAGTATTTTTGTTTTCTCAAAACGAAGAAATCTGCTAATCTCTCTGTTTTCTCTCTAGAACCCTAACTCTCTGATTTGAGGCGGTAACAAACTTTCCCTCCTTGTCGACGTGGCCAAATCTCCGTTGTCCAATCTTCCAAGTTTAAACCTCAGCCGTTCAATCCAAATCACAGTATATTTAGCTTATAACCTCGCAATTCTCCACCTTAAGCTAAATACAATCCATTGGCATCTTCCAAACCCGGTTCCTAACGTTAGAACCATCCCTACCTGCTCCTTTATGGTTAGAGAAGATCCCCATAACTCCATCAATCAGTGAATACTCAAGAGACCACAACACAGATGAAACTTTCCAACAGATAAAGCTTTTGTTAAAGTATCCGATGGATTCTCTGTGGTGTGTATCTTCTTAATATTGATGCCTCCACCTGCAATCACATCTCTTATAAACTATAACTTAACATCGATGTGTTTGGTTATCTCATGAAACATCTGATGTTTAGCAAGTTGGATTGCACTCTGATTATCACAGTAAACTGTGACAACCTCCTGACTAATTCCCATCTCTGATAGCAGACCTTTTAACCAAATGGCTTCCTTTTCAGCTTCAGTAATAGCAATAAACTATGCTTCAGTGGTAGATAGTGCAACAACTGATTGTTTGCTTGACTTCCAGCTTATAGCTGTACCAAACAATGTGAAAACATAGCATGTCACTGATTTTCTAGTATCAACATTAGCTGCAAAATCAGCATCCACATAACCAACTTGTGGTTGCTCTTCACTGTGACTTTTCTTGAAGTGTAAACCATATGCTTTAGTAGACTTTAGATACGTGAGCACACCCTTTACAGTTTCTCATTGAAACCTACCAGGATTGCTCATAAACCGGCTAATAGCACTCATAGCAAAAGCCAAATCGGGTCTGCAACATATCATAGTGTACATTATGCTACCAACTGCACTAGCATATGGCAGTTGTTGCATTCTTCTCACCTGATGAATATTGGTAGGAGCTAGACTGTCTTACTGAGAGCTATACACCTGGTTTTAATGGAACTGAAGCATCGTTAGCCAGATTCATGTTATACTTTAGTAGTACCTTATGCGGATAGCTTGCCTGAGATAGTGAAATCTCTCCATTGTTTCTTCTTCTAATATCCATCCCGAGAATCCTCTTAGTTGTGCCCAAATCTTTCATCTCAAACTCCTTCTTTAAACTCAGCTTGAGCTCTTCAATAAGTTCAAGAGATTTCCCGGCTATTAGTATATCATCAACATAAAGTAGAAGGAATATGAGATTTCCTGACTCATCCTGACTCTTATAGATGCAGCTGTCATATTTGCTTCTTTGATAACCAATAGATGTCATGAACTCATCAAATCTCTTATACCATTGCCTTGGACTTTGTTTTAAGCCATAAAGAGATTTCTTAAGTAGACATGCCTTGGGAGTTGAAGTATCCACTTCTATTCCTTCATGTAGTTTCATATAGATCTTCTCTTCTAGTTCACCATGAAGAAATGATGTTTTAACATCCATCTGATGTAAGTGAAGATCCATCTGAGCCACCAGAGCTAGCAAAATCCTTATAGAAGTATGTTTCACAACTGGAGAGAAGATTTATGTGTAATCAACTCCCTCTCTTTGAGTGAAACCTCTAGCCACCAGTCTTGCTTTATATCTGATACTCTCCTTTCCAGTGACTTCAGTTTTCTTCTTGAATATCCATTTACAGCTCACCATTCTTTGTGCTTTTGGAATTTCCACAATTTCCCATGTCTTATTCTTCTCAAGAGACAACAACTCTTCTTCTATAGCTACAACCCATTGACTTCTTTCTGCACAAGTAATAGCTTCTCTATAGCTCTCTGGTTCTGCAACTGTGATTTCCTCAGCTACTGTCAGAGCATAAGAGAAGATATAAGACTTGCTGATCCTACCAAAACCCAACATATCTGGAGCTAGCTTATTTTCTCTCTTCTTCCTGTCTTTAGCTAGTTGATATGATGATAGATATCCTGCAGATGAGCTAGAGTGTTGTTCTTGAGTGTCAGTGGCATCTTTCTCTTCTTCACTCAGTTGGCTTTCACCTTCATCATCTTCTTCTTGTGGCTCCACCTTAGACTGATGTTTATTAGCTTCTTTTTGATGCTGCACTTCCAACTGAGTGTTCTCAATTTTATGCTTTAAGGGCATAATTTTCTCATTAAACACCACATCTCTACTGATAATTGTTTTCTTGTGTGTTATACTCCATAGCTTGTATCCCTTAACTCCTTTTGGATACCCAAGGAAGACACATCTATCAGGTCCTGCATCTAGCTTGTTTTGCTTCACATGAGACAAAGCTAGACAACCAAAAGTTTTCAGATTAGAGTAATCTACAGGTGCACCAGACCATACTTTCTCAGGGGTCTTGAAATCCAGTGGAGCTGATGGACTCCTATTTATAAGAAAACATGCAGTATCAGCTGCTTCACCCCAAAATCCCTTTGACAGGCCTGAGCTCAGCAACATCCATCTTACTCTCTCAAGCAGTGTTCTATTGAATCTCTCAAAAACACCATTTTGCTGTGGAGTCCCTGCAACTGTCTTATGTCTAATGATTCCTTTTGAACTACAAAAGTCATTAAACTCAGCTGACAAATATTCCAGACCATTATCAGTTCTTAAATGCTTCACTTTCTTCCCAACCTGGTTCACAACTTCAGTTATCCAGATTTTAAACTTAGTGAAAGCTTCATCCTTGGATTTTAAGATATACAACCACACTTTTCTTGAGTAATCATCTATGATGGACATGTAATACTTTCCTCCACCTAGAGTGGGATTCTTTGCAGGCCCCCATAGATCATAATGGATGGAGGAGCTTTTGTGTTATGCTTGGCAATGTCAAAACCAGTTTTGTGTGACTTTCCAAGTACACAGTCTTCACAGAAATGTAACTTGTCTATCTTATCACCACATGATAGGCCTTGCTTTGATAGTTCTCTCAAGCCCTTTTCACTGAGATGACCCATCCTTCCATGCCATATAGCTGCTTTGTCTATCTCAGTAACACTCCGAACATCTCCTTCTACAGCAGAGCCAACAAGATAATAGAGACCATTCCTCTTCTCTCCTTTAATAACTGCTCTATCTCCTTTTAATACTTGCAGAATACCTCCTTGAGAGACAAACTTATAGCCAGTGCTATCAAGTGTTCCTAATGATATCAGATTTCTCTTGAGATCAGGTATATATCTCACATTTTTTAGCACTCTAATCTGATCATCAAACATCTTGAATTTAATGTTACCAATTCCTTTTATAGCACATGCTTGATCATTTCCTAAGAGTACAGTACCAGATTCATCATCTCTGAAGTCGTGAAACCAAGATTTTATAGGACACATATGGAAGGAACAGCCAGAATCAAGAACCCAATGCATATGTGTACTTGAATCAGTAATAGCAAGTACCTCAGTGACTGTGAGCACTTCAGATTCATCATGGCTATTAGAAGAACCTGGATCTTGTCCCTTGCCTTTCTGCACTATGTGTGCAGTCCCATCCTTCTTGGATTTCTTGAAAGCAAAACAGTTCTTCTTGAGGATGACCTGGCTTGTGACAATAGTAGCACTTTCTTCTTTCACTTTCATCTGAGACAGCTGAGCAAGTTCCCTAGACTGGCTTCTTCCCTTCAGCTATCACCGTTTGTTGTACCAGAGCCACCATTCAACTTGTTCAATTCTCTAGTTCTTATGGCGGATTCAACAACTTCAAAAGTGATGGTAGCCTCAGCGCTTCCAGTGTTCCCATACAACATAGCATCACTGAAATGCTCATACTCTTTTGTAAATGAGTTGAGCAACATCAGAGCTTTATCATCATCAGACACAGTAACTCCTACATTTCGCAAATCTCTGAGCAGGACTTTAAACTCATCAATCTGCTCAGCCACAGTCCTCTCAGTAGTCATTATGAATCCAAACAATCTCTTCTTAAGATACATTTTATTCGCAGTTGTCTTCACGTTATACAACGCCTCCAACTTGTCCCATACGTCCTTAGCTGTTTTCTGCTCCGTAACCTCCATGAGCGCCTTGTCACCAAGAGACAAACTCAAGGCAGTATAATCCTTCTTCTCCGTTGCTGCTTTGTCTGCAGCTGTTGCGGTTTTATCATAGCCTTCATCGCCTTTCAACGCATGATCCACCCCTTGCTGACCTAGAAAGGCCTCCATCTTTATCTTCCATAAACTGAAATTTATTTTCTCGCCTAGTTTCTCCAGCTCGAACTTGGCAGACGTCATGTTGATTGTGAAACTCGAATGATCGCTGCAAACTGCTACTTCCTGAACCCTTTGGTTCCCACAGACGGCGCCACTTGTAAGGAATCAGCACCGTTTGCACGCTAACAACCTTCGTCTTCACCTAAATCAACAGCTGAACAATCGAGTTGTAGAACAACAATGGCGACGAGAACATACAACAAGCAAACAACAAATCAACGCACAAATTTAACGTGGTTCGATCAGGAATAGACCTACATCCACGGGAAACAACACCACTCGATTAGATTGCAAGCTTTTACAGATTACAAGATGAATCACACAGCTCTCAAAACGAAGAAATCTGCTAATCTCTCTATTTTCTCTCTAGAACCCTAACTCTCTGATTTGAGGCGGTTACACAGTGATGAATGTGGAATTGAATGAGGGGAAATGCTTAACATACACGCAACTATGAATCACAGCTAACAATTTATACTCAAGAGCTAAAACACGGACGAATTATGGCTTGCTTCTCAAGTCAGGCTTGCAGAAGTTACAGAGCTACAGAGTTTGTTACGCGGTAACAAACTTTCCCTCCTTGTCGACGTGGCCAAATATCCGTCGTCCAATCTTGCAAGTTTAAACCTCAGTTGTTCAATCCAAATCACAGTATATTTATCTTATAACCTCACATTAACGTATTTGCTGTAGAAATAAAAACCACGATAAAGTCACTTAATTGGTTATGGAGTAGTTTTCCTTTTGTTTTTGTAATGGAAAATAATATGGAGTAGTTTTCCTACCACACGAGTCTAGTGTTCAGTAATTAAAGTGGCAGTCGGAGTAGTAGTAATTTGATAAAATTAATGTGTTGATATTAAAATATGTCTAGTTCGTATAGTATGCTCCATTACGAACTAAGGAGTACTACGACGGGTTAAGTATCTCAAGTTCAAACCCGTCTCTAAATCATCCCTACCTTGAATGATCCTCAGCTTCAAGGTAAAATTCACAAAGGACCATGAAAATCACACTTTGGATTGTTTCAAGGTCCGGAGATTTTAGTCAAGAAGAAGATCAGGACCAAAGCAGTACGGGAGAAAGCGCCTCATGTCCACATAAATAGGTCAGATGTTCCCTATCTCCTTTATTCCGCCTCTTGACTACTTGACTTCTTTATTTTAAGTGTTGTCAGGAATATACAAGGGAAGAGCAGCGGAGGAGTAGAGATCCGAGAGAACAGATGCAAGGTGCATTATTCCTTATCTCACTTATTTATTATTTATGACATTTGGTATTTGGTATCTTGTGTTGAAATTAACTTAGGAGGTAAAGTAAGACCCAAGGAAGATTCGAGCCAGGGAAGATTCAAGCCAAGGAACACTAAAATTACTAAGAGAATTCTGGAAGTTACATCTAGATGGGCTTGGGCCGAAGCCCACAAAAGTCAGTGTTGGGCCTACAAAGGATATGTGGAACAAGGAGGATACGACACATGGAAGCCAGGGATTGGACCGATTTACAAATGATCAATACCTATAAAAGGGCACCAAATCCAAAGTCAGATCATGAGGTATTTACTATTCACATTAATTACTACCAAGACAAGGATAATCAAGCTCCTTCAAGTAAAGTCTCAATACGTTTTGACCTAAGGCAAACCGGCATAACAACACTTCCACACGTGCTTTTGTGGATATCAGGTACGGAAGGAACTTTTGAAGTAGAGGAAGTTCAACTGTGCACCTAAGGAGAATTTATAGTTGGATTTACATAGAGACTATGGTGACTTAGTAAGGACATTGTTACTCGAATTTTGTACTCGATTTAGTGGTTAAGCTTAGTGCGTCTCCCGATTCACTAGAAAAACACCCTTACATTTTGGCGCCGTCTGTGGGAACCGCTACGAGAGGGTTTCCAAGACTACACTGAGCAAGATGGTAGGACACAATTACGCCACTAGAAATAGAGGCGGAGGTAACTTAGCACCAAGAGGTAGAGGAAGACCCCCAACCAGAGCAAGAGGCAGAGGTAGGGGTCGAAGTAACGATGGAGCAAATAGAAATGTAAATGGAAGGGGAACTGATTCACAAAGGGATGGAGATAAGGCGAGCTACTCAGCGACAAATTTGGTAGCAAATGGGCAAGAAAGAGAAAGAAGAATAACTTTGCAAAGAGAAGAATTTAACAATCTGGAGCATCAAAAAAGAGCAGCAGAGGAAGAATTGCGACAACTGGAAGAAGCAAGAAGGAACCTCATACAGGAGAATATAGTGGGAAATGCAAGGCCCATACAAGAGATATAAAATGAGCCAGATTCAACTAGAGTGGGAGTAATATACCATATCAGGGGGAACTAATCAGGCATCGTTTTGCTGATAAGTGTCCCATGCTTGGTGGAGAACAAGGTTACAGTTCTCTAGTTAGGTTGGAAACAAAGCTAGTGTGCTTAGATTTCTGAGAATTCTTGTGTGTAGGTGTTTTAAGGAAAATCATCATATAACCTAGTGAATTCAGTCCTAGAAAGGACAAAGTGGATTAGTTGAGGGATTACGCCACCCTGAGATACCACTATAAAAGTGTTTGTGTGATTTACTTTACCGCAATTTACTTTCAGCAAGTTATTTTGTTTACACTGTTTTATTTGCTCACTTGCTGAAACTGACTCCCTTCAAAGCACTTATTGTAAAATATTTCCGCACTCTGAATCTTAAGTATCATCAAACTCATTACTGAAAAAGTAATAAGTGCTTGTTGAGAAAGTTAAGTACCAGCAACCTCATTACTGAAAAGTAATAAGTATTTGTTGAGAAAGTTTTAGACACGATAAAGTTTTAAAAGACTATTCACACCCCCATCTAATCTTTTATGGTTATCTAAAGGGACCAACACTTTGAAGCGCCTGTAACTTGTTAATAATAGAAACTGGAGCATAAAAAATGAAAAGAAATATAAAGGTAGAGAACCAAGTACCGACTTTAACAAAACATTAATACGCCCTCCAAAAGACAGAAACTTGTTCTCCCACCTTTTCAACCTCCTCTCTACTTTGTCAACCACCACTTTCCACATCTAAGTACTACTCTCTTTATCCCCAATAGGCAGCACCAAATACATAAAAGGAACACTTCTGATGACAGTGTTTTTTACACTATCATTCGGGTCTTTTTCACCAATTTAGCTATCCTCTTGCATGCATTTTAGTGCATATTGTTAGAATAGTGTCACGTTTCCATTTTCTTTGATAGTTTCAGGATTTAGGTGAAAATCGCACTTTTGGATATAAATCATGGTGAAACATTGAAGTTTTGGTGCAACGAGATCACCCGTGGTGTGTCAAGGAGTATCGGGACATGTTTCCAGGCCAAATGACCGAGTTTCGGAGCTCAAAGCCGTGCCCAAGGCCAAAAATCGAAGATTCGGAGGAAGAAAGAGCACGGGCAACTCTCTGGCCATGCCAGGTGGTTCGCCTGGTGTTCGGCGGTCCGCCTGGGAGGTTCCGACAGTTATATATATATTTTGTAAAGTTGTGAATTTTCATATCTTAGATCCTAATTTTGCAGACAAAAATCCTAGAGCTGGTTCTGGGTATTTTTTCTCTTAGAACTACATTATCTTAGCAATTTGGAGCACCAAGGTAGAGATTCAGACATCTTTTGATCTCACCTTGCTAGAAACTTGTGAGTTTAGCCATTCACCGGAGATTGACAACCCTCGGTGGTAACTTTGTATCTCACCTTTTTCAATACTCTATCTTTCAATACAATGATGTTTTCATATATGATTGTTTGTGTTGATTTAGATTTTGATATGAGTAGCTAAGTTTCTAGTTGGTTATAGTATGTAAATTCGTAGCTAGGGTTCATATTGTGCATGGATGAGTTTCGTGTCTTTTACTTGTTTAATTATCTTCCGACTAAGCCAATATCTTCGTATGAAAGTGTTAGAAACACTAGGACAATTCAAGATCATCGATTCAATAATTATAATTATCAAGTACTGCTTGAACTAAGCCTGACAACCTTAGCCAAGTATTAGTATAGATAGGAATCTTTCAAAATACACGTCTACAAATCTGTCTTTTGGTATTTGTTAATTCGAATTACCTTTAAAGCAGTACGAGTTGCACTTTCATGCATAATTAGAACCCGATGCTTAGAATGAGCATACTATCACCAGCTCTCATCATATATTGTTAATTCGAGCATTGATAAATTTGTTTTCTGAATTTATTTAGTTAGTTATTTAGTTAAAGCTAGTTAAGTCCCTAGAGATCGACACTCGAGGTCATCTTACCTCTGCACTACGTGTTTTGTGTAGTTGTGAGTTGCCCTTTGGCTTTCGAAAAAATTTATTTGATTGTTCGAGTTTGACAATCTCGTTCATCAGCTTCTCACCACACAATTCAGCTTCCTCGCCGACGAAGACAACACTGTATCCTCTACTCCCACACCCACCAACGAGCTCTTCGCAAAATTAATTTTCAGACCCGAAACACCCTCAAAATACTCTTCAACACCACAATATTAGACTCCTTAGACTCACCAAAAAATACCGTATCATCTGCAAATTGGAGATGGGACACACCCACACCACCACCTCCCACCGTAAAAGGCACATACACTCCCTTATCACATGCTTTCTTCATCATCAAACTTAGGCCTTCTAACACCACAAGAAACAAAAAAGGAGACCAAGGATCTCCTTGTCGTAAACCCCTCCGCAACTCAAACTCCTTTCCTGGACTCCCATTAACGAACACTGATAAATAAGTCGTGGAAACACACTCCATAATCCAACCTATCCACCTCTCCCCAAACCCCATACGACCTAACATATCCTCCAAAAAATCCCAACGCACCAAATCATAAGCCTTCGCGAAGTCAATCTTAAAAGAAAACATCGCCTTCTTTCTCTTCTTCGCCTCACTAATAACCTCGTTAGCCACCACAATACCATGCAGAATACTTCTCGCGCCCACAAAAGCTGACTGATTCTCCGAGATAAACCCATCCAACTTTGCACTCAACCTATTCGCCAAAATCTTATAACCACTACTAATTAACGAAATAGGCCGAAAATCTTCAATCGCCACAATATTAGATTTCTTCGGGATCAAAGTAATAACCATCCGAAAATAAATGAAAAATGATCAAATTAAGTAATCACCATACGAAACTAAATGAAAATCGATGAGAACAACTAATCGCCATCCGAAACTAAATAAAAATTAATCAAACGAACTAATAACGATCCTAAACTAAAAGAAAAATAAACAAAATAAGTAATCAACATACAAAACTAAATGAAAATCGATGAGTGTTAGGAAACTTGTAATTTAGATGAGCAATTAACCATGCTAAATTAAGGAAAGTGCAGTAACTAGTACTCTTAAGGTCCATAGGAATTTAGAATTTTAAGGACATAGTAAAAGAGGAACGTTTGCTGAAGACTTAGAGTAGGTGCTAGATAGGTTGGTTTTACCGCTTATGATGTATCTTGTTTTCTGAAAAGAAATACAACCTATTGAAGCATTTGCTGATGATGTACTTTGTTTACACAAACAAACTATTGAAGCATTTAGAACCGCTCAGAAACTTGAAGATTTCGAAGACTGAAGACTAGAAGATTTCTGAAGACTGGTATCTACAAAGGCACATGTTGCTCAGAAAGTGGAAACTTCAGCAACAGCTTGCATAAGTGAAAATCTAAACGACAGAGTAGGTTGTGCTTGCTGAAACTGAGACTGACCACTTGTTGATGAACATTTGTGACCTCTTGCTGAAAGTACTTGTATTTGCGCTCCAATGTTACTGTTTGAATTTTATTCAAATGAGCATTAAATGCAAAGCATGCACGCGAAGGACATGAAATCTAGAAGACAAACAAGGACGCTGCTGAAAGTACAAAAGCAAGATAGTGTAAGGAACAAAAGCCTTAGAATTTGAAATTCAAACGGCTCCTTATTTCACTATAAATAGAGGTCATCCGGCAAAGAGTTGAAGTGTGTCAACAACGTGATCATTCTCTCACTTGTGCTTAAACTCACATACTCTTCAAACACTCGTTACTGCCATTGATCCGTTCCAAGACTTAAAGCTTGAAAAAGCTACTTGTGAACAAGTAGAACTTACACGGCTAGGAAATTAGTTAAGTGTTCTTTCTTTCTTTCGAACAAGAACAAGTCTTGACACCAGAAACATTCAAACTTGTCTACTGCAAAGTATTCAAAGTTTTGTTTCTTAGATTACTTGTTGTAACTGAATAAGTTATAATTAAGTTTTCTCATCCCAAACCTCTCTAACTGAAAATACACCCTTTCAGGCGTGATATTGAGGGGGAACTTAATCGAGCATAGTGTTGCTGATTAAAAGTGCCAAGTTTGGTGGAGACAAGTTTACGTTCTCTAGTTAGGTTGGAAACGAAGCAAGTGTGCTTTGGTTTCTGTTTGGATCGCTCTAGATAGGTGTTGTAAGGAACCTCAATCTTATCTTAGTGGATTCAGTCCTAGAAAGGACAAAGTGGATTAGTTGAGAGATTACGCCACTCTCAGATACCACTATAACAATGTTTGTGTGATTTACTTACTTTACTTAGTTTTCAGCAAAGCATATCTATCTGTACACAGTCACTCACTTCACTTGCTGAAACTATCACTTACTGACAAAGCACTTATTGTATCAAAGACTTCCGCTCTCTCATTTTAACTATCTGCAAAACGAGTTACTGGAAAGTAACTTGTGCTTGCTGAGAAAGTTAAGTATCAGCAAACTTATTACTGAAAAGTAATAAGCACTTGCTGAGAAAGTTTTTAAACGACGAAAGTTTGAAAAGACTATTCACCCCCCCCCCCTCTAGTCTTTTCTTGTTGTTTAAAGAGACCAACAAGTGGTATCAGAGCTGGAGGTTCTTTAACCTTCAGCACTGAACCTAGATCCCCTTAGTGAAAGTATATATGTCCTAGAGACAACCTACGATAGGGACAATATGTACTTGATTACATTCAGTTATTGTTATTTATTTATGTTCATTTATCTATACATTATTAAATACAATTGGCATTACATTTTATGAATACATTATTTGGTTGTTTGAATTATTCGATAAAATGTTCCCAAGGACTTAAGGTAATCACCAAGTTAGTGGGAGCTTGTGTGTCAATAATTAAGTCCTAAAATAAGCCACTAGCTGAAGGTCATTGAGATACGGGATATCAATGATGCGATTGAAGCTAGCATATGTTGCATTAGATCCTTCGAGGATGTAGTAGGTCTCACTGCTACGAATGAACTTGGTTATTCATGATGAACATATGGACACTTTGGAGAGTGTTGGCATGCCCAACCGAGAAACCATTTGGTAAAGCTATTTAAGTGTCTATGGTAGTTTCGGTGTGTAGGGTGATGTTAGTAGTCCTTAGACTTGAGGCCAATACTACATCATATGTGGAATAATGTACTTTGACCATGCGCAACGCTTGCACTCTTAAAGTAGGGTAGATACAGCATGCGTTGGGTACATTAGGAAGCATATGGTGTGAGTGATTGGGCCAAGATAGGATTCATTCCTCCGTAATAGATACAAGGAGAGAATACTCACTTCTCATATTTAGTGCGATCATAAAACCGGTGGCCACCGTATGTGAATATGTCAAAATGGTGTTTGGACATAATTCATAGATCGACTAATAAGATTGAGAGACCATGAATGAAGTTAATAGAATAGACACATAACCATATTCTAGACTCATTCGAGTATTCGTGAATGAAGGGACCGTATCATCAAAGTACCCTACGCTACAGGTGGTTTGTTTTCCTCACAAACGTTCCTTGCATATTAATATTGTCTGATAAATTGTCTAGGAATTTATTATGACCTTAATTAGATTGTTGCTTAATATGCAAGGCCCTATGGGTCACACTTCAAGGTGGTGTTTCTACAAATGAGCTGTGTATATTGGATTAAATATTAATTAGATTAATATTAAATTATTATACATAAATATAATAGAGTTATTATTAATTGGATTAATATTAATTTATTATGTGTGGAATATATTTTAGAATATTAATTGAATTGAATTGGATTTAATTAATTAATTGAAGACTGTGCACTTGGGCGGGATTTGAGCAAAGCCCAATAAGGAGAAGAGAGCATAGCAATCAGCTGGGCCAACCGGCCCAGCTGATCACCAAGCCTGGCGCGTGCAGTGCACGCGCTAGGCGAGTGAGCCCTGGCGCGTGCACTGCACGCGCCAGGTAAAACGAATTGGGGCAGCTGGAAGCTGCCCCACGTGCTTCTCTCTCTCTCTCTCCTTATTTCTTCTTTTGATTTTTCTTTTATCTTTGACTGAGATAATTAATTATTATCTCTTAGTTGGTTAGTTGATGACTTTTGGAGTCTTCTAATCAGTAAGATTTACTTGGATAAAATCTTACGTGATTTTCTGAACCAACTTACTGACTAAATCAGAAAGAAAGATAGAAGTCTTCTTTTTTCTATTCCAACGTAGAAAATTCTCTCTGACAGTCAGAAAGAAATAATTTTCTCTTAGAAGCTCAAAACACAGAAGAACATCCTAGCGTTCTTGGTGGATACACTGCCCGTGGATACCGAGGTCTAAGGATACAAGGAACCTATTGATGAACAATCTTGGAGATTCCATTGAAGAAGATTTCATCTCTGACGAAGAAGAAATCAACCAGCCGGACGAGGAGATTGCAAGGCTTTGTTTAGAGATCGAGGAACAGCTACCCGGTCAATTTGCTTATCTACTGGAGGACACGTAAGTGATTTCTTCCAGTTTAATAAACAATATAGTCATATCAGTTTTAGTGAGATTAAAATTTTTAAACTTCCGCTGCTTAGCCTCAGAGGCAAATTTTCTCACTTTTACTAACAGTGGTATCAGAGCTAGGCTGATTCATGACTATATTCGTTTATGATTTATGTTTAATGTTGTTGTGGATTATTATATATATGTAAAATATAAAATTTCCAGATTCTTTAATTTGATTTAAAGAAAAGAAAATTGGGTTTTATTATTGCATGTATTTTATTTCCAGATTCTTCATATTAGATTTAAAGAAAGGAAATAAATAACATTCATATTTTATTTTCCAGATTCATTTATTAGATAAATAGAAAAGAGAAAATCAATCAAAAAAAAGGGAAGAGTCATAGTCGACTCTTTCCCTTCTCTGTCGATAAACAGACAGAGGGGCGGTGGAGCTTGGCTCCACCACCGGAGCTCCGCCGGCCTCCTCAAACCCCATCAATTCTTCTTCTCGTTCTGTTTCCTCTCCATTGTCCCTTTTCAAGAATGGGATTGATTTGGTTTATGGGTTATGGAGCTTTGAAACTCCATTAATGGTGATTCAAGCTTTGTAAACATATACCTCGAATCAATCCAAAATTATATGGAGAAGAGTCACTGGAACATGGGAAGAATAACGCAAGCAAGAATGGAGTCGAATGGAATTGCTTGGAGCAATTCCGATCGACGGCCGAACGAAAAAAAAAAAAAAAAAAAAAAAATTTTTGGTTTCTCGTTTTATGAACGAATTTGAAGGCTTGCGAGTATGTTTTGGATGGAGTGTAATGTTTAGAACATGATTATGGATCTTCAATTCGAAGTTAAAAATGATGATTAAAGTTTTGGAAACTTTGTTTGGTTACAGGGACCCAATTGAACTTTTGCAGAAAATATGTGGGTTGCTAATAGTCAAGAAGGAAGACTCCAGGGACTTGTATCCCAATTTGACAGTTTCTGTCTTATTGGGGCTCAAGCCCTTGAACTTCTGATTGTTGCAAATTGACCCTAGAATTTGCTGAATGTTTTCAAATTGACCCAGAAACTTAATTTTAACTTTCTGCGAATTATAAAGAGGTCCCTGGAGTTTTAGAAACTTGTTATTTAATTTATAAATGGTTTATAAATTACATTTAAACCCTATTAATACTTTGGAAAGTGATTAAAATGTTTAGAACCATAAATATTAGTTTATAATATTTAGTAACATGTTTGTTAGTTTATAAGTAGTTTATAAACTACATTTTAATAGTAATGTAATGCTTTGGAAGATTATATTATTATTAAAACTTGTTTTAAATGTTTTGGAAATTCTTAGAGAATTTATAAATTAGATTTTGATTTACATATAATGATAATGATCCACAACAACTACTTATATGCTCCAACTTGGTTGTATCATATGTATTGTATGTCAACATGAGCAATTTAATTATTTAAATATTGTATTTAAATATTGTTAGTCCGCATTTATTGTATGGGTAGGCGGCACCCATTCGTTTCCGGACCACATCTGTCATATGCATGGGTAGGCGGCACCCATTACTTGCTAGTCCGCAATTGATATGTATGAGTAGGCGGCACTCATTACTTGTTAGACCGCATTGCATGAGCCTTGGGTAGGCGGCACCCATTATGTGATGCATGTTAGGGATCTTGGTCAAGCGATTAAATACCCCGTTTAAAGGTTCCCCAACCAATTTAAGTCTCGAGTAAATCGCATGATGTCACCCATCATAATTGAAGGTTAAATGGACTTACTAATCTCATGAGTAATATGCACCATAGTGCTTACTCTGTTTGCCGTAAGAAAGTTGCTTTCATAGGACCATTGTTGGTGCCGTGTGATGGTTATGACTTACTTGAATTATGTCGAGTCGCCATAGCGTCAGGCATAATTTAGGGACATCGATCAAAATAGTTTTGATCAACCAAGAGTTGTATTGTACAATTGGTTTGGAGACCTACCTGTTTGACTATTATAGTGATCAGCCATAGCTGGGGCTATAATAGTGCAAGCATGGATCTTGGCTCACTACAACAATTATAAGATAATCGTTCGTACTCTCTATAGGGGTCAAGAGTATGTGAAAATAGTGAGAACTAAATAAAGCTAAAGTCCTAGTTTATTTAGTCGCTGATTGTAATCATAGAAATTAATTTTAGAGTTTTAATTACAGTTTTATTTATTTACTTCTCTAGGTCTGAAAAGATGGCCAATTTATCCATAAGAATGATCTTGGAGAAATGCACTCTTACTGGTCCAAACTTTATGGATTGGATCCGTAACATTCGTTTGGTGCTTAGGCAAGAGAAAATTGAGTACGTCTTGGACGAACCAATCCCCACTCCTCCTACTGCTGCTGCTGAGCTTGCTAAGTTTGACAAAGTTGCTCACCAGAAGCACAAAGATGATGCTGCTAATGCACAGTGTGTTATGCTAGCTGCAATGACTATGGAGCTGCAAAGGCAACATGAAAACATGATGCCATATGAAATGCTCGTGCACCTCAAAAGCCTCTTTGGAACTGTTTCTAAGAGTGTTGAATTTGATCTTCTTAGAGAAATCTTCAAAATGAGGATGTCTGAAGGAGGAAATGTATCTGAACACGTGCTCAAGATGATTGGACTCATTGAGAAACTGGCAACTGTTGGAATCAAATTTGAGAACCGTGTTTCAGTCATCATCATCCTTCAATCATTGCCGGATTCATATTCCACATTCATCATGAATTACAATATGAATGCCAAAGATGCTACACTTCCTGAAATCCACAATATGCTTAAGACCTATGAACAGGCTCAACCTAAGAAGAAGTCTGTTATGTTGGTTGGATCATCTGCGAAGGCTCACCCTAAGGGCTATGGCTCAAAGGGTAAGACTAAGCAAACCAAGAAGCCAAAGATTGGACCTAAGGCTAAGGTTTTTAAGCGTAAGGCTGGAAATCAGAAGAAGGTGGTGAACATGGAGAAGGATACGTGTCTTTACTGCAAGCAGAAAGGACACTGGAAGAGAGATTGCCCAAAGGCAATTGCTGATGGAGTTGTGACCACGCATGGTGCATCTGGCTCCCATCAAGGTATGTTTGTCATTGAGATAAATATGTCTACACAAAACTCGAATCGTTGGGTATTAGATACTGCTTGTGGCTCACACATTTGTAACAATTTGCAGGGGCTCATTGATAGCCGACAGGTTAGACCAAGGGAAATTGATCTACGCGTAGGAAATGGATCGTCCGTTGCTGTCCTACGTGTTGGAACTTATAGATTAAATTTACCCTCGGGTTTTGTTTTAGAACTGAATAATTGTTATTTCGTTCCTTCTATTGTAAGAAACATTATTTCCATTCCTATGTTAGACAATGAAGGGTTTTCCTTCCGTTTTGCCAATAATAATTGTTATTTTTCGCATAATGGTATTGATGTTGGAAATGCTCCTCTTATGAATGGTTTGTACTTACTTGAATGTAGACATAATTTATTTCATATACAAAGCAAACGACCAAAGCTTGATAATTCAAGAAATATCACTTACTTGTGGCATTGTAGACTTGGTCACATTAATGAGACAAGAATTGCAAGGTTAAGAAAGTTAGACTATTTAGCACCATTTGATTTTGAATCATATGGGAATTGTGAATCATGTCTTAAAGGAAAAATGATCAAGAAATCTTTTTCCGGAAAGGGTACTCGTGCTAAACAAGTACTTGAGTTAGTTCACTCTGATGTGTGTGGACCTTTTAAAACTCAAGCTAGGGGTGGGTATTCTTACTTCATAACCTTTACCGATGATTTCTCTAGATTTGGCTATGTGTATCTTATGAAACACAAATCTGAAGCTTTTGAGAAATTCAAAGAATATAAGGTTGAAGTAGAGAAACAACTTGAAAGAAGTATTAAGACTCTTCGATCAGATCGAGGAGGAGAATACTTAAGTAAGGAATTCTTGGATTACTTAAAGCTTAATGGAATTCAATCACAATGGACTCCACCAGGAACACCACAAATGAATGGTGTTTCTGAGAGGAGAAATCGAACTTTGTTAGACATGGTAAGATCCATGATGAATTTCACAACTCTTCCAATCTTCTTATGGGGATACACGTTACTAGACTCAATATATATTCTGAATAGGGTTCCATCCAAATCAGTCGAGAAAACACCATATGAGTTATGGTATGGCAAGAAGCCAAGTCTTTCACATATGCATGCCTGGGGTTGTCCAGCATATGTGAAAATAATGCTCGCAGGGAAACTGGAACCCAGAAGTGAGAAATGTTATTTTATTGGATATCCTAAGGAAACCAAGGGTTACTACTTCTATCTGCCTGAGGAACATAACATCATTGTTTCCAGACAGGCTGCCTTTCTGGAAGATGATTATGTCTTCAAGCAACATAGTAGAAATGAGATAGAACTCGAGGAAATCCAAGAACAAGAAAATAACATTGAGGTTAATGAATTGTCAAATAGTTATGACAATGATTCAGTGGGAGCTCAAGGAGGATCTTATGGCTCGAGCACATCTCTGGGAAGATATCTGCCAGCCAGTGGGAGCATTTTAGGAAATTTGACTAATTCCCAAAATGCCCCTATCGAGCCGACATTGACTGAACCGACTGGAACGGTTCAACAGGTCATGTCAGAACCAACTCCCCGGGATACAGTTGCAACCGTTGCACCTGAACCACGTGCAACTGTTGCATCTGACCTGCCTTCAACTGTTCAACAGATTGAACAAGTTGAACCATCTCACAATCAGAATATACAGCCAGCACAACCAAACAAACCCGCACTCCGTCGGTCTAAAAGGTTAGAAGTGAGAGCTTCCAAGAAGATAAGTTTACTCTTGGAGGATGACAAGTTTGAACTTGACTTATCTCACAAAGATGACCCTAAGACTTACAAAGAAGCAATGTTGGACATTGATTCAAGAAGGTGGCAAGAAGCCATGAAATCCGAAATAGACTCAATGTATGAGAATCAAGTATGGGACTTGGTTGATGCACCAGAAGGGGTTAGACCTATCGGTTGCAAATGGGTTTTCAAGAGGAAAACAGATGCTGATGGCAACATACAGACATACAAGGCTAGGCTGGTGGCGAAAGGTTATAGTCTACGATATGGTATCGATTATGACGAAACATTTTCACCAGTAGCCAAGCTTAAGTCTATTCGAATTTAACTTGCTATAGCAGCATACTATGATTATGAGATTTGGCAAATGGATGTGAAAACTGCTTTCCTTAACGGAAATCTCGAGGAAGAGGTGTATATGATACAACCTGAAGGCTTTACATCTAAGTCAAATCCCAAATTAGTTTGCAAGCTAAAGAGATCCATTTATGGACTAAAGCAAGCCTCAAGGAGTTGGAATATTCGCTTTGATGAGGCAGTCAAATCGTTTGACTACATCAGATGTGCAGAAGATCCATGCGTTTATGTTAAACGCAGCGATGCTGGAATTGTTTTCATGGTTATATATGTTGATGACATATTAATCATGGGAAACAATGTCCAAATGTTACGATCCACAAAGGAGTGGTTATCTAAGACTTTCTCGATGAAAGACTTAGGTGAAGCCTGTTACATTCTTGGAATCAAAATCCATAGGGATAGATCCCGAAGATTGTTAGGGTTGTCACAGTCCACATATGTCGACAAAATAGTGAAACGCTTTAATATGGATGGATCCAATAAAGGTTTCTTACCAGCTAGACATGGCGTTGCTCTCACTTCGAAGGATAGTCCTTCTACAGATGAGGAAATCGAACACATGAAAAGAATCCCATATGCGTCAGCTATTGGATCTATCATGTATGCCATGAATTGTACAAGGCCAGATGTGGCATATGCGCTTAGCTGTACTTGTCGACACCAACAGAATCCAGGTATGAAACACTGGACAGCTGTGAAAGCATTTCTTAAGTATCTTAGAAGAACTAAAGATTCCTTTCTGGTATATGGTGGACAACAAGAGTTGCGAATGAGTGGTTATGTCGATGCCGGTTTTCAATCGGACCCAGACGACTACAAATCACAAACTGGGTATGTGTTTACACTCAATGGTGGAGCCGTCACTTGGAAGAGTTCAAAGCAATCCACCTTGGCTGATTCTACGACCGAATCCGAGTACATTGCTGCTGCAGAAGCCTCAAAGGAGGCTGTCTGGATTTCAGAATTCCTAAAGGAACTAGGGGTAGTTCCTAATAGTAGTCCTATAACGGTCTACTGCGACAACGAAGGCGCTGTTGCACAAGCAAAGGAACCAAGATCCACTAACAAGAATAAGCATGTACCTAGGAAGTATCATCTAATTAGAGAGATGATAGCTAGAGGGGAAGTATCTATAGAACGAGTTTCCACTGAGGAAAATGTGGCAGATCCTTTCACCAAGGTGTTGAACATTGACAAACATGTTAGACATTTCAACAACATAGGTGTTAGACACGTAGGTGATTGGCTCTAGGCCAAGTGGGAGATTGAAAGTATATATGTCCTAGAGACAACCTACGATAGGGACAATATGTACTTGATTACATTCAGTTATTGTTATTTATTTATGTTCATTTATCTATACATTATTAAATACAATTGGCATTACATTTTATGAATACATTATTTGGTTGTTTGAATTATTCGATAAAATGTTCCCAAGGACTTAAGGTAATCACCAAGTTAGTGGGAGCTTGTGTGTCAATAATTAAGTCCTAAAATAAGCCACTAGCTGAAGGTCATTGAGATACGGGATATCAATGATGCGATTGAAGCTAGCATATGTTGCATTAGATCCTTCGAGGATGTAGTAGGTCTCACTGCTACGAATGAACTTGGTTATTCATGATGAACATATGGACACTTTGGAGAGTGTTGGCATGCGCAACCGAGAAACCATTTGGTAAAGCTATTTAAGTGTCTATGGTAGTTTCGGTGTGTAGGGTGATGTTAGTAGTCCTTAGACTTGAGGCCAATACTACATCATATGTGGAATAATGTACTTTGACCATGCGCAACGCTTGCACTCTTAAAGTAGGTAGATACGGCATGCGTTGGGTACATTAGGAAGCATATGGTGTGAGTGATTGGGCCAAGATAGGATTCATTCCTCCGTAATAGATACAAGGAGAGAATACTCACTTCTCATATTTAGTGCGATCATAAAACCGGTGGCCACCGTATGTGAATATGTCAAAATGGTGTTTGGACATAATTCATAGATCGACTAATAAGATTGAGAGACCATGAATGAAGTTAATAGAATAGACACATAACCATATTCTAGACTCATTCGAGTATTCGTGAATGAAGGGACCGTATCATCAAAGTACCCTATGCTACAGGTGGTTTGTTTTCCTCACAAACGTTCCTTGCATATTAATATTGTCTGATAAATTGTCTAGGAATTTATTATGACCTTAATTAGATTGTTGCTTAATATGCAAGGCCCTATGGGTCACACTTCAAGGTGGTGTTTCTACAAATGAGCTGTGTATATTGGATTAAATATTAATTAGATTAATATTAAATTATTATACATAAATATAATAGAGTTATTATTAATTGGATTAATATTAATTTATTATGTGTGGAATATATTTTAGAATATTAATTGAATTGAATTGGATTTAATTAATTAATTGAAGACTGTGCACTTGGGCGGGATTTGAGCAAAGCCCAATAAGGAGAAGAGAGCATAGCAATCAGCTGGGCCAACCGGCCCAGCTGATCACCAAGCCTGGCGCGTGCAGTGCACGCGCCAGGTAAAACGAATTGGGGCAGCTGGAAGCTGCCCCACGTGCTTCTCTCTCTCTCTCCTTATTTCTTCTTTTGATTTTTCTTTTATCTTTGACTGAGATAATTAATTATTATCTCTTAGTTGGTTAGTTGATGACTTTTGGAGTCTTCTAATCAGTAAGATTTACTTGGATAAAATCTTACGTGATTTTCTGAACCAACTTACTGACTAAATCAGAAAGAAAGATAGAAGTCTTCTTTTTTCTATTCCAACGTAGAAAATTCTCTCTGACAGTCAGAAAGAAATAATTTTCTCTTAGAAGCTCAAAACACAGATGAACATCTTAGCGTTCTTGGTGGATACACTGCCCGTGGATAACGAGGTCTAAGGATACAAGGAACCTGTTGATGAACAATCTTGGAGATTCCATTGAAGAAGATTTCATCTCTGACGAAGAAGAAATCAACCAGCCGGACGAGGAGATTGCAAGGCTTTGTTTAGAGATCGAGGAACAGCTACCCGGTCAATTTGCTTATCTACTGGAGGACACGTAAGTGATTTCTTCCAGTTTAATAAACAATATAGTCATATCAGTTTTAGTGAGATTAAAATTTTTAAACTTCCGCTGCTTAGCCTCAGAGGCAAATTTTCTCACTTTTACTAACACTTAGGTGCTTTCCGTAAATCACTCTCACTTGATCAGTTTGGTAGTCTTTTGCTGACAGGATATCTTTAGGAGACGCTCCCTTGCTGAAGCTGGAAAACTACGAAAAATGGCGAAACAACATGATGCTACATCTTGAGGCCATTAGTGATGAGATGGTTACTCTCATTAATGATGGACCTATCAAGATCACTAAGGTTGAAAGAAGTTTTCCTCATAAAACCACTGAAGCCGGAAAGGAAACTATCTTAGGCGAACCGGTTGATACCGTTGTTCCAAAACCAAGAGAGGAATGGACTTCCGACGAAGCTAAGAGATTCCGTCTTGATGGCCAAGCAAGAAACATCATCATTCGATCAACTCCGGATACCATACAGTGCAAACTGTGGGGTGCTAAAACTGCTAAGGAAGCTTGGAAAATGGTTCAAGATCTTTGTGCTGGATCTGAAAAAACCAAGGAAAACAAACTCGAAGTGCTGAAGTTAAAGTTCCAGAACTTTAAACAAGGTACAAATGAGTCACTGGAAGACTTGGACTTCAGATTCACAACTCTTGTTAGTGAAATGGCAGCCTTGGGTGTTGGAAATCTTTACTCAGATTCTGAGAAGGTGAAAACCATCATCAGAAGTCTGAACCAAGAATGGATCCACACTCAGAACTTCTACTACAATCAAGGAATGCCAGACATTACACCAACAGAGTTGTTCTCTCATCTTGCTACTGTCAACTACGAGACAAAGCAAAGAGAAAATGTGTTTGCTGAAAAATCGCAAAACATTGCTCTTGCTACAAAGCCGTCATCTTCTGAAAAGAAGAATGATAAAGAGCATGCTGATGAAAACGCTTTGGTTGTCAAAAACATGAAGAAATTCATCAGTAAGGAACTTGAAAGGCGAAAAGCAAAAGAGAAGCTGAAAAAGCATCTTGGTAACAACTACCATAAGTACAAGAATGAGACTAGCTCTCTGAACAAGCAAGCTCAGCAAGCAACTTCATCAGAAGAACCAGCAGTTGGAAATGATCTCTGCTTTTACTGCAAAAATCCTGGACACTTCAAAGCTAATTGCCCTTTGCTGAAAGGCAAATCTGCTGAAAAGAAGAAGAAGTTCAAAAGAGCTTTTATTGCTGAAGAAAAGAAGAAGCTTCAAGCAAAAATCGATGCATTGTGTATTGATACTAGCTCCGAAAACAGTGAGGATGAAAGCTCAGACACTGACGATGAAGAAGCCACTCTGGACGTAGAGATTGGCAAGGAAGTTTGTGGAATAGCTATGGAAGCTTATCAGATCTATCAAACTACGAGTTCTGCCTCATGGCCGGTCAGACTTCAGCCACGAAGACAAACGATGCAATCTGGCACTTTGATAGTGGTTGTGGAAAGCACATGACGGGCAACAAGAATAACCTTATAAACTATAGAAGGTGGTCTAAAGGTCCAACAATAAGGTTTGCTGGTGGAGGATCTGGTTTAGCAAAAGGCTATGGTGACGTGAAGTTAGGATGCATTACCATTACGGGAGTTCTTTTTGTCAAAAATCTTAAGTTCAATCTTTTCAGCATGACTCAGTTTGCTGACAAAGGATACTTCATCAAAATCAAAAGTGATGAATGTAAACTTATAGATTTCGAGATTAAGAAGGTTATTATGATTGCAAGAAGATCAGGAAGCTTGTACACCGTAGATTGGTCTTCAGCAATTGTTGAAAAATGCCTTGTCTCAGATCACGATTGCCTTCACCACAAGAAGAAGGACATTTACCGACGGATACAATCCGTCGGTAAAAGGCCACCGATCCGTCGGTAAGGCCTTACCGACGGATCGGCGACCACTTACCGACGGATAAATAGCCCGTCGCTATTTTATCTGTCGGTAATGCCTTTACCATCGTTTCTTATTCGTCGCTAAATTTAGCGATGGATAATACCGACGGACTGACGAATAAGGGCGTTGACCAGCCCTTATTCGTCTGACCGACGGATAAATTTATCCGTCGGTGACATTTACCGACGGATACAGTTATCCGTCGGTTATGACCGGTTGACTTAGTCAACCGTTACTTACCGGGTAGCCTTTTTTTTTTTTTTTTCCTTGATAATTGTACAACAACCTGTTTAATAATATAAATTTACGTACTAAAAATTAAAAATCATTAAAATTGAATTGAAAATAAAATTCAATAAAATTCGATTCTTCAAAATAGAAAAACGTTTACTACGAATGTAAATGTGAAAGTTTTACTACAAATGTCCAACTAAAATGTAGAAATCTAGGGACGACGACCACTGGAACCCGAAGGAGCATGAGAACTGCCTTGCAAACCCGCACTCCGCGCCGTACCAGGGCTCCCCTCCCCGGTCTGAAACACAGCTCCCTCTGCGAACGGGTCCATGCCAATGGGATGCTTCTCCAGAATCTTCTTCAGCACCAAATTCTGCGTCTCCACCTGACACAAGTAATGATCGATGTAGTTAAGAATATGAAAGATAGATGCAAGCAATGTAAATGAGCATACAAGTGGTTATACATCTACATGACATATCAACATAATATTAGCATACAAGTGAATATACCTGAGACACAAGTGTGTCCTGAATGCTCTTCATCCTAGCATTCTCGGCCCTAAGTGCTGCCATCTCCTCAGCCAATCGAGAATCATTGCTGGAGGTAGAACCGGATGAGCGCTGAAATGATTCAGCTACAAGAGAACGTCCCAAGTTCCCTAAGCCATAGATCGACCACTTAGGGCCAGGAGGGTTCACCTCGAGGAAGGCAACGTTCTAGGAGCAAAGGAACAGTCTCACCGTGATGATTCCATACCTCATAATCAGGCACGAATCCCCTACTTCTCACGTGCTGCTTAACCATATTGGGGCTCAACCATTGCGTGTTTCTACATTTATTTGCACTACAAGGACACTTCATATCCCCACATTTCAAACAATCAGGGTGTGCAAGTGCAAATGCAATAAATGAATCAAGCCCCTGCTCGAAACTAGGCAGAATCATCCCATGCTTGGTCCGTTTATACATCCAAGACCGATCGGGTTCCATTTCAACAATGACTAACCTGAAATTTTTTAATTATTAAATTCATACATTTTCAATATTCATATTTAGAATTGAAATGTAGTTTTAAGGATATTTATATATCTTATACAGATTTGAAGTTAACATTATAATCATTTTATTATTATGTTATAATCATTTCATTTAATTTTACGGACAAATTATAATCATCAACCAACCATATCACCAATCAACCATATAACAAAAACATCTCTAGCCTAACATCATCAACCATATCACCAATTTACCAACCATCAACAACATCTCTAGACTAGCATCATCAACAACAACCATATGAACATATCTCTAGCCTAACATTATCAACCATATCACCAATCAACCATATAACAACATCATCTCTAGCCTAACATCATCAACCTTATCACCAATCAACCAACCATTAACAACATCATCTCTAGCCTAGCATTGTCAACAACAACCATATGAACATCATCTCTAACCTAACATCATCATCATATCATCATCTCGAACCCATTTTCACTTTATTTCAAAACCCCCAAATTGAGCTACAAGTCTCGATTTTCATAAATTACTCTATTTTATCGTATTCAACTACAAAATTAACCTTATATAAGTACATAACCTAGTTATGGAACATTAAATTCGATCAAATACAAAACTAAAAAAAACCCTAAATTGATCCTTATGAGTTGTTTGTTGGAAGGCCTCCTAATATCACTCATCTAAGAGTATTTGGTTGTAAGTGTTTCGTTCTTAATAACGGTAGAGAATACCTAAGAACATTTCAACCAAAGGCAGACGAAGCGATATTTCTCGGTTACTCCTTGCATAGTAAAGCTTATAGAGTTCACAACAAAAAGGCACAAAAGATCGAAGAATCAGTGCATGTTGTATTCTACGAAAAGACACAAGGAGTGCCTGCTGAAGAAGAAATATCAGAATGTATGAAAAAGTTAATCATACATGAGCAAAGAACTGAATCTAATGCTAGGCAAATCAAGTCAATTGAACTAAATGATGATTCTGACAATGACTCTCCTCCCCCAAGTCATGACAAGATAAATATAGTTCACGACAAGGAATTTCCAGCAAAAGACGCAGTTGCTCTGGAAGTTGCTGAAACTATGCAACCTCCCGTGCCTACTGATGAGTTACCACAATCTAGCAATGCTGAACAAGCAGTTGCTGATGAACCAATCTTAGCAGAGACACAAAATTCCAGTAGTACTGAACAAGTACATGCTGCAGAGTCACATGCTGATGAGCAAACATATCCAGATCCAACGAGCAGAAAACCTGTTAATAAATGGATTAGAGATCATCCCTCTACAGATATGATTGGTGATATTGATAAACGCCAAGTGACTAGATCCAAAGTTTCTGCTACTCATGGACTTGCTGAAGAAGCAACTGTTGTAGAAGTAGAATCATTGTTCTCTTGCTTTGTTTCAGAAATTGAACCTAAAACCATAGAAGAAGCTTTAAAGCATTCTGAATGGATCAAGGCAATGCAAGAAGAACTGAATCAATTTGAAAGGAACAAAGTCTGGAAACTTGTACCACTTGCTGAAGGCAAGAAAGCTATTGGTACAAAGTAGGTGTTCAGAAATAAGTTGAGTGAGTCTGGTGAAGTAACAAGAAATAAAGCACGTTTAGTTGCTCAAGGTTACTATCAAACTGAAGGATTGGACTATGATGAGTCTTATGCACCAGTTGCAAGATTGGATGCAATTAGGCTTTTCTTGGCCTTTGTTGCTCACAATGACTTCATTGTTTACCAAATGGATGTTAAAAGTGCATTCTTGAATGGTGAACTTGTTGAAGAAGTCTATTTAGAACAACCCACTGGCTTTGAACTTCCCTCAGAAATCAAGATGGTATACAAGCTTCAGAAAGCTGTATATGGTCAAAAGCAAGCACCAAGAGCATGGTATGATACCTTGGCTAAGTTCTTGCTGGATAATGGTTTCAAGAAAGGTGAAGTTGATAAAACCTTATTTACCATGAACCTTATTTACAAGCAACTTTGTGATGATTTTGCCAAACTCATGACAAACAAATTTGAAATGAGTATGATGGGAAAATTGAATTACTTCCTAGGATTGCAAGTCAAGCAACTCAAAGATGGAATATTCATAAATCAAGAAAAGTATGCGAAAGAAATGCTCATAAAGTTTAGGATCAAAGAGGAAGAGAAACCTGAAAAGATCCCTATAAGTGTTGGTACCAAATTGGGCTATACAAAAGAAGATAAAAGTGTTGAAGAACACAAGTATAGGAAGCTCATTGGTTCCTTGTTGTATTTAACAGCAAGTAGACCTGACATTCAGTATGCTGTTTGTGTGTGTGCAAGATTCCAATCTGATCCAAGAGAATCACACTACAAAAAGGCAATTAAGATACTGAAATATGTCAAAGGTACAGTCAATGTTGGATTATGGTATCCTAAAGATTCAGGACTTGAGTTGGTAGGTTATTCCGATGCTGATCATGGAGGATCAACTCTTGATAGAAAAAGTACCTCTGGAACTTGTCAGTTTTTGGGTACTAGATTAATATCATGGTTCAGCAAGAAACAAACCTGTGTTGCCAATTCATCTACTGAATCTGAGTACATTGCGGCTGGATGTTGCACAGCTCAAATCCTATGGATTCAGCAACAATTAAGAGATTATGGTATTTCTGCAAAGAAAACACAAATCTTTTGTGATAATACGAGTGCTATTTCTATCACACAATATCCTAAGTTTCACTCAAGGACCAAACACATTGATATTAGACATCATTTCATTAGAGATCATGTGGAAAAGGGAGATATTGAGGTTGTGAAAGTAGGTACTGATGATCAACTTGTTGACATCTTTACCAAGCCCCTACCAGATAATAGATTCGCAATGCTAAGGTACAACCTTGGATTGATTGAATTACCTCAATAAAGGATACAATTGGCAGAATGCTGAAACAGGTATTCAGCAAGCCAAAGTACTCCTACTTCATTAAAAGCTACTTCCACTAATTTCTTCTAAGAAATGATAGGTCACTACATGATTGCTGAAACAGGCATTCAGCAAGTAATTCCTTCAAAACGGGTATTTGTTAGGAAACTTGATCACTTGCTGAGACAGGCACTCAGTAAGAGAAAAACCTTAAAGATTGCTGAAACGGGTATTCAGACAATCAAAGATACTGAAACAGGTATTCAAGAATCAAGGGAATATTCTGAGACGGGAACTCAGAAAAAGAGCAAAACTCAGTTCTCAGATTTTACCAAAGGATATCTCAAGTACAAAAGAATTTACTGATACGGGAACTCCGAAATATCTTTTAAACTTAAGAAAATATGAGATATCTAAGTAAGGGGGAACTTTCAGCAAGTATCTAGGCTATTTATGCAAACTCGTTGAAAAGATTCTTGTCTATTTCAGCAAGCAATCTAATCCCATAAATCTCGGTAAAATCAATTTGTGACGTTAATCGGGCACAGATAAACTCGTAATAATCATGACATGAAATACAATCGTGGCCATTGATTAAAAGGAGTTATTGATCTAACGGTTAACGTTTCAAAGAGTGAGAGAGTGCTCTGACGGTTTTGTTAGTGGCCACTACGCATTTAATGCAAAGGCTCCACTAACGCCATTGTTTCTCTGTTATACCCTTGCTGAAAACTCAAATCGATTGAGTTTCTCACACATCAGAGACACTATATAAAGGAGTTAGAGAAATGACAAAATTCTTTAACTCACATTTCCTTTCTCTGCAAATTTTAGCCTGAATCTACTGTACCTCCGGTCAAAAAGCAAACAAACTTTTTCGTACACATTTTCTTCTCTATATAAAGAAATGGCACCGGAAAGACAATCTTCTAAGACCTCCAAGTCGTATAAGGTTGACAGTGCTGAGAAACGCACTGCTCCGGTGACTACTCCGGCAACAAACACATCGAAAGTTGTGTTGAAAAACGATATAATCACCGAGAAACCCATGCCTCCTTCATATCTTGACACTGCAAAGTGTAAGATGATGATGCAATGCGGTGGATTCGCTAAAGAGAAGTATATTCGATACTTCTATGAACAACAACTTCATGGTGACAATGAAGAGGCGCTTGACTTTATCAAGCAGCAAGGCCTCATTCATTTTATAACTGCTCGCCCTAAGCAAGTGAGCATGTTAGACACAATGGAGTTCTACAACAATGCAGAAATCCAGTCCCTAACTGATAGTGAAGGAGTCACTGAAAAGGTGATCTTTACTACAGTTCAGAACACGCAAATCGTCCTGAAATGGACTGATTTAGCGGAAATCTTTCAGATTCCAACCACTGGAACTGAAGATGACATCACTGCCACTGATGAAGAAGTTGAAGCCTTCTACAGTGATGTCAGAAATGAGAAAATGAAGAAAAGGAGAGATTGCTCCCGTGACTTGGACAAAAAGCACGTTAAGAGAAAGCATCTCTGCCATTCACTTGGTCTAGTAGCTCTGCTACTAATCAAAGTCTTGGACTCCCAAGTTGGAGGAATAGACCAAGTAGGCCTGAGAAGGTGGCCACTGCTGACGCATATCCATGAAAACAAAACGGAGCTCAACTGGGCTAAGTACATTTTCAACAGACTTGTTGATTCTGTTACTAAGTTCAAGGTTAAGGTGGAAGACAACAAAGTCTCACCTACCTTCCCAGTTATGTATGGAATAAAGATATGCTTTATCCTTCAACATTTCAGGATTCCGCTGAGAAACCCATTGCCAATCAAGAAATTTGTATGCAATGTGTGAAGAGCCTTCTACAAGCAGAATGTACCTAAGACTGCTGGCAAGAAACTTGAAAAATCTAAGAAGACAACAGCTGCAAATGTTGTCAGCACAAGCCAGCAAGAAAGGTATACAATAGCTGCAAATGACACCACTCAGCAACTTAGAGATGAAACTGCTGTAGATGGTGGTGACAGAGATGAAACTGCTGTAGATGGTGATCATGCTGACACCACTACACCCGTTGCTGAAAATGCAACTACTGACGCCTTTACTGGGAAACTCGAAAAATCAAAGAAGAAAAAGAGGAAAGCTGATGATGACACTCAAACTACAGCGTCATCAGCAAACCCTGTCCCCAAGAGAAAAAGGACAAATAATCCTATAAAGAAAACACTGGCTCGCAAGTCAGTACCAATTGTCCATGATCTCTCGGACGATTCCCAAGCAGTTGCTGAAAAGCAAACTCCAGTAGATGTTGACAAGGTGGTTACTGAAATCTATGTCAGCAACGTTGAAGTGTTTGCGGAAGCCTTCAATAATCAACTTAATGTTGATCCTTCTACTGTGAATAGACCACAGGGCAGTGGAAATGAAATTCCTGCCCAAGTCCTAGATATCTACATTGTAGATAATCTTGATGACCAAACTCTGGAACCGGTTACTGATATCGCGGCTGATATAAGAACTGCGGCACTTGCTAAAGTTGCCGTTGCTGAAATGATGGTTGCTGAACAAGCAACTCATGAGGTTGCTGAAGAACCAGTTGCTCAAGTCCCAGAAGTTGCTGAAGAAACACAAGAAGCATTATTCGACGACGCATCTCGCAATGCTGAGAATACTGGCCCCAGTTCACCAAAGACATCAATTGACAAAGTCCAGCTTGTACTGGAAGCTTTAAGCCAACAGATGGAATTGGATATTGAAGAAACATCCAACAAATCCATTGATGTTTTTATGACAAGCAGTGAGCTTAAGGGTCAAGATGCTTGCGCTCAACTTGTCATTTCAGAGACAAGGGAGATTGCTGAAACCGCGCAGCTTTCTCAAGCAGAGCAAGCAAAGAAGTCTGCTGAAGAAACAGTCCCAAAAACTGAAGAAATTGTTAATGCTGAAAGGACTGAGCTGCTGAAAGGACTGAGCCACAACCTGTCCTTCTTTAGCAGGTAGTTAACTCAACCATCAGCAAATCTTCATTTTCTGAAACTCAATCTTTTGCTAATATTATGATTTCTCTACAGACTTCTAAAGATGCAATTCAGACGGTTGCTGAAGCCTCTGCACCAGAAACAACACTTCCTGCTCAGCAGGTAGTTAAAGTTTTTGGTAATACAACTAAGTTTGACAACTTAGTACTTGTATCTAACTCACATTTATTTCAGGATGAACAAAAGGAGGATGCTTCTCAAGCTCCTCAAGGAATGGAAATTGTACCAGCACAAACAAGTGTGCAACATGAGCTTGCTGAAACTCAACAGGTAATTCATGTTTCAGCTTTGGACTCTATGACAATTATCCAAACCCTTCCTGATCTAAATAATATTCTTTTTCAGGCTCTAAAGGAGACCACTGAAGTGGTGCACATCACTGAAGATCTACAAGTGAGTTCTGAGGAACTTTACTTAGACTTCAAAAGAACAACCTTGTCAAGAGTTTCTATGTCTGTCAGCAACTGGCAAAGGTACAGAAGGATGGACTTTTCTGATCTCCATCTTCATCTATCAAATGAGAATAAGGGATCTTCTCTGCTGAAGCTCGAGACGTTTGTCCACTCCATACTTCCTGAAGAAATGTCATATTCTCAGCTGATGAGCTCAAATCTGATTGCTCAAATCAGAGAGAATATGAAGGCCAAATTTAAGAGTGCCTCTCCAGCTAAACAAGCTGTGATGCTCAAGGGTTCATTTGTACCCATGGTGGATGATCCCCACAAAATCAATGAAGAATAGTAAGTGACGAGTGTTGCTTTATACAAGCATCTCGAGCTAGTTATCTAGACTGATGATGATGAAGAGGAAGAAGATGAAAACATCCCAACTGATCCCAGTGATGATGAAGGGAAAGATTCAAAGGACAAAAAGGATGACGATGATGACAATCAAGGTCCTAGTCCTGATGCTGGTGGACTAAAAATGACAGTTGCTGAAACTAAACAACAAAACAATCAGCAAGCTGAACAAACACCAACTCAGCATGAATCTCAACCTGCTCCTACTGAAACTGAAAATCAAGCACATGTACAAGGCGCTGATACTGAAGAGGAATACGCCAGAAAGCGAGCTGCCTTGAAACATGGCAAGAGCCAGTTTTCTGATGCCGATTTATCTTTACTCGATACCAAGGTCACTGATACAAACCTTGATGATGAAGAAGAAATGGATGAAGATTACTGATGAACGTGTCAAGGTCAATCAAATAAATTTGTTATTTAGCCAAAGGCAATCCACAACTACAACGAAAACCGTAGTGTAGTAGCAGAATGACTCGAGTGTCGTTCTCTCAGGACAATAACTTGCTTTATCTATTTAACAAGAGAATATAAACCAGCAGACAGATAGCAATAGGGGGTTTCTAGCAGATAATGGAGATTGGTGATAGTATGGTCCTTCCTAGCATAATGGGTCGATAATCATGCATAAATTCATCGGTCTTGCATAGAGATCTTTGAATCAATCTAGTGTCCTGTTGCAAGTATTAAGCACTACGAAGATAATCTGGTCTGACTAGTCAATCACGGTTGTCCTAATGTGTTCCGTAATTATTCAACACTACGAAGATAATTGGTCTGATGGTCGACTAGTGTCCAATTGTGCATAATAATCAATACAACATACGAGAATTTTGGTTACAACTGATCAACGAAATAAAGCAATGACACGGAGTATAATGCGCGATATAGCCATTAGCATGATTATCTTCCCTCGCTAAGAATTCACATACTGCCACCAATGATAAGTTTAGCTACTCATATTATGCATGCAATCAACAGAAATCATAGAAGAAAACATATTGAAAGATAAATAAAATAAGTAGAATAAAACTGTAAGATACAAAGTTACCGAAGGTTGTCAATCTCCGGATGATTGCGATCCTACGAGCTCCGAACTGCTATGAAAAAGTATCCCCTAAGCTATGGAACTCCCAGGACAGGCCCCGGGAAGTTCCTACCTAAAACTATAGAGAGAGGTGAGAAAGTAGGTCTGGAAAGATATGATTTTCGGAGAGAAAACTGAGCACTATATATAGGCCCCGAATAAACTCTGGGGCGGTTCGCCCCCCGTCTTTTTCGCGGAATTCCGCGTTTTTCGACGCGGATTTGGATTTCTTCACCTTTTCGGACTCGGTTTCTGACTTCTAGTGGCCTTCTAACCTCCAGATTCGACCCCTAGACTCCAAATCCTATCCGGAAACTTTCAGATACTCCAAATAGGCTTCTGGAAAACCAATTCCTTGTCAACTTCAATATAATTGCCCTGAAATCCTCGTTTTTCAACCAAAATCTGTAAAATAAAAACTAAAGGGAAACGTGACACTATTATAATAAAATGCACTAAAATATAGCTAAATTATCATAGAGGATAACTAAAATAGGTGAAAAAGAGTCGAAATGAAAGTGTAAAATACACATTCATCAAACTCCCCAAACCGAACGTTTGCTTGTCCTCAAGCAACCAAGCTAGACTCTAATGCAAAAAACAATGCAAGACACAAAATGGAGTCTCATGCCAAATAAAATGAACTAATCTACTGAATCTATCAAAAAACCTATGAACAAAAACCATATAAATCAAAGCACGAATATAGGTTGAAGATACACATCCACATAAGCACTTATGTCAAGACAAGATAGTCTCTCGTAACATTCTCTACCTTGACCTAGTCAGTGACGACGTAATGAATCATGCTAAGATACGAATGGTTGCCCCGTGCCTATGAAACTGAGGACTTACTGCTGTTCCACCATGTTAAGACTTTTCCTCAAAAGAGGTCGAACCAGTACTAGCTCTCATCAAACGAAGGAGGGTTCCCTATAAAAGATAACTCTCCCCTATTCTACCCATCTCTCAAGTAAAGTCTTAAGCTATTCACCACTTCCTGAATGGCAGGACGAGGGTGGTCTAGAACAGATGACACTCAAGACAAAAAAGATAAAAGATAAAAACACGATTACGAACATCACAAAAATGGAAAAGACTCAACACTTTGCTAAACTGCTATTTGGCTTTTTTTCTTTTTTTTTTGGACCCTTCTTTGCTTTTTTGGGGTGTTTTCTCTTTTTTTTCTTTCCAGATTCTTTTTTCTTTTTCCTTTTTCTCTTTTTTTTTTTCTGGAATTTTTTCTTTTTTTTTTTTCGATTTTTCTAGCCAGCAGTAGCATAACAAAAAGAGAAACAAAAATACTCACACGACTTCCCCAAACCTATTCGGAAGAATAGGTTGGAGTACAAAATTTACGGAAAAGGAAAATAAACTCACGATACGAAAATTAAAAACATAAACAAGTCTATGATGGTGTAACCCCCTCCCCAAACCTATTCGGAAGAATAGGTTATAAACAAAGGATCACACTACCTCACACTACCTCCTTCCTAGGCATTTAGCAATCTCAAAGCATGGTGAAGACTTGTTGCCTCTTAGGTACATAATTACTCGGGAAAACAACCATAAAACCCTAACATGCATCATCCTATTATAAAGGCCTTCGTGAACCGCAGTAGAGAAAACACCACTAAGTGATGTCGAGACTACCGAGCTTAACTAAACGCAATACATAAATGTGACAAGCCAAGCGAGAAAAACCTCAAACAAATTCATAGAGATGAAGATACGATTAATGGCATAGTTAGTTGATCTACCCAATAAAAAAGTTCAAAAAATTCGGCAATAAACTCCATATAAAACATGCAAGACTATCCTAGGAAAGCAGTAAACGTGCAAATGCAAAAAACTTCACAAGTTTATCATAAGCAAGATAAGTTTAGAGATAACCAGCGATATCCTCCTCCACAAACCTGAACGTCGTCGCTCGTCCCGAACGTCGAAAGTGGATCCAAGGTGAGAGCTAATGCTTGTATAAGTGACCTATAATACTCAATCAAACTCGTGAGATAAAATTTAAAGCGGTAAAGAAAGCGATAAAATCTCCGGGTTGCCTCCCGGATAGCGCCATTGTTTAAAGTCTTTGACTCGACTCCTGTCTGCGCCTATCTCTTCTTTTTGCGGGTACTAGGCTTCCCCTTCATTGATCTCCTCTCCATGCCACGAACCTGTGAATAAGAAAGAATATAGGCTGCAAGTGAAAGAAATATCGGGCGGATTAGGTGGATTAGATATGGCGTGCAACACGTGTTGCTTCCCGTCCACTTCGATGGTGCAAGTTCTTTGGTAGATGTCCATCACGGAGTGTAGTTTAGTCAAGAATGGTTGCCCTAAGAGTATGACATCCCCCGTTCCAGGTGCAGACGCCGGCATAACTACAAAATTGGTGTAAACAGATGCTTCACCAATCTTGACGAACACATTTTTCACAACACCTTCGGGTCTCATAAATGATCCATCCGCCAGTCGCACAATAGCCCTTTCCTCAGATAGTTTTCCAAGGTTACTCTTTTCAAACACATTCAAAGGAATGATATTTGAGTAGGATCCCGTGTCTAGTGTGGCACGGACATCTTCAAGCTTACCAATCCCTACCTTAACATCGAAACTTTTAGGGAGTGGTTCGGGATCCTCTTGCTCCTCATCACTTACGTCAGAACCAAGGTCCTCCTCTTCTTCCTCAGCCTGTAGAAGTTCATCCTTCATGCAACACTCGCACCTAACAACCTTCTTGATGGTGATTCCGTCAGGTACATCACCAGCCAACGTAATGGCATTCGTCTTCACAGTGTTGCTAGGCAGTTTACCTTGCTCCCTACTTGCTCCTCGGTCGATCAACTCTTGCATCTTTTGATGGGCAAGTCTAGTGCTCTCTTCCAACCTATCGAGCCTTGCCCTAGTCTTCTCGGAGTCTTCTTCATAACGTTTGAGAAAACATTGTGTGTGATCGACCATCTTCTGCAGGTTCTCCATCAGTTGAGCCGACTTCGACTTCGGTGGCTCTTTCGGAGCGGGGTTTTCGCAGTGATCATTACCATAGTTTAGCCTACGACGGTCTTGGTTAGGTCCATAAGTTTGGTTAGCTGGTGCATATCTTTGATTTTTACGGTATCCTCTTCTCCAGAATCCACCTCGAGGATTCCTACCGTCTTGTCCGTAGCTAACTTCTTTAGTACCAAACTCCGTAGCAAAGGCTTCTTCTTTGCCTCCTCGAGCCCAGTTGCCATCATCGTACGCCAACTCCGATCTACACATATGAGCCCCATGCCCATAGTTCTTGCATATTCGGCATACTTCGTTCGAAACAGTTGTTCCGGTGGCGCTCTTGAGGACTTGCTTCAATTCGTTGGTAAAGAACTCGAATTGATCCTCATTCCCCCTGTACATAGGGGCTTCTTGAGTCGGTGGAGCTTCAGGTCCACGTCTCCTAACCATTGCTCTTGGGTCCTTGAACTACGAACCCTTAGCAAGCCTTTCGAAAACAGTCCAGACGGCTTCTGCGGTTTCCTCCCAAATATTGCCTCGGCATTGGAAATCCACCACTTGTTGGTTCTCGAAGGTTAGTCCATTGTAGAAGTGTTGGACTAGGTCGGAAAGTTCAAAACAATGGTGAGGGCACTTGTTCGTGAGATCTTGGAACCTCTCGAACGCGGTGTAGATGGTCTGATCATAGTCCTGCTTGAATCCAGTGATCTGCGCCTTAAGCGCGGTAGTAAAGGTGTGAGGGAAGTATTTCTCCATGAAAGCTGAAAAAACCTTTTCCCAAGTGTCCAGCGAGCCGGCTGGTAGAGAACTCAGCCATGACTTGGCTCTGTCGCCAAGTCCCATAGCAAAAACCTTCATCCTCAACTCATCCGTTGTTATGTCAGCTCCGGGTCGTGGGAGTTGGTTGACGAAATCATCGATATCGTGCAAGTACCCCATCACATCTTCCCTGATAAGCCATATATATATATATATATATATGTACATATATATATATATATATATACATATATATATGTATATATATATATATATATATATGTATATATATATATATATATATATATATATATATATATATATATGTATATATATATATATATATATATATATATATATATATATATATATATATATATATATATATATATATATATATATATATATATATATATATATATATATATATATATATATATATATATATATATTTCCCTAGGGGACGGGATCGAATCCCGTCCCCGTATATTATATATATATATTTTTTGGGTTGGACCCAAAATCTTATTTTGGAAATTTTGAGGATTGAATTTTATATTTGGAATATAAATATGATTTAATTGTAATTATTGTTAACTAGAGGGGTTAAATTTAATTAGTATTAAGTCAAGCGGCTTATTTGTGATTTATCAATTTATTGTTTATTACAAATAAGTCTTTCTACTTTTGAATTTTAAATTTAACACCTCCAAGGTTTCGAAAATTACAATTGAGTCCTTCGGATTTTCGAAAATTGCTACCTGGTCAATAGAATTTTCGATTTTTCAATTTAGTCCAAATTTTCAATTTTTTCATAAAGATTATAAGTATGGGATTATAATTTGCATAATGAAATTATGAAGTGATTTGGCATGCACATAGGCTACTATTTGTTTGTTTGCTCAATATGCTATTGTTTGACAATGCATGTTTAAATACCATGTATTTTACTTTCCGTTCGACCGCTATGCATGCGAGGGTAGGCGGCGCCCTCTTATTTCTCGGACTACATATTTTTATGTATGGGTAGGCGGCGCCCATTATGTGCTTGACCGCGTTTAGAACTAGAATGGATAGGCGGCATCCATTACGTGTAGACCGCTCATGCATGATGGGTAGGCGGCGCCCTTATTTGTTGTAGATGACTGATAACAACCATCAAGCTACAAGCCCCAACCAATATAAGTGCAGAAATATGTAGACGTATGTGTTTCTGAGATGCTTTCCATGGGGTGCTTTAATTCTGAACTTTCATTGCGTTTCCCTGTATTGGCGACCTCGTCTTGCAGACTCGCAGTGATCGTCAGATTAGAGTAAGCCTATGGTGATAACTCACTGCATATTGTATCTAGTGACCTCGATAGGTACAATATGTAGAGCATCAGGTTAAATTAGATTTAACACCCAAGAGTTGCGTGACGCAATTGGATAGTCCTACCGGTCATATTATGCTATGCGACCAACCCCCGTTGGAGTATAGCATAGTATGGATTTGGATCTTGGCCACTACGGTAACTTGTTGGACATTACCCGTATGTTTGTTTTGGGGGCAGTCATATGTGAAAATAGTGGGAGCTAAACAACTAAAGGACCTTGTTGTTTAGTTATGTTGACTGTGTATTTAGAAATAGCATTTCAATAGTTGATTTATTATTTTCGGTCTATACTATTTCGCCTTAGGAAAACCAAAATGGCGAGTATCTCGCACCGTGCTGTCTTAGAGAAGCAAATTTTGACCGGACCAAACTTCCTAGATTGGATCAGGAATATTCGTTTGGTGCTGAGGTACGAAAAGATTGAGTACGTCTTGGACGAGGCTATTCCCGTGTGTCCCGAGAATCAGACTGCCGATCAAGTTGCTGCTTGGAATCAAGCCAACAAGGCAAAGTCTGATAAGCATCATGAGGATGCTAGATCCGCGTAGTGTATTATGCTGGCGGCAATGAGCAATGAGCTGCAGAGACAACATGAAAGATGTTGCCGTATGAGATGCTGAAGCATCTTGAGTCGCTCTTTAAGACGACAGCCAGAAGTGTTAAATTTGATTTGATCAAAGAGATACACAGATGCAAGCTCAATGAAGGAGGGAACATGTCTGAACATGTTCTCAAAATGATTGGTCTCTTTGAGAAGCTTGTCGATGCCGGTGTCAAGCTGGAGAATAAGTTAATGGTGATCTTTGTCCTTCAATCATTGCCGAGTTCGTATTCGAAGTTCATCATTAACTACACCATGAATGCGAAGGACGTTATACTGACCGAGCTCCATAATCTGCTGAAGACATATGATCAAACTCTTCCTAAGAAGGAGAAATCAATCATGTATGTTGGGCAACCGTCTAACCCAAACCCGAGTAACAAAGGTGCTAAGGATAAGGGAAAGTCGGGAGCCAAGGCTAACACTTCGAGTGATAAGCCTAAGCGTCTGAACCAGAAAAGGAAGTTCAAGAGGAGCGGAACGGTACGCACAGATGAATGTCTTTTCTGTAAACAGAAAGGGCATTGGAAGAAAGATTGTCCTAAGCTAAGGGCAGATCAAGCTAAGAAGCCGTCGGCTTCTAGCTCAGGTATGTTTGTTATTGAAATGAACATGACTACTTTTGACTCCAATGGTTGGGTATTAGATACAGCTTGTGGCTCACACATTTTTAATAATGTGCAAGGGCTAATTGAACACAGGCTAGTCAAGCAAGGTGAAATCGACTTGCATGTTGGGAACGGCAATCCAGTTGAAGCCAAACGCGTTGGACGCTGCAAGATAGATTTACCATCAGGACAATGTTTAGAACTCGATAACGTTTATTTTGTTCCATCCATTGTCAGAAATATTATTTCCATTCCATTGTTGGACAATTCGGGTTTTTCTTTTCGATTTGCTAATAATACTTGTTATTTTTCGTTAAATGACCAGTATTATGGAAAAGTTCGCTTAGTGAATGGTTTATATATTTTGCAAAGTAGTCTACCTTTATTTCAAATACATAACAAACAACCGTCTTCAAGTAGGAAGAATAATCCATCTTATCTATGGCATTGTCGGCTAGGCCATATCAATGAAACACGGATTCAAAGACTAAGGAAGTTGGACTACTTAGAACCATTTGATTTTGAATCATATGGTACATGCGATCATGTGTTAAGGGTAAGATGACGAACAAACCCTTTGTTGGACAAGGTGTTCGTGCCACTCGCTGCTTAGAGCTCATACATACCGATGTATGTGGACCTTTTAAAGTCCAAACACGTGGAGGTTATCCTTACTTCGTTACCTTGACTGACGATTTCTCAAGGTATGGATATATTTATCTTATGAAGAATAAATCTGAGACCTTTGGGAAATTCAAGGAGTTTAGGAATGAGGTCGAGAATGAATTGAACCTAAGGATAGTCACTCTTCGATCAGATCGAGGAGGTGAATACCTTAGTGAAGAATTTATCGACTACTTGAAGGAGAATGAAATTCAATCGCAATGGACCCCTCCTGGAACACCACAATTAAATGGTGTGACTGAGAGAAGGAATCGGACCCTACTAGACATGGTGAGATCAATGATTGGATTCTCGACTCTTCCAAAATATCTATGGGGATATGCGCTACAAACTGCAATCTACATTCTGAACCGTGTACCATCTAAATCAGTGGAGAAAACTCCTTATGAGTTATGGAAGGGAAAGAAGCCCTCACTGGGCTATCTTAGACCTTGGGGATGTCCTGCGATAGTCAAATTGTTGCTCACTGATAAGTTAGATGCCAAGGGTGTCAAAGTATATTTCATAGGATATCCTCGTCAGACGAGAGGCTATGAATTCTATCATGCTGAAGATCAAAAGGTGATAGTAACTAGAAACGTCAAGTTTTTAGAAGCAGAATACCTCGAAGAAGAGAGGTTAGATGATATGATAGAACTTGAAGAAATTCAAGACTTTGACACGCGCGAACATGAGTTCTCTAAATCTTCTGATTTGGACTCATGTTCAGTGGGAGCTTTCGAAACAGACAAGGGTAATGATATGACACTTGCTAGGCATGTCATAGTCAGTGGGAGTCCTGTGATTAGATCAACAGTTGAAACCACACCAATAGAACCCGTTGTCAATCAACCTGTGCAACAAGTTGCACAAGAGCACCCTCCCGCTAGGGAACGGGGTCGCAGCGCGCGACCGGCTACATCAGTGCCCACTGATAATGTTCGTGTTACACGAAGCCAGAAAAGAAAAGCACCAGAAATGCCGACAGAAGCACCAGTCGAGCTCCGTAGGTCGAAGAGGATCCCAAAAGGACCTCAGAAGCAAAGCCTTATGATAGAAGACATCAGTGAACTTGATGTTGGCTTATCAGATCGGCAAGACCCCGAGACCTACAAAGAGGCAATAAATGATATTGACTCAAACAAATGGCAAGAGGCCATGGATTTAGAAATGGACTCCATGTACCTGAACCAAGTTTGGAGCTTGGTAGACTTGCCCCAAGGGGTTAGACATATTGGGTGCAAATGGGTCTTTAAACGAAAGACAGATGTCGAAGGCAAGGAACAAACGCACAAGGCTAGACTCGTGGCGAAAGGCTACACGTTAAGGTATGGCATCGATTACGATGAAACCTTTTCACCGGTAGCAAAGTTGAAGTCTATTCGAATTCTACTTGCGATAGCTGCCTTCTATGATTATGAGATCTGGCAGATGGATGTAAAGACTGCCTTCCTCAATGGCAACCTTGAGGAAGAGGTCTATATGGTACAGCCGGAAGGTTTTATTAGTAAAACCAGGCCAACTGCTGTATGCAAATTACAGAGATCCATCTATGGGCTAAAACAAACGTCTAGGAGCTGGAATATCCGCTTTGATGAAGCTGTCAAATCGTTTGACTTCATCAGAAGCAAGGAAGATCCCTATGTCTATGCGAGACACAGCACAAAGGAGTTGTTTTCATGATCATTTATGTAGATGACATTTTGATCATGGGAAACAATGTCTCTATGCTAGAAGAGACTAAAGTTTGGTTATCAAGTACCTTCTCAATGAAGAACTTGGGTGAAGCGAACTACATCCTAGGGATAAAGATCTATAGAGATATATCCAAGAGGATGTTAGAATTGACACAGTCCACCTACATCGACAAAATACTGAAGCGTTATAAGATGGACGACTCAAAGAGAGGCTTTCTCCCAGCTAGGCATGGGATCGTGTTATCAGTTAAGGATAGTCCTAAAACTGATGAAGAAAGAAAGGCAATGAGTCGTGTGCCCTATGCTTCGGTAGTAGGGTCTATAATGTATGCAATGAATTGCACAAGGCCAGATGTGGCATATGCGCTTAGTGTCACTTGTCGACACCAATAGAATCCAGGAGTACCTCACTGGACTGCTGTAAAGAACATTCTTAAGTACCTTCGACGGACTAAGGAAATGTTCTTGGTGTTTGGTGGAGAACCAGAATTAAAGATGTCTGGTTATGTCGATGCTGGATTTGAATCAGATCCTGATGACTTTAAGTCACAGACAGGATACGTATTCAAATTGAACGGAGGAGCTATCTGTTGGAAGAGTTCTGAGCGAGCCACGAGTGCTGACTCATCCACAGAAGCCGAGTACATTGCTGCATCAGAAGCATCGAAAGAAGCTGTCTGGATTTCAGAGTTCTTGAAGGAATTGAGGGTTGTTCCTGCTCCTAGTCCAATAACGATTTATTGTGACAACACGGATTCCGTCTCTCAAGCCAAGGAGCCTAGATCTACAAACAAGAACAAACATGTACTTAGAAAGTATCACGTTATACGTGAGATTATTGATAGAGGAGAAGTTAGTATAGAACGTGTCTCGACCACGGACAACGTGGCATATCCTTTCACCAAGGTCTTATCAGTGGATGCCCACTTAAGACATTATGTTAATCTAGGAATTAAGCATAAAGGTGACTGGCTCTAGTCCAAGTGGGAGATTGATAGTGTATATGTCCTAGAGACAGTCTTTATTAAGGGCATGCAGCCCTTATTAAGGGCATATATGTACTATTGCATAGGTCAACGTAATATAATATATGTTTGTTGTTTGACTATTGAGTATCGCTTTCATATTTATATTACACCAGGCATACAGCATGTCATATCTCTATTCCTGTCTGTATTGATATTAAACATGTCCCCTCGGATAGATGACCGATCACACATATAGTGGGAGCTATGTGAGTTATCATCTATCCCAAACTCTCCCCAGTCGAGGTTCATCTCGGATGTAGGGGTCTGAATGAACCAACTTACACTAGTATGTGTGGAGGTTATACTTGTTAGAGCAAGTGTGAGCCGATCCCACGGCTACGGAACGGATTGTTGGACAATCAAGAAACGTTCCCATAACTCCGCATAGTTTTTCGAAGGGTGATTACCGAACAATGGAAGTATCCACCGGAACTCCCATCAATGTATACTCTACACCGAAGTGTCTATGGGAACCGGAAAGTTGTCGAAGTGATGCCAGTCGTCCTTTGGACTTACAGGACTTTATCATCACATTTGTTGCCCCATATCCTTGGTGGACCCGTCGATGTCAGCTCTGAATAAGCAGTTGACCCAAGACACGATCCAGGATTATGGCTACATACAAATGGGGATGATAAGTGATTCTGTGAAGGATTCATCTCTCATGTGTAGCACAGGAGAGCACGGCTCATAGTCGTTAATAGTTGTGATTGGTCAAACCGCTGGCCAGCGTATAAATATTATTATGATAGTCATAATAGATACTGGATTCACCAAGCAACTCACTGAAGACGCCCGTGGATGTATTATTGGGATAGACACTTCATCGATCCTAGATGCATTCGAGTATGTCAGATGAAGGGACGTTACCATCGCCGCGTTGAGCGCGACAGACTTCACAACGAAAGGGTTTGCTTTGAGAAATCTCTCAAACGTCCTCATGTATTAATATTGCAAATGGAACCGTCTAGGAATTCCATTTTGCCTAGTGTAGCACTTGCTTAATACAATGAGGCCCTATGGGTCACACTATGTGGTGATTCAGCTTATCCGAATATCCTTGAAGATGGAAGCCCAATTGATTTAGAATTACTTGTGATTGATGAATTATAATTGATTTAGAATTAATTATAATAATTTGTGGCTCAATTAATAATTTGGAATTATTAATTGAATTGGCTGATTAATTGTATTTTATATAAATACAATTAAAGATTATATTTTAGAAATATAATAGAGGTTTGATTTGAATGGATATGTTAATTTAGAATTAATATATGCACATGGGCAAAATCTACTTGGAGTTTGAATTGCCTTAGGATTATAAGTGGGTCCCAAAATCGGGACCCACCTATCCCCCTTAGACGCGCGCGCGAAGCAGTAGTAGTAGGGGAAGGAGTTCGACTCCTTCCTCTGTTAGAAGTCAAGGGATAAGTTAGATTTCCCTAATTGAGTTCTAATTTGATTGGGAATGAATCTAGACTTGAATTGGTTTCCTTGTGCGATAAGAATTAGATTCTTAATCCTTTATGAAGTCTAATTGATTATTCTTTAGGCTTCTATTGACTACTATATATAGTAGACTATTAGAGAGCTTTAGACATGGTTGTAGCTAATTTGGAGCTAGAGGAGAGATTTGGACACCGTTTTATCTCACCTTGCTAGATCTTTGTGAGTTTTAGCCATTCACCGGAGATTGACAACCTTTGGTGGTAACTTTGTATCTCACAATTCTGCTATTTATCTTTCAATTCACCATGTTTTCATTTATTATTGCTTCAATTATGATTGTTGATTGTGTTATTGATATGAGTAGCTAAGCATCTAGTTGGTGATAGTATGTGAATTCGTAGATAGGGTTCGTATTATGCATGATTGAGTTTCTGAGTCTTTTACTTGTTTAATTATCTTAATTCGATTCTTTGATCCGATTAAGCCATATATCTTCGTTTGAATTAAAGTGTTAGAAACACTAGGACAATTCAAGATCATCGATTCAATTATATATAATTTGCAAGTACTGCTTGGACTAAGACTGACAACCTTAGCCAAGTATTAGTATAGATACGAAGCTTTCAAAATACACATCTACAAATCTGTCTTTGGTGTTTGTTAATTCGAATTACTTTTAAGGCAGTACGAGTTGCACTTTCATGCATAATTAGAACTTGATGCTTAGAACGAGCATACTATCACCAGCTCTCTCCATATATTGCTAAGTTGAGTTAGGTGATGACAGTGTTTTTTACACTATCATTCGAGTCTTTTTTCACCAATTTAGCTATCAGCTAGCATGCATTTTAGTGCATTTTGTTAGAATAGTGTCACGTTTCCATTTGTTTTGTTCCTTTCACGTTTTAGGTGGAAATCACGTTTTTAGAAGTAATTCATGATGAAACAATGATGTTTTGGTGCAACGAGATCACCCGTGGTGTGTCATGGAGTACCGAGACGAGTTTCAAGGCCAAGAGATCAAGTTTCGGAGCTCAAAACCGTGCAAGGGGCCGAATTCGAAGATCTGAAGGAGGAATTCCGTACAAGCCGCATTCTGCCCGTGCGGGCGCACCGCCGCGTACGGGGCTGTCCGCCGGGGGCGTTCCGACAGCTCTATATATATATATCCCAAAATCTGCGAATTTTCATATCTTTCATCATTATTTTACAGACTTAAACCCTAGAGCTTGTTCTGGGTATATTTTCTCTTAGAACCTTTGTATCTTAGCGAATTTGGAGCTAGAGCAGAGATTTGGACACTGTTTTATCTCACCTTGCTAGATCTTTGTGAGTTTTAGCCATTCATCGGAGATTAACAACCTTTGGTGGTAACCTTGTATCTCACAATTCTGCTATTTATCTTTAAATTAAGCATGTTTTCATTCATTATTGTTTCGATTATGATTGTTGATTGTGTTATTGATATGAGTAGCTAAGCATCTAGCTGGTGATAGTATGTGAATTCGTAGCTAGGGTTCGTATTATGCATGATTCAGTTTCTTAGTCTTTTACTTGTTTAATTATCTTAATTCGATTCTTTGATCCGACTATGCCAAATATCTTCGTAGAAAAGTGTTAGAAACACTAGGACAATTCAAGATCATCGATTCGATTATATATAATTTGCAAGTACTGCTTGAACTACGACTGACAACCTTAGCCAAGTATTAGTATAGATAGGAAGCTTTCAAAATATACGTCTACAAATCTGTCTTTGGTGTTTGTAAATCGAATTACTTTTAAGGCAGTACGAGTTGCACTTTCATGCATAATTAGAACTTAATGCTTAGAACGAGCATACTATCACCAACTTTCTCCATATATTGTTACGTCGAGTTAATGTAAATTTGTTTTCTGAAATTATTTATAGTTACTTAATTAAAGCTAGTTTAGCCCCTAGAGATCGACACTCGAGGTCATCTTACCTCTGCACTACGTGTTTTGTGCAATTGTGAGTTGCCCTTTCGCTTTCAAATAAATTTATTTTATTGTTCGAGTCTGACAATCTCGTTCATCAAATTGGCATTGTTGCCGGGGACTATAACTCCTTTTTACTCTTTAGCTTGTTTATTTTTAGCATTCAATTTCCAGGATATAGTAATCCAGTTGTCTAGTGCAGAAGTTGGGTTCCAGATTTTGGTCAGAACTAACAGGACTGATTTTTGGTTTTGAGTTATTCCGTTCCCAGATATCCAGCTATGACGTCCATGAGGGCTCGCATGACCCCACAATTCTCGCAATTTAGGAGAGGATCAGCTATATACTTGGAGGATGAGCTAACGGTGTATGAGGTGACAAGTTCTGTGGTAAGGAGCATACCAAGGTTTGAGTAAGGAGCAGGAATGAATCCACTGAGTTTTATTCGATCCTCTGAGGAGGAAATAGCTAGAATTCCAACTAAAGGGTTTACGGAGGACCAAATATGCAGGAAATTATTTTCTTTCGCCCTGGGGTATGAACCAAGACTTTGGATTACAAGGTTTGCACCGAGATCACTGAGGACTTGGGACCATGTAGTAGAGGAGTTCTTGGTGAGGTTTATGCCATACCAAGAGACAATGGCCTTGCGAGGAAGGATTGAACACTTCAAGCAAGGAGAAGATGAGCGGTTTTGTGACACCTACGATCGGTTTGAGAGATATAAACGAGAGTGCCCCCATCACCGTTTCGACGATGGGGAGTTGATTTGGCATTTTGTTGGTGGGTTACGCGATGAGGTTAGAGTGGATGGGTTCTGCGGAGGGTTGGAAGATTGCACGGTTGAAGAGGCAGAAAAAGTCTTCCGTAATTACGCCAGATGATCCGCAGTCAGAGAGACTAACACCATGTCACATCGCCAGTGAGAGGCTAGATCAAACTGGAACCGAAAGATTATCTGAGGAGTCTCGACAAGATGAAGATGACATCAGTGAGGAAGATGAACTTGCAATCTATGCAGGAATTAAAGCCACTGAGAGTATATTTGAGATCGCACATTCTAGACAAGTTGAACAGAACCTCCGTATAGCACAAGTTTTTGAAGGGGTAGCAGTAACTGAGCGATTAATGGAGGAAGTCAGTTTGTTAGAGTGTGAAATGGTCGAAAAATTCAACACACAAGAGCCCGGAGACGAAAATTCAGGGGACGCCTCACTGGACGTGAGGGGCGGTCCGCCTGGTGTGGGGGGCGGCGCGCCCTCCATGTCCAGAGAGTGCGGGGACCCCCTGCCACTCCCAGGCGCACCGCCAGGAGTGGGGGGCGGTCCGCCGCGTACATCCAGTGGGGAAGGATCCCCACTGCCCACCCCAGCCGGTCCGCCGGGCGTGGGAGGCGGTCCGCGGCGGACCGCCAGGGAGCTGGACAACCCCAGCTCCCCGAATTCACTTGTCGACAACGTTTCTCATGATACGGAGCTCGTTCCAGCGGTTACTACTAAGGTCCCTGAGTTCGAAGAAGTAAACCTACTACTCCGAAGTGGGAAGGTAACTAAAATCCCTAACTTTGTCCGTCCTAAACATGTTAAATCTACTGTGACTAACAATGCAGGGACAAGCAAGGAGAATGAAGTAGGTGAAGACTCCACAGATACTCCAGTGCAAGACAATGAAGACGGCGACAATGATGGGGATAAGGGGGACACACCCAATATCGAGGAGGGACTTCATAAGTCTCCCAACCCTTATGTGCCCCCAAAACCTCACATGCCATTCCCTGGTAGGATCAATCCAGCCAAGCGAGATATACAGGAGTCACCGCTATTCAAGCGCCTCTCTAAAGTCGAAGTCAATGTTCCCCTATTGGAGCTCATTCAAAATGTTCCAGCCTATACGAAGTTGTTTCGGGAGGTGAAGAGCAACAAAAAGATTGCACTAGGGGGAGATGGAACAGGTATGGAGACGGTAAATTCTATAGCAGGGCTTCCCGCGAAGCTAAGAGACCCAGGGAGCTTTATCATAGATATCACCATGGGGAATGGAAGGTCTACCAAGGCCATGCTCGACTTAGGCGCTAGCATCAACCTGATGCCCTTCTCAGTATACAAAGCCCTAGACCTTGGGGAAATGTAGCCAACCGAGATGGTTGTACAAATGGAAGACCAAAGCGTGAAACGTCCCGAAGGGATAATTGAGGATGTCCTCGTAAAGGTAGACAAACTAATAATTCCTGCAGATTTTTGTAGTGATGAGGTCAGCCGAGGAAGGAAAGAGCCATGTCCGCGAACACGTGGTACTGCTTGGAAGACCATTCATGGCAACTACCAACACATGTCTTGAACTCAAAGGCAAGAAAATCACCATCGAGGTAATGGGTGAGAAAATTGAATTGGTAGGATGTAGCATAGTTGATAAAGAGGTTATAGAAGAATTGAAATTTATTGATTGTTATGATTCTGTGATTTCTGAATTTCACCATTGTCATGATAATATTGAACCTCTTGAAGAGGCACTAACCATGCAGGTGGAGACTTGTTACATGTCTGAGGAAGCAAGAGAACTAGTCAAGATAATGGATAGCACACCCGAAATCCCATTCGGAGAAGAGGTCCTTGAACCCATAGAAGTAGAAGAGGGAGATAACCGACTTCCAGAAGAGCCTAGATTAGAACTAAAACCCCTTCCTGGGCACCTTAAGTATGTTTACCTAGGAGAAAATGAGAAAAAGCCTGTAATAATTTCTTCACACCTATCTGGCATAAAAGAATGTAGGCTAGTCCAAGTCCTTAAGGAAAATTTTGCAGCTATAGGATGGGGAATTAGTGACATTAAGGGGATAATCCCTACACGGTGTGTGCACAATATCACTCTAGAACAAGATGCCAAACCCGTTAGGCAACCTCAGCGTAGGATAAACCCAGCCATGCAAAAAGTTGTGAAGAAGGAGGTGATTAAGTTGCTAGATGCCGATATGATCTATCCCATTCCTGATAGTAGGTGGGTGAGCCCCGTACATGTTGTACCTAAGAAATCGGGGATTACAGTAGAAGAGAATGAAAAGGGACAGCTAGTGCCAGTGAAGAAAACCACAGGGTGGCGGATGTGCATTGACTATAGGAGATTAAATGCCGCCACAAAGAAAGACCATTTCCCTCTCCCATTTATTGATGACATGCTAAACCGCCTTGCGGGGCGGAAATTTTATTGTTTCCTTGATGGCTTGTCAGGTTTCTATCAAATTCCGATTGTGCTAGAGGATCAGGAGAAGACGACATTCACTAGCCCTTTGGAACATTTGCCTACAGGAGAATGCCATTTGGGTTATGTAACGCCCCCGCCACTTTTCAAAGGTGCATGCTTTCTGTTTTTTCTGATATGGTGACTAAGTTTGTTGAAGTTTTCATGGATGATTTTTCCCTCTTCGGTGACTCTTTTGATGAATGCTCTTGCATAGATTAGATCTTGTTCTCAAAAGGTGTATGGAATGCAATTTAACTCTAAGTTGGGAGAAAAGTCATTACATGGTTAGGGAAGGCATTGTTCTAGGACATGTGGTCTCAGAAAGGGGGATCGAAGTAGATAAGGCTAAAATAGAAATAATTGAGAAACTTCCCCACCCACTTGTGTCAAAGAACTTCAGTCTTTTCTTGGTCATGTAGGATTTCATAGGAGGTTTATCAAAGATTTTTCGAAAATTGCAAAACCATTAAGCAACTTGCTTGCAAAAGATGTGATTTTCCATTTTTCTAAAGATTGCTTAGAAGCCTTTAACACACTCAAGGCCAGATTAATCACTGCTCCTATAGTTGTGCCACCTAATTGGAAACTTCCTTTCGAGATAATGTGTGATGCCTCAAATTTTGCTATGGGGGTAGTCTTGTGCCAGAAAATAGATAAGCAGTATCGTGTGATCTACTATGTTAGTAAGACCCTAGACTCAGCTCAAGTTAACTATACAACTACTGAAAAAGAATTTTTAGCTGTTGTCTTTGCTTTACAAAAGTTTAGGTCTTATTTGTTAGGACACCCTGTGAATGTCCACACCGATCATGCTGCTTTAAGACATCTAATAGCTAAACAAGATTCTAAGCCAAGATTAATCCGTTGGGTCTTACTGTTACAAGACTTTGATTTGACTATAGTGGATAGGGCTGGTAAGGAAAATCACATAGCTGATCACTTGTCTGGAATTCCAAATACCCGTAGATGAAATTCCTGTTAGTGAGGATCTCCCCGATGAACACTTGATGAAAGTAGATGAAGAGCCATGGTATGCTGATATTGTGAATTATTTTGTTACGGGCATTTGCCCAACTAACTACTCAGCCTCCGATAGGAGAGCACTCTCAAAACAGTGCAGGTTTTACATATGGGATGATTCTAACCTTCTTAGAGAAGGGGCTGATGGAATCTTGAGGAGGTGTGTTCCACAGGGAGAACAACGAAGTGTACTGAGTCATTGTCATGAGCTTCAGTGCGGCGGACACTACCGTGGGGATAAAACAGCCTGTAAGGTGTTACAAGCAGGATTTTTCTGGCCATCCTTGCACCGAGATGCGAGAGAGTTTGTGAAGAACTGTGACCCATGTCAGCGAGGGGGCAATATCGGCAAGAAGCAAGAAATGCCCCAACAAGGGAATCTCGTAGTAGAACCTTTTGATGTATGGGGAATTGATTTTATGGGACCATTCCCATCGAGCTCGGGATATGAGTACATTCTAGTCGCAGTGGACTACGTCACTAAGTGGGTGGAGGCAGTCCCCACTAGGAAGAATGATGCTTGATGAACACGAATTTGTCAGACTCGATTAATCAAATAAATTTGTTATTTAGCCAAAGGCAATTCACAACTACAACGAAAACCGTAGTGTAGCAGTAGAATAACCTCGAGTGTCGATCTCTAAGGACTATAACTAGCTTTATCTAATCTAATTTAGAATATAAAACAGCAGACGATTTAGCAAAGGTTTTTCTTAAAAGATAATGGAGATTGGTGATAGTATGGTCCTTCAAAGCATAACAGGTTAATAATCATGCGTAAATTCCTCGGTTTTGCATGGAGATCTTTGATCAATGAATTGTCCTGTTGTAATTATCAAACACTACGAAGATATAGATTTAGATAGGTCAAAGACCAATGAATTGTCCAATTGTGTGCAATAATTAACCAACAATACGAAGATAGAGATTTAGATAGATCAAAGAAATAAAGCAATAACACGGAGTATAATGCGCGATATAGCCATTAGCATAATTATCAACCATTCGCTAAGAATTCACATACTATCACCAACGAGAAGTTTAGCTACTCATAGTTGTCATGCAATCAACAGAAATCATAGAAGAAAACATGTTGAAAGATATATAAAAGGGCAAATAACGTACAATACCCTCGTTAGATTTTTTTATTACGGATTTCTCCATATTAGATTTTATATTACGTCGACCCCCCTGTTAGAAAAGTTTAATTACATCTAACCCGTCGACTTTGACTTTTCGCGAACTAAAACCTGGAAAATACCATTTTACCCTCGTTTGAAAATCTGATTTTTTCCAGAGCCAAACAGCTTCAACTTTTAGTAATTGCACATTTAACTCTAAACTTTTTGTTTTTACAAAATTAACTATAAATTATTTAAAATAAACCCACATAACTTATTTATATTTCAAAACAAACTTAAAATTATTCAAAAAGAAACCCCAAATAAATTTTTAATCAAAAAACAACTTCATTTTCTTTTTTTTTCCCTCTTTTACTTTTTTTTTTCATTTTTCTGTCATCTTCTTCAAATAATCAGCTCCGGTCGGAGCTGATTTATAGCTCCGACCGGAGCTGTAAAGGTGTTGCTCCGGTACCGGAATAATTCCTATTCCGGTACCGGAGTTGTGAAGAAGGAGATAAAAAAAAAATTGAAATAAAAAAGAAAAAAGAAAAATTATTGGTAAGACCATGTTTGGAAACAAGAAAAAAAAATTTGTGTTTTAAGTTGGTCAAACATTTTGGGAAAAATTGTGCTAGATATAATTCTGAAACTAGCAAGGAGAAAAATGAAAGTGGGCTTGTAACAGGGGGAGTCTGAGTAATTTTCCCTATATAAAAATAAGTAGAAAAACTGTAAGATACAATGTTATCGAAGGTTGTCAGTCTCCGAAGATTCGCGATCTTACAAGCTCCAAACTGCTATGAAAAAGTATCTCCTAAGCTATGAACCCCCAGAACAGGCTCTGGGAAGTTCATACCTAAAACTACAGAGAAAGGTGAGAGAATAGGTTTGGAAAAGTATGAAAATCGGAGAAAAACTGAGCAACTATATATAGGCATCGAATTAGTGTGGGGTGAAGGGCCCTACACACCGGGCGAGTCGCCTGGTGTGGGGCGATTCGCCCCATATCCCGGGCGATTCGCCCGGGAGTAAAATTCGGGATTTTACGCGTTTTCGACACGTTTTTGGATTTCGTCCCCTTTTCGGACTCGGTTTCTGACTTCTAGTGGCCTTCTAACCTCCAGATTCGACCCCTAGACTTCAAATCCTATCCGGAAATCTTCAGATACTCCAATTAGGCTTCTGGAACACCAATTCCTTGTTAACTTCAATATAATTGCCCGGAAAACCTCGTTTTTCAACCAAAACCTGTAAAATAAAAACTAAAGGGAAACGTGACACTATTCTAATAAAATGCACTAAAATATAGCTAAATTAACATAGAGGATAACTAAAATAGGTGAAAAAGACTTAAATGAAAGTGTAAAATACACATTCATCAAACTCCGCAAACCGAACCTTTGCTTGTCCTCAAGCAACTAAGCTAGACTCTACTGCAAAAAACAATGCAACACATAAAACGGAGTCTCATGCCAAATAAAATGAACTAATCTACCGAATCTATCAAAAAACATATGAACAAGAACCATATAAATCAAAACATGAATATTGGTTGAAGAATGCCTCGATTGACTCATACACATCCATATAAGCACTTATGTTAAGACAAGATAGTCTCTCGTAACATTTTCTACCTGGACCTAGTCAGTGACGACGTAATGAAACATGTTAAGATACGAATGGTTATCCCGTGCCTATGAAACTGAGGACTTACTGTTGTTCACCAAGTTAAGACTTTTCCTCAAAGAGGTCGAACCAGTACTGGCTCTCATCAAACGAAGGAGGGTTCCCTATAAAAGATAACACTCCCCTATTCTACCCATATTTCAAGCAAAGTCTTAAGCTATTCACCACTTCCTGAATGGCAGGACGAGGGCGGTCTAGAACAGATGACACTCAAAAACAAAAGAAACGATAGAAAATTACAAACATGATTACGAGCATTACAAGAATTGGAAAATGAGACACAACACTTTGGTAAACTGCTATTCGGCTAAAGGGAAACGTGACACTATTCTAATAAAATGCACTAAAATATAGCTAAATTAACATAGAGGATAGCTAAAATAGGTGAAAAAGACTTAAATGAATGTATAAAATACACATTCATCAATGCTTCGGTCGTCTTAAAATTCCTGAAGGATGTGATCTTCACCCGTTTCGGAATTCCTCGAACAATTATCAGTGATGGAGGTTCCCACTTCGTCAACCGTTCCTTTGCCTCACTACTGAAGAAGTACGGCGTTACTCATAATGCTGCTACACCATATCATCCACAAACTTCTGGGCAAGTAGAGGTTAGCAACCGGCAAATTAAGAAGATCCTTGAGCGTGTACTGAAGCCTAGCAGGAAAGATTGGGCTGGAAAACTGAATGATGCGCTTTGGGCATATAGAACCAGCTACAAAACAGTAATTGGCACCACACCGTACAGATAGTGTTTGGGAAAGCATGCCACCTTCCGGTTGAGCTAGAGCACCGAGCTTATTGAGCAATAAAGGAGCTCAACCTTGATATGGGAAAAGCTGGGGAAGAAAGGTTGATGCAGCTCGACGAGCTTAATGAACTACGCCTCGGTGCCTATGAGAACTCCAAACTTTACAAGGAACGAACCAAGAAGTATCACCACCGTGACATTGTGAGGAAAGAGGTGATCCCTGGCCAGAAAGCCTTAGTATTCAACTCCTGACTTCGCTTATTTCCGGGGAAGCTCCGTACTCGATGGGATGGACCATACGAGCATGTCCAAGTTGCTCCCCATGGAGCTGTAGGACTCTTGGACCCGAAAACTGAAGACACCTTCAAGGTGAATGGGCAACGTGTTAAACCATATTTTGACCTTACACCGATGATCAAGTGGAGGCTGATCATCTCGACCTCACCACTCCCACCTTCACGTGAAGGTATGTAGCTTGTAGTTTTTCTATTTCTTGAGTCTTTAATATTTTTCCTTTGTGTTAAAGTGTGTTTTAGGTGATAAAATAGGTAAAAGGTTGATATTTTTCGTCTTCGGAAGTAAAAAAAAAAAAGAGGACCCAGGAGTCTGCAGCTCCCAGGTGGACCGCCCCACACCCGGGGCGGTGCACCCGGGACGGGCAGAACGCCCGGGCGTTCTGCCACTCCCAGGCGGACCGCCCCACACCCGGGGCGGTGCGCCCGGGAGTAGCAGCGACCTGGGCGCCCCCTTGGCATCCCAGGCGGACCGCCCCACACGGGGCGGTGCGCCTGAGGGCGCCAGGACCCGGGTGCTCTGCTTTGACCCCGGACACCGCTAAACACCTACGAATGCGACCGTATCAACCCCTTTTACCCCTTTTATCACCCGTTCTGGTTTCTCACGAGTTTGTTTGAGTAATACAGGTTACAAGTATACGACTAGCTCTTACCTCATGTCCACTTTCGACGTTCGGGACGAATGACGAAGTTCAGGTTTGGGGGGGTTATCGCTGTGTATTTCTATAACTTATTCTTTTTATGATAACTCGTGAAAACCTTTGCATTGCACGTTTACTGCTTTCTTAGGATTTAGTTTGTTCACATGCATTCATCCGTAGTCTAGTTTTTGCATGATGTTGTGTGGAGTTTATTGCCAAATTTTTTGAATTTTTTTATTGTATAGACTAAGTGTTTATGACCATTGCCCATGCATTGCACCTCTATGGAATAGTTTGAGGTTTGTCTCGCTTGGCTTGTCATATTTGTATGTGCACTAGTTAAACTTGGTAGTCTCGACATCACTATGTGGTGTTTTCTCTACTACGGTTCGCGAAGGCCTTATAAAATATTGCATGTTAGAGTCTTTGGTTGTATTCTCGTGTAATTATGTACGTAAGAGGCGACAAGTCTTCACCTTGCTTATTGAGATTGCTAAATGCCTAGGAAGGAGGTAGAGTGAGGTGTGTGATCCTTTGTTTGAAACCTATTCTAACGAATAGGTTTGGGCAGGGGGTACTATCATTATGTCTTGTCTTTCGTCTTGTTGAGTCGTGTTGAGTTTGTTTTTATTTTTTCTTGTGAGTTTGTGCTCTGATGATGTCGTTTTTCACCAATTAAATTTGTTTTAAAAGCCTAAGAACACTTATCACTACACAAACTAGAGTGCAGTGGCAAGTTGTCCCCGAGTGTCGTTCTCTCGGGACCTAACGTGGCTTTGCTTGAGGTTTTTGCAAGTAATTTCAGTCAACGAATTCAAAAGTTTAGAGAATCGTTTCCTTTGAACAATAGCAACGAGAAATCAGATTTATGTAAACAAGTTTGGAAAACGGTTGGTGGTAGAAATCAAATACACATGCATGGGTTACGAATATGCTCACAAGTTCAGTGCGTAGAACCTTTGATCAAGTCTGCTAAGCAACTCGTCTAGGCAAATTTAAGACACACATCATGAAAGATCACTATCAATAATTTAGAGGTGCTTGTCACCAACACCATTTATCTAGCATGCTGCAAATCTCTAACATACAATCCTATAGCTTTCATTGACCAAGAGTTTGTAACTATACTCAATTCGAATATATTTTATAGGCAACTAAGAATCATATGAAGAGATTTGCAGCAAGATTGAATCACAATCTCATGTAAGCATAAACATAATCCATAGCATGCATATTCTACATTCTACCACCAACACAAAAGATTTAGCCACTCATATTCATCAACATAGACATCAATTCATATGAATAATAATTGGATACATCATATCAAACTACAAGACAAGAGAGTGATACAAGTTACCACCAAAGCTGTCACTAATCGGTGGAAATCTAAGAAAACCTCTCCGTAGATGATTACAAAGGATGAATCCCAATCAAAACCTTGAATCCCAAGCTAAAATACAAAGAAATCTGAATATTCTCTGAGTTTTGGGGCTAAGGAGCTTTCCAAACGAAGTTACAGTTCAAAAGATATTCAAAAAATGATCAAAGATCAGATCTAAGAAGGAAAATCCGAAAACGTAACCGCTGCCAAGCGGACCGCTTGGCAAGCGAAGCGCTTCGGGCACTCCAAGCGCTTCGCTTGGCTTCTGTGCCCAAGCTCCTGGAAATTGAAGCGAAGCGCTTCACTATTCCAGGCGCTTAGCTTGGCTCCTGGGCAGATTTTTGTCTTCAAACTCAATCGTTTTGCCCTCGCATGGCCCTCGGGTGCCTTGGACTCATCCTTCTCGATGCTTATTGATACTCAAACACTTACGAACAAGCCACGGAGATTGGGAAACTTCAACGGGTCCATCTTTTCCATCAAAAAGGCTCGTTTTTAGCTCCAAAAACGCCGTTTCGTACCTAAGTGCCTGAAAATGCAGAAAACACAAAACGTGACACAATTCTACAAAACTAACCAAAAAACAAGGCTAGAAGATAGCAAAAAAAGGCGAAAAAGACAAGATGAACGCGTCAAAAATACGTTCATCAAACTCCCCAAACCAACCCTTTGCTTGTCCTCAAGCAACAAACTAACCTAAATGCAACACAAAAGGAGTCTCATGCCAAGTAAAGTGAACTAATCTATTGAATCTACCAAATGCTTATGAACAAGACCAAATGAGCATGACATGCAAATAGGTTGAAGTATGCCTCGATTGCGAATATACACATTCTCAAGTGCACTTGGTTAAACAAAGGAGTCTCTCGTAACATCTTCTACCTGGACCTGGTCAGTGACGACACAATGATGCATGTTATCATACTACAATTGCCCCGTGCCTATGAAACCGAGGGCTTACTTCTGTTCACCAAGCGAGACTTTTCCTCAAGAGAGGGCGAACCAATACTGGCTCTCATCAAACGAAGGAGGGTTCCCTTAGAAAGATAACACTCCCCTATTCTACCCAAACTCTCAAAGAATGAGTCTCCTTCAACCACTTCTTGAATAGCAAGACGAGGGTGGTCAAGGACAGGCCCTGGACAAAGGCGACACGAAACGAAAGATAGAATTTACAACTCGATAACTTCAAAAACAAATATTTACATGACACTTGACACTACGAGACTGCTTTTGGCTTGCAACGACCCTTCTTTTGCTTTTGGGTCTTATTCTTTATTTTCTTTCTTATTTTTTTTTTATTTTCTCCTTTTCTTTTTTTCTCTTTTTTTTTTCTTTTCTTTTTTCTCTTTCTTTTTTTTTTTATAGGGCAAGCAGCAGTACTATGTGTCAAAAACACCTCCCCAAACCTATTCGAGAGAATAGGTTTGAGCACAAAGACGAAAAGGAAAAAGGAAAGACTCTTTACAAAGACACCTCCCCAAACCTATTCGAAAGAATAGGTTGGGACATAAAACAAAAAGAAAACTTTACAACGACTCAAAGACGAAAGACAAGATCAACGAAGCAACCCCCTCCCCAAACCTATTCGATAGAATAGGTTTAATACAAGGAATCGCACACCTCACACTACCTCCTTCCTAGGCATTTGGCAATCTCAAATCGAGGTGAAGAACTTGTCGCCTCTTACGTACATAATTACGCGGGTTACAACCATAGACTCTAACATGCATCATTTCATAAGGTCATCGTGAACCGCAGCAGAAGAAACACCACTCAAGGTGATGTCGAGACTACTAAGCTTAACTAGTGCACATGCGAATGTGACAAACCAAGCGAGACAAGCCTCAAACTACTTGCAAAGTGATGCAACACATGATCAATGGCCATAAACACTTAGTCTACTCAATAAAAAAGTTCAAAAGACTTGGCAATAAACTCCACACACAACAACGTGCAACAACTAATCTAGGGATGATATGCATGCAAAAATTTGAAAAAACACGACAAATCACAAGAACTTGAGTAAAATCAGGCATGTACGAACCACACAAGCATATAGTACTGAAAATCCAATACCCCCTCCCCATACCTAAACTTTTGCTCGTCCTCGAGCAAAGAAAAGTTGAAAGAAAAGGAAAAATTGGATTGAAAGTACACTTCTCTGAGATAAAGGTTCGTGTCCAATCTCCTATATATGAGTAGTACCTGAAAGGACTCAAGAAACAAGTGAAAACGGGTGCGCAAAGGTGAGAAGAATGGAAAAACGAGGAAAATCTGGGTACAGGGTCCAAGCGGAGCGCTTGGGAGGCTCCAGGCGCTCCGCTTGAATTTCCAGGGCAACTTCCTGGAATTTGAAGCGGACCGCTTGGCCCTTCCAGGCGCTTCGCTTGGCCCTGTTTCCAGATTTTCGATGTTTTTCCTCTCTTAATCATCTAAGGCACCAAGACAAAAACTAAACTAAACTAATCACGACAAAAGGCACACAGGCCACAACTACAAAAGCAAATAAAGAGTACAAGAGTCAAAAGTCATAATATCAGATAAGAGTATCAAAAGGGAGTACCACCAACGCAAAATCACTCGGATTCGAACTCTTGCTCTACTTCGAAGCGGTGGAGTATCAGGTCGTGTGTCTCTATGTCGATTGGTTACCTCGATGTTTGGCACATTTTCTTTCTCACACATAGCAGTGATCAGATTTGGGAAGACTAGTGGGTGACCGGGTTCTCGTTTAATCTCGAATTGCTGGAAGATGATGTCCCCCGGAGTGATGGGCAGGTTTGCCATGAGGGAATAGACTAAGATCCCGACTTCCGGCGTTATCTCTTCGGTTACGAGTCCCGGGATCAGATTAGCTACCACGAAAGGTAGGATCATGCGGGCGTGCAAGTGCAAATCTTTATACTTCAAGGTGTTATCAAGACGCGTCTTCCTTGGCTTATAGTCCTCGGTTGTCAGAACCCCGGCTATCTTCCTCGAAAACTTCTCAATCGTTGGGTCATAGACATAGTGCACAAAGGGATCGTTCACATAGCATGCTACCTTATTCTTGTCTTCCCGTAAGGGTTCCTCTAGTCCCATAATCAAACTAGTGATACTCAATGGCGAGAAAGGGACCATCACACCACGAATAGGTACTGCTTCGGCCTTATAGTTATAGTCCTCGAAGGCAATGTGGAACTCTTCGACAAGGTCTCTATCCCATCCGCAGAGTTCTTTCCCATAGAAGGTCCATCCTCTCGCCGTTATAAGCCTGGTAAGGTGAGCATAGGGTGCATAGGGTATATCAAAGAAAAGCCCCTTGTTCTCATATTTTGTCCCCTTTAATACGTCCAAATCCTTTGAAGTAAAGGAGATGCTACGGTCCCAAATCACTGACCGTTCTCCTCCCCTATAGAAGTTGTATCGGAACCTCCGCAATGCGTCCGATTCTTTGTATGGGTCACGGTTGCTTCCATCGCGGGGAAACTCTTTGGAGGTTGAAGCCTCATCCTTCCTTGCTTTTTTCTTGGCTCTTGTGTCCATGGTACCTAGGAAAAAATCTTATTAGATAACTTCAAGAGACAACGAGACTTAGACTCTTATACCACTACCAAACAATCTACTTCTACTCTAAGACAAGTATACGTTCTTCGTTTAAAACAAGTCATAACGCAACAAGTCGACTCTTAGACGTCAAAACTCACTCAAGTAATGTCATGGTGAGTTTGAAGGCTTGCTAAAGTTCATATGAACAAATCGAGAAGCTTTAACACTTCGTTACGATAAATCCATACGAATCTAAACCAAGCAAACAAACTCTCCAATTAAATTACCCAACCAATCCAACACATTCTCATGCAATCACAACATCACCATAATCATAATCGTAACTCAAATTCAAGGCTAACAATCATCAAACAATTACATAGCAAAAATTCGAATCATAACATAACTCAAATTCAAAGCTAACAATCATCGAATAATTACATAACGAGAATTCGAGCACTAGAGTTCATCATAAATCAATAGGAGCAAAATTCGAATTTAGACATCACATCTAGTAAGAAACATGCTCAATAATCATTATCAAACTCTAATTCACCAATGCATAACACAATTGAAGCTAATTAAGATGAAATCCCAAATTCAAGAAAGTTAGGGTTCATGAGAGGTACCTTTGATTCCTTGTTATGGATGCTTCAAACGTGAAATTTGATCGGTTTAAATGATAGAGGAGGTGATGGGCTTTGTAAAATGCACAAGATTGCAAGAATTGGTGGAGAATTGAGAGAGATTGAGATTTTTGGGGTGCAAAAATCGGCAATGGAGGAAAAAACGAAGTGGGAGGCTTTGAATCTCAAGTGCCCCGCTTGCTTCCTTAAGGAAAGCCAAGCGAAGCGCTTGGGTGTCCCAAGCGAAGCGCTTGGCAAGCGGTCCGCTTGGGCACTCCCAAGCGCTCCACTTGGATTTCCAGTAGGAATTTTCATTCCTACTGGAAATTCAAGCGGACCGCTTGGGCGAGCCAAGCGCTTCGCTTGGATTTCCAGTAAGAATGGGATTCTTACTGGAAATCCAAGCGGACCGCTTGGGCTGTCCAAGCGGTTCGCTTGGGACCTGAAGCTCCCAAATCTATTTTTTCTCAACTTTTGCTAAATTTTCACCCCAAAAAACTTGTCTAAACAACGAAACAAAATTTAAACGTGCTTCTAATCTACATGCAATTACCTACAACCTCGGGTTGCCTCCCGAGAAGCGCCTTTGTTTAGAAGTCGTTGGCTTGACTCGTCTTAGCTCATGCGGGATCAATTTTGCATCGGGTACTAGACTTCCCCGTCCAAGTGCTCTTCAAAGCACTAAGTCCCTGCACATCTTGACGAACATAAAGAGGACCAAAAAATCCTACAAGTTCGTTAGTATCAAAATAAGCACATGAATTAACTATGGCTCGCAACATATGTTACTTGCCATTTACCTCGAAGCTACATGTACGACGGTACATGTCTATCACCATATGTACTTTGTTGATCAAGGCTCTACCCAAAAGAACCACATCCTTGAGCTTTGCGGAGGATGTAGGCATGACGATGAAGTTCGTCTTGACCTCTACACCGGCGACTCTTACCACTAGATTTTCGATCACACCCAATGGCTTCTTCATAGACCCATCCTCCAATTGCACCATGCACTTCATTGGTCTTAAGCCAGACAAACCCGACTCTTCGTACACGTTCAAAGGTATGACATTCACACCCGCTCCCGTGTCTAGAGTTGCCACTATTCCATCCTTCTTACCCAAGCCGATTTCCACATCAAAGCTCTCTTGGATAGGCACTTCCACCATATCCACCAACTCATCCTCAGACGATGAGTTTTCATTCACTTCCTCAACTATCGCATCAGATTGTGCGACCACTTTCTCTTCCATAACTACCTTAGGAGTCTCAAGCTCCTCACTCACCTTGCAAGTTTCAGTTACCTTGCAACTTGGCACCTCAACTAGCGCATTGTCCGTCACAACCGTGATCTCCACGGGCAAATCAGTCACCACAGTTATGGCCATAGCCTTCTCCGTGTTTCCGGGAAACTTCCCTTGCTCTCTACTCGCCCCTCGATCTATAAGCTCTTGTAGCTTCTTATGGAGGTTGCTACTACTAGCCTCAAGCTTCTCAAAGCGTTGATTGTTAGTAGCCTCATTACGATAGTAATGCTCCATGAATTTATTCGTCTTCATAACCAGATCATTGAGTGAAGAGACAAGAGGTGAAGGAAGCACCCCTCCACCTTGTGGTCCCGAACTAGCAACCTGAGGTGGAGGTGTAGGATTAGAAGGCGGTGCTCCTTCATACCAATTGTTCCCATAGCTGAGACGACTTCTATCTTGATTAGGCCCATAGGCATTTTGATCCGAGTTATGAAAATAACCACGGTTGCCTTGATTCTGGTACCCACCTCGGGGTCCACGGTTTTGTGGCCTCACATTGCCATAACCTTGCCCGTAGTTCACATCTCCAACTACTTGCTCTCCCTCAGCAGCATATACTTCTTGTCGGACATCGTTTGTGATGTATTGCTCTCTAGAAAATTCAGAACGGCACAAGTAGGCCGGGTGCCCATAATTCTTGCACACACCACAAACTTCCGTAGAAGGAGAAGGAACGCTTTGCCTCAAAGCTTGCTTCACTTCATGGGCGAACCCATCGAAGGCATTTTGTTCCACTACTACCTTGGCTTCACCTCTTTGCTCCTTTTGGAGCACACGAGCCCTCACATTCCGGTTTTGTGAATTCCGGTACATCATGTCCAACTTCACTTGGGCTTGAGAAGGAAGCAACTCCCACATACTACCTCCACAAATACTATCCACTTGAGATTGAATCTCAGGATGTAAACCATTGTAAAAGAATTGGAGAAGCTGACCTTTATCATACCCGTTATGTGGGCATCGATGATGCAATCCCATGAATCGATCATAGGCCTCGTGGAAAGGCTCATCGTACCTCTGCTCGAAGGAGCTAATTTGGCTCTTCATAGCCATTGTCTTGGAAGCGGGGTAGTAACGCTCCATGAACTTATCAAAACATAGGTCCCATGTCGTCAAAGACCCGGCCTCCAAAGTATTGAGCCAAGCCTTTGCACGATCGCCTAGTCCCATTGAAAAGACCTTCATGCGGAGATCATCATCCGTAACACCAGCTCCTGGTCGCCCAAGATGGAGAACAAAGTTCTCGAGCTCATTCAAGTATCCTATCACGTCCTCATTAGCCATCCCATAGAATTTGGGAAGTTGTTGGAACATTGGATTCTTGATCTCCAAATTCCTGGTGGCATCATTGAGGACAATTGCTGGTCCTCTAGCCCCAACCGTAGGCTTTGTAAGTGTACGGATAGGTCTCTCCGCCATTTCACCTTCCAAGTAGACAGATTCAAGAATCGGCTCCAAAAGATAAGAAGAAGACTCTTCCCGAATACCAGAAGTAGAAGCTCTAGATGCTACTCCTTCAAACTCAAGATTCAAATTCCTCCTTCTCCTTTGAAACAAACGATCGATCTCGTCTACAAAAGGTTCAATAATAGGTTGACCCGTTCGGGTTCTAGGCATGCACTCACCTGAAATACAAAATAGTGAGTATCTCAAGCAAAAAGAAACAAAAACAGAAATGAGACAAAGAAGAGATGTTGGCTGAAAAAACCAAAACAAAAACACCAACCAAAGGAGTTAAGTTCCCCGGCAACGGCGCCAAATTTATGATGTCGTTTTTCACCAATTAAATTTGTTTTAAAAGCCTAAGAACACTTATCACTACACAAACTAGAGTGCAGTGCAAGTTGTCCCCGAGTGTCGTTCTCTCGGGACCTAACGTGGCTTTGCTTGAGGTTTTTGCAAGTAATTTCAGTCAACGAATTCAAAAGTTTAGAGAATCGTTTCCTTTGAACAATAGCAACGAGAAATCAGATTTATGTAAACAAGTTTGGAAAACGGTTGGTGGTAGAAATCAAATACACATGCATGGGTTACGAATATGCTCACAAGTTCAGTGCATTGAACCTTCGATCAAGTCTGCTAAGCAACTCGTCTAGGCAAATTTAAGACACACATCATGAAAGATCATTATCAATAATTTAGAGGTGCTTGTCACCAACACCATTTATCTAGCATGCTGCAAATCTCTAACATACAATCCTATAGCTTTCATTGACCAAGAGTTTGTCACTATACTCAATTCGAATATATTTTATAGGCAACTAAGAATCATATGAAGGGATTTGCAGCAAGATTGAATCACAATCTCATGTAAGCATAAACATAATCCATAGCATGCATATTCTACATTCTACCACCAACACAAAAGATTTAGCCACTCATATTCATCAACATAGACATCAATTCATATGAATAATAATTGGAATACATCATATCAAACTACAAGACAAGAGAGTGATAAAAGTTACCACCAAAGCTGTCACTAATCGGTGGAAATCTAAGAAAACCTCTCCGTAGATGATTACAAAGGATGAATCCCAATCAAAACCTTGAATCCCAAGCTAAAATACAAAGAAATCTGAATATTCTCTGAGTTTTGGGGCTAAGGAGCTCTCCAAAATGAAGTTACAGTTCAAAAGATATTCAAAAATGATCAAAGATCAGATCTAAGAAGGAAAATCCGAAAACGTAACCGCTGCCAAGCGGACCGCTTGGCAAGCGAAGCGCTTCGGGCACTCCAAGCGCTTCGCTTGGCTTCTATGCCCAAGCTCCTGGAAATTGAAGCGAAGCGCTTCACTATTCCAGGCGCTTAGCTTGGCTCCTGGGCAGATTTTTGTCTTCAAACTCCATCGTTTTGCCCTCGCATGGCCCTCGGGTGCCTTGGACTCATCCTTCTCGATGCTTATTGATACTCAAACACTTACGAACAAGCCACGTAGATTGGGGAACTTCAACGGGGCCATCTTTTCCATCAATAAGGCTCGTTTTTTGCTCCAAAAATGCCGTTTCGTACCTAAGTGCCTGAAAATGCAGAAAACACAAAACGTGACACAATTCTACAAAACTAACCAAAAAACAAGGCTAGAAGATAGCAAAAGAAGGCGAAAAAGACAAGATGAACGCGTCAAAAATACGTTCATCATGCTCCAACCTATTCTTTCGAATAGGTTTTGGGAGGTCGTTGTAGTGTCGTTGTAATTTCCTTTCATTGTACTTCCATTGTGCTACTGCTGTATATATACAAAAAAAAAAACAAAAAAAAAAAAAAAAGAGAAAAATTCCAGAATCTGGAAAAAGAAAAAAAAAAAAAAGAAAAATAGAATAAGACCCACAAAAGCTAAAGAAGGGTCCAAGCAAGCCAAAAGCAGTTTTAGCAAAGTGTTGCATTATTTTTCAGCTTTTGTAATAGTTCATAATCGAGTTGTAAATTCTTCCTAGTGTTCTCGTGTCGCCTAGTCCAAGGCTTGTTCTAGACCACCCTCGTCCTGCCATTCAGGAAGTGGTGAAGAGTTTTTCTTTAAGAGTCGGGTAGAATATGGGAGTGTTGTCTTTTAGGGAACCCTCCTTCGTTTGATGAGAGCCAGTATTGGTTCGACCTCTCTTGAGGGAAATTCTCACTTGGTGAACATAGTAAGCCCTCGGTTTCATAGGCGCGGGGCAACCATTTGTATTTTGACATGCATCATTACGTGGTGATTGACTAGGTCCAGGTAGAGAATGTTACGAGAGACTATCTTGTTTAACAAAGTGCATATGTGAATATGTATATGTTCAATCGAGACATTCTTAAACCTACTTCGATGTTATGATTTGTATGGTCTTTGTTCATAAGCATTTGGTAGATCCAATCGATTATTTCTTCTTGTTTGGCATGAGACTCCTCTTTGTGTTGCATGTAGATTGCATAGAGTCTAGCTAGTTGCTTGAGGACAAGCAAAGGTTCGGTTTGGTGAGTTTGATGACAATATTTTTTACATTATCATTCGAGTCTTTTTTCAGCAATTTAGTTATCCTCTAGCATGCATTTTAGGGCATTTTGTTAGAATAGTGTCACGTTTCCATTTCTTTTGTTCTTTTCAGGTTTTAGGTAGAAATTGCGTTTTTGGAAGTAATTCATGGCAAAACAATGATGTTTTGGTGCAACGAGATCACCCGTGGTGTGTCAAGGAGTACCGAGACGAATTTCAAGGCCAAGAGATCAAGTTTCGGAGCTCAAAACCGTGCAAGGGCTGAATTCGAAGATCCGAAGGAGGTATTCCGCACGGGCCGCATTCTGCCCGTGCGGGGCGCACCGCGGCGTACGGGGTAGTCCGCCGGGGGCGTTCCGACAGCTCTATATATATATCCCAAAATCTGCGAATTTTTATATCTTTCATCATTATTTTACAGACATAAACCATAGAGCTTGTTCTGGGTATATTTTCTCTTAGAACCTTTGTATCTTAGCGAATTTGGAGCTAGAGGAGAGATTTGAACACCCTTTTATCTCACCTTGCTAGATCTTTGTGAGTTTAGCCATTCACCGGAGATTAACAACCTTTGGTGGTAACCTTGTATCTCACAATTCTGCTATTTATCTTTCAATTAAGCATGTTTTCATTCATTATTGCTTCGATTATGATTGTTGATTGTGTTATTGATATGAGTAGCTGTAAGAAAATATGGTCAGAGTTACCCCTAGCGTACGCAGCGGAATTTCAAAAATTTCTTAACATACAGGTTAATTGATTATGCATATGTCGTATATATATAAACACGTCAATTAGAAGACTAACCTTACTTCCAAAGCAGCTTCCAAGTCTTCTTAATAATCCGGTGTATCTTCTCCTTCGTCGAAGTCGAAGATATCTACAATACTCTGTATATCTGCAAGACAATAGGAGTTAGTTTTCAGCTCCTAGAACCGCAACCTCTGTATCCACGGATGAACAGCCTATCGGAAGAATGCTAGGATATTCTTTGTGTGACCAAGAAGACGGGGCGGCAATTCCTCCGGTGGTGGCGCGCGCGGGTGGCTAAGTGGAGGGGAGAGTTTTTATTTTCTCTAAGAAAACTGGGTAGAATGACTGTCAAAGTCTATGTATAAAACTCTCTAATAGTCTACTATATATAGTAGTCAATAAAAGCCTAAAGCATAAGCAATTAGACTTCGTAAAGGAATAAGAATCTATTTCTTATCGCACAAGGAAACCAATATCAAGTCTAGATTCATTCCCAATCACATTAAAACTCAATCAGGAAAATCTAACTTATCCCTTGGACTTCTAATAGAGGAAGGAGTCGAACTCCTTCCCCTATCCAGCCATGCGCGCGCGCGCTCTCCCAGGGACAGTAGGTGGGTCCCGATTTTGGGACCCACTTATAGTTCTAAGGCAAATCAAACTCCAAGTAGATTTTGCCCAAGTGCATATGTTAATTCTAAATTAACATATCCTTTCTAATCAAACCTCCATTATATTTCCAAAATATAATCTTTAATTGTATTTACATAAAATACAATTAATTAGCCAATTCAATTAATAATTCCAAATCATTAATTGAGCCACCAAATATTATAATTAATTCCAAATTCAATTATAATCCATCAATCACAATTAATTCCAAATTAATTGCGATTCCATCTTCAAGGATATTCTGATAGACTGAATCACCACATAGTGTGACCCATAGGGCCTCATCATATTAAGCAAGTCCTAGACTAGGCAACATGGAATTCCTAGACGGTTCCATTTGCAATATTAATACGTGAGGACATTTGAGAGGTTTCTCAAAGCTAACCCTTTCGTTGCGAAGCCTGTTGCGCTCAACGCGGCGATGGTAACGTCCCTTCATCTGACTTGCTCGAATGTATCTAGGATCGATAAAGTGTCTATCCCAATAATACATCCACGGGCGTCTCAGGGAGTTTCTTGGTTAAGATATACTTATGACCATCATAATATATCATGTCCACTGGCCAACATAACTAAACAACAAGGTCCTTTAGCTGTTTAGCTCCCACTATTTTCACATATGCTTGCCCCCACAACAAACATACGAGTAATGTCCAACAAGTTACCGTAGTGGCCAAGATCCAAATCCATATTATGCTATACTCCAACGGGGGCTGGTCGCACAGCATAATATGACCGGTAGGACTAGTAAGACTATCCAATTGCGTCACGCAATTCTTGGTTGTTAAATCTAATTTAACCCGATGCCCTACATATTGTACCTATCGAGGTCGTTAGATACAATATGCAGTAAGTCATAACCATAGGCTTACTCTAATCTGACGATTCCTGCGAGTCTGTAAGACGAGGTCGCCAATACAAGAAAACGCAATGAAAGTTCAGAATTAAAGCACCCTATGGAAAGCATCTCAGAAATACATACATATATATATTTCTGTACTTATATTGGTTGGGGCTTGTAGCTTGAGGGTTGTTATCAGTCATCTACAAACAAATAAGGGCGCCGCCAACCCATCATGCATGAACGGTCTACACGTAATGGATGCCGCCTATCCATTCTAGTTCTAAACACGGTCAAGCACATAATGGGTGCCGCCTACCCATACATAAATATGCGGTCCGACATATAAGAGGGCGCCGCCTACCCTCGCATGCATAGCGGTCGAACGGAATGTAAAAACATCGTATTTAAACATGCATTGTCAAACAATAGCATATTGAGCATATGAAACAAGTAGTAGCCTATGTGGATGACAAATGACTTCATAATTTCATTATGAAAATTATAATCCCATACTTATAATCTCTATGAAATAATTGAAAATTTGGACTAGATTGAATATTCGAAAATTCTATTGACCAAGTAGCAATTTTCGAAAACCCGAAGGACTTAATTGTAATTTTAAAAACCTTGGAGGTGTTAAATCTAAAATTCAAAAGTAGAAGGACTAATTTGCAATAAACAATAAATTGATAAATTACAAAAAAACCATTTAACTTTATACTAATTAAATTTAACGCCTCTCGTTTAAAACAATTACAATTAAATCATATTTATATTCCAAATATAAAATTCAAATTCTCAAAACTTTCAAAATTCGATTTTGGGTCCAACCCGAAAATATATATAAATTTTTTTTTTTTTGAAAACGTGGGACGGGACCTCCCGTCCCCCCCGGTGCCCGCGGACCCGGGCGCCCGGCGCCCGCCGCACGCGGGCACCGGCGCCTCGGGTGCAGGCCGGCCACGGCACGGGCGCCCGTGCCGCGGGCACGACGCCTGCGTGCCGCAGGCGCCGACCGCGGCCTGCGTCACGCAGGCGGCCGACCGCCGCCGGCGTCGCGCAGGCGGCCCGGTCGAAAAATATATATATATTAATTTTTATTTTTTTTTGAAAAAAATATAAATTCTAAATTTATATAAAAAACAAAACTTTTGAAAATCGAATTTATCATAGAATCAATTGCATCCACATATCTACAAAATCATACAATATATATACGTATATACGTAATCAATTAACCTCGCTCTGATACCACTGTAGGAAAATATGGTCAGAGTTACCCCTAGGGTACGCAGCGGAATTTCAAAAATTTTCTTAACATACAGGTTAATTGATTATGCATATGTCGTATATATATAAACACGTCAATTAGAAGACTAACCTTACTTCCAAAGCAGCTTCCAAGTCTTCGTAATAATCCAGTGTATCTTCTCCTTCGTCGAAGTCGAAGATATCTAATATACTCCGTATATCTGCAAGACAATAAGAGTTAGTTTCCAGCTCCTAGAACCTCAACCTTGGTATCCACGGATGAACAGCCTATCGGAAGAATGCTAGGATATTCTTTTTGTGACCAAGAAGACGGGGCGGCAATTCCTCCGGTGGTGGCGCGCGCGGGTGGCTAAGTGGAGGGGAGAGTTTTTATTTTCTCTAAGAAAACTGGGTAGAATGACTGTCAAAGTCTATGTAAAAAACTCTCTAATACTCTACTATATATAGTAGTCAATAAAAGCCTAAAGCATAAGCAATTAGACTTCGTAAAGGAATAAGAATCTATTTCTTATCGCACAAGGAAACCAATATCAAGTCTAGATTCATTCCCAATCAAATTAAAACTCAATTAGGAAAATCTAACTTATCCCTTGGACTTCTAATAGAGGAAGGAGTCGAACTCCTTCCCCTATCCAGCCATGCGCGCGCGCGCTCTCCCAAGGACAGTAGGTGGGTCCCGATTTTGGGACCCACTTATAGTTCTAAGGCAAATCAAACTCCAAGTAGATTTTGCCCAAGTGCATATTTAATTCTAAATTAACATATCCTTTCTAATCAAACCTCCATTATATTTCCAAAATATAATCTTTAATTGTATTTACATAAAATACAATTAATTAGCCAATTCAATTAATAATTCCAAATCATTAATTGGGCCACCAAATATTATAATTAATTCCAAATTCAATTATAATCCATCAATCACAATTAATTCCAAATTAATTGCGATTCCATCTTCAAGGATATTCTGATAGACTGAATCACCACATAGTGTGACCCATAGGGCCTCATCATATTAAGCAAGTCCTAGAATAGGCAACATGGAATTTCTAGACGGTTCCATTTGCAATATTAATACGTGACGACATTTGAGAGGTTTCTCAAAGCTAACCCTTTCGTTGCGAAGCCTGTTGCGCTCAACGCGGCGATGGTAACGTCCCTTCATCTGACTTGCTCGAATGTATCTAGGATCGATGAAGTGTCTATCCCAATAATACATCCACGGGCGTCTCAGGGAGTTTCTTGGTTAAGATATACTTATGACCATCATAATATATCATTTGCACTGGCCAGTGACTTTACCAACACAACTATGCAGACTATGAGCAGTGCTCTCCTGTGCTACACTTGAGAGATGAATCGTTCACAGAATCACTTATCACCCCCATTTGTATTTAGCCATAATCCTGGATCGTGTCTTAGGTCAGCTGCTTATTCAGAGCTGACATCGACGGGTCCACCAAGGATATGGGGCAACAAATGTGATGATAAAGTCTTGTAAGTACAAAGGACGAATGGCATCACTTCGACAACTCACCGGTTCCCATAGACACGTTGGTGTAGAGTATACATCGATGGGAGTTTCCGGTGGGTACTTCCATTGTTCGATAAAGCTTCTTCGAACAACTATGCGCAGTTATGGGAACGTTTCTCGATTGTCCAACAATCCGTTCCGTGGCCGTGGGATCGGCTCACACTTGCTCCAAGAAGTATAACCTCCACGCATACTAGTCTTGTCAGGTTCATTCAGACCCCCGCATCCGAGATGAACCACGACTAGGGAGAGTTTGGGATAGATGATAACTCACACAGCTCCCACTAACTGTGTGATCGGTCATCTATCCGAGGGGACATGTTTGATATCAATACGGACAACAATAAAGATATGACATGCTGCAGCCTGGTGTAATATAAATATGAAATCGATACTCAATAGTAAAATTAAACAAACATATATTATATTACGTTGACCTGTGTAATAGTACATATATGTCCTCTATAAGGGCACCATGCCCTTAGTAAGGACTGTCTCTAGGACATATACACTATCAGTAGCTAAGCATCTATTTGGTGATAGTATGTGAATTCGTAGCTAGGGTTCGTATTATGCATGATTGAGTTTCTGAGTCTTTTACTTGTTTAATTATCTTAATTCGATTCTTTGATCCGACTAAGCCAAATATCTTCGTAGAAAAGTGTTAGAAACACTAGGACAATTCAAGATCATCGATTCGATTATATATAATTTGCAAGTACTGCTTGAACTACGACTGACAACCTTAGCCAAGTATTAGTATAGATAGGAAGCTTTCAAAATACAAGTCTACAAATCTGTCTTTGGTGTTTGTAAATCGAATTACTTTTAAGGCAGTACGAGTTGCACTTTCATGCATAATTAGAACTTGATGCTTAGAACGAGCATACTATCACCAGCTTTCTCCATATATTGTTAAGTCGAGTTAATATAAATTTGTTTTCTGAAATTATATATAGTTACTTAGTTAAAGCTAGTTTAGTCCCTAGAGATCGACACTCGAGGTCATCTTACCTCTGCACTACGTGTTTTGTGTAGTTGTGAGTTGCCCTTTGGCTTTCAAACAAATTTATTTGATTGTTCGAGTCTGACAATCTCATTCATCATTAAGACAAATTTATTTTCTGAAATTATATATAGTTAATTAGTTAAAGCTAGTTTAGCCCCTAGAGATTGACACTCGAGGTCATCTTACCTCTGCACTACGTGTTTTGTGTAGTTGTGAGTTGCCCTTTGGCTTTCAAACAAATTTATTTGATTTTTCGAGTCTGACAATCTCGTTCATCAAATTGGCGCCGTTGCCGGGGACTATACTCCTTTTGACTCTTTAGCTTATTTATATTTTCAGCATTCAACTCCTCGAGTAAGCTTTAGGGTTTTCTCTTAGAACCTCACTTTCTTACCCCATTTCTTTCCCCCTATCTTTTTCAGCAAATTTATCTAATCTGTTCTTGGTTATCTTGCGTGCTTGTGCTCTTGGTGTTCTTGGTTACATTGTGTGTGCTTGCGCTCTTTGTATATATTATAAGATTAGAGGTTTTTTTCCTTGCAAGTTTTTTTTTATTCTTTTGTGGATTCTGTCCTTGGTTTCTCGTTTCCTCATGTGCAGAAACTAGTTCCTTGAAAGGATGAGTTTACGAGCTTCTTTGTCAAGGTATGTACAACCTCGAGGGCCTCGCATAAAATTTGATGAAGATTGCAAGGATTATGACTTTGATCCTTCGTACTACTCCATTGTTTCAACATTCTCGAGTGGTGATGATCCAAGAGAGTTCTTAGACACGTTCGAGGAGGAAGATGTGTTGAGGATACCTCGTGAGAATGTGGAGGGGTTATTTTTTGACATGAGCAGCTTTGTATAAGAGGATTTATGGGAGCCTTAAGAGGGAGCACTCGAGATTGGCTCAAAATCCCGCCGGCAAGATCATTGCACACTTGGGGTGAAATAACCAACAAGTTTCTGGAATATTGGGAATGGGACTCACATCCCGATTCAAGGACATGGACGTCTCGCTTCGTTAGTCCGCCACCAGAAATCGACATAGCAGATGTAGAGGAATATGGTGAGGAATCTATTGATGAAGCATCTTCAGTGCTTAGCTTTGATTCCACGTCCTTACTTGAGGATGTCAAGATTGATGGTAAAGAAGAAGTCGTGGAGGAGGTGATGACTGAATCCATTGCTTCACCTGAGTCAGAAAGTGTGGTCTTGAGTTGTGCTGAGATCGAGGAGCTACTCTCTGAAGATTTTGGTGTCACTGAATCGACATGTTTAGATTCTATTGCTACAGACACTTTTGATCTTGACTCACATGTTCTGGTCCATGCACCCACCTATGAGTTTTAAGGGAGTTTTGATCCACTTTTCTCTTCTTATTTTCCACCCGATTCCCATAGTTATTTTTTAGATTTTGATTTTACTGATTTTGTTAATTTTAGTTTTCAGGGAATCATGGACTTGCTTGAGCAGCTATGGAGAGGAGCCAAGGATGGTTCCCAAGATGCAAGGAGTAATGGAACGGATGCACAAGCTTCGTTTCCATTTGATAATGGATAACCTTAGTGGTATTGCTTGCATGTAGTTTAGTTTCATAGCTTTCTCGCATTGCATGCATATTTTTTGAGTCTTTAGTGTTTTTCCCTTTGTGTTAGACTATGTTTTTGGTGATAACATAGCTAAAAGGTTGATATTTTTCGTATTCGGAGGGACATGACGAGGACCCAGGAGTCTGAAGCTCCCGGGCGGACCCCCCCACACCCGGGGCGGTGCGCCCGGGAAGGGCAGAACGCCCGGGCGTTCTGCCACTCCCAGGCGGACCGCCCCACACCCGGGGCGGTGCGCCCGGGAGGGGTAGGGGTCTGGGCGCCCCCTGGGCACCCCAGGCAGACCGCCCCACACGGGGCGGTGCGCCAATGACCCGGGTGCCCGGATTTGACCACGGACACCGCAAATCACCCCCGAATGCAACCGTATTGACCGTTTTACCCTTTTTATCACCCGTTTTGGTTTCTACCGAGTTTCCTTGAGTAATACAGGTTATAGGTATATGTCTAGCTCTTACCTCATATCCACTTTCGACGTTCGGGACGAATGACGAAGTTCAGGTTTGGAGGGGGGGTTATCGCTGTGTATTTCTATAACTTATTCTTCTTATGATAACTCGTGAAAACCTTTGCATTGCACTTTTACTGCTTTCTTAGGATTTAGTTTGTTGGTATGCATTCATCCTTAGTCTAGTCTTTGCATGATGTTGTGTGGAGTTTATTGCCAAATTTTTTAAAATTTTTTATTGTATAGACTAAGTGTTTGTGACCATTTCCCATGCATTGCATCTCTATGGAATAGTTTGAGGTTTGTCTCGCTTGGCTTGTAATATTTGTTTGTGCACTAGTTAAACTTGGTAGTCTCGATATCACTATGTGGTGTTTTCTCTACTGCGGTTCGCGAAGGCCTTATAAAATGTTGCATGTTAGAGTCTTTGGTTGTTTTCCCGTGTAATTATGTATGTAAGAGGCAACAAGTCTTCACCTTGCTTAATGCGATTGCTAAATGCCTAGGAAGGAGGTAGAGTGAGGTGTGTGATCCTTTGTTTAAAAATATTCTAACGAATAGGTTTGGGGAGGGGGTTACTATCATTATGACTTGTTTTTCGTCTTGTTGAGTCGTGTTGAGTTTGTTTTTATTTTTTTTCTTGTGTGTTTGTGATCCAACCTATTCTTTCGAATAGGTTTGGAGAGGTCGTTGTAGTGTCGTTGTTATTTCCTTTCATTGTACTTCCATTGTGCTACTGCTGGCTATATACAAATAACAAAAAAAAAAGAAGAAGAGAAAAAGAAAAAAAAAGAGAAAAATTCCAGAATATGGAAAAAGAAAGAAAAAAAAAAAGAAGAAAAAAAGAATAAGTCCCAAAAAGCAAAAGATGGGTCCAAGCAAGCCAAAAGCAGTTTTAGCAAAGTGTTGCATTATTTTTCAGCTTTTGTAGTAGTTCGTAATCGAGTTGTAAATTCTTCCTTTTGTTCTCGTGTCGCCTAGTCCAAGGCTTGTTGAAGACCACCCTCGTCCTGTCATTCAGGAAGTGGTGAAGAGTTTTTCTTTAAGAGTCGGGTAGAATAGGGGAGTGTTGTCTTTTAGGGAACCCTCCTTCGTTTGATGAGAGCCAGTATTGGTTCGACCTCTCTTGAGGAAAAGTCTCACTTGGTGAACAGTAGTAAGCCCTCGGTTTCATAGGCGTGAGGCAACCATTTGTATTTGACATGCATCATTACATCGTCATTGACTAGGTCCAGGTAGATAATGTTACGAGAGACTCTCTTGTTTAACAAAGTGCATAAATGAATGTGTATAGGTTCAATCGAGACATTCTTCAACCTACTTCCATGTTATGATTTGTATGGTCTTTGTTCATAAGCATTTGGTAGATACAATATATTATTTCTTCTTGTTTGGCATGAGACTCCTCTTTGTGTTGCATGTAGATTGCATAGAGTCTAGCTAGTTGCTTGAGGACAAGCAAAGGTTCGGTTTGGGGAGTTTGATGACAGTGTTTTTTACACTATCATTCGAGTCTTTTTTCACCAATTTAGCTATCCTCTTGCATGCATTTTAGTGCATTTTGTTAGAATAGTGTCACGTTTCCATTTCTTTTGTTCTTTTCAGGTTTTAGGTGGAAATTGCATTTTTGGAAGTAATTCATAGCGAAACAATGATGTTTTGGTGCAACGAGATCACCCGTGGTGTGTGAAGGAGTACCGAGACGAGTTTCAAGGCAAGAGATCAAGTTTCGGAGCTCAAAACCGTGCAAGGGGCCGAAATCGAAGATCCGGAGGAGGAATTCCGCACGGGCCGCATTCTGCCCGTGCGGGGTGCACAGCCGCGTGTGCGGCGGACCGTCGCGTGGCGGGCGCAGCGCCGGGCGCCTTCCGACAACAACTATATATATTTCCAAAATCTGCGAATTTTCATATGTTTCATCATTATTTTACAGACTTAAACCCTAGAGCTTGTTCTGGGTATATTTTCTCTTAGAACTTTTGTAACTTAGCGAATTTGGAGCTAGAGGAGAGATTTGGACACCGTTTTATCTCACCTTGCTAGATCTTTGCGAGTTTTAGCCATTCACCAGAGATTGACAACCTTTGGTGGTAACTTTGTATCTCACAATTCTGCTATTTATCTTTCAATTCACCATGTTTTCATTCATTATTGCTTCAATTATGATTGTTGATTGTGTTATTGATATGAGTAGCTAAGCATCTAGTTGGTGATAGTATGTGAATTCATAGCTAGGGTTCGTATTATGCATGATTGAGTTTCTGAGTCATTTGCTTGTTTAATTATCTTCATTTGATTCTTTGATCCGACTAAGCCATATATCTTCGTATGAAAGTGTTAGAAACACTAGGACAATTCAAGATCATCGATTCAATTATCTATAATTTGCAAGTACTGCTTGAACTAAGACTGACAACCTTAGCCAAGTATTAGTATAGATAGGAAGCTTTCAAAATACACGTCTACAAATCTGTCTTTGGTGTTTGTTAATTCGAATTACTTTTAAGGCAGTACGAGTTGCACTTTCATGCATAATTAGAACTTGATGCTTAGAACGAGCATACTATCACCAGTTCTCTCCATACATTGCTAAGTTGAGTTAAGATAAATTTGTTTTCTGAAATTATATATAGTTAATTAGTTAAAGCTAGTTTAGTCCCTATAGATCGACACTCAAGGTCGTCTTACCTCTGCCCTACGTGTTTTGTGTATTTGTGAGTTGCCCTTTGGCTTTCAAACAAATGTATTTGATTGTTCGAGTCTGACAATCTCGTTCATCACGTACGAATTAGACATATTTTCATATCAACATATGTCCGTGTAGTTTCAGAGTATCTTAGTAGAAGATAGTGTGAAACTATACTGTATGTGGTCGAAAAATTTGTCGCTTTTCTTTGTGTATCATACTTGATTGACATCCCTCCTCCCTCTCTCATTTGTAGTACAGATGCCACGAGCGTTTGTGCTATGTCAAAGGATGATGCATCCGTATCTTGTATCTTTCGTGCCTGGGTCACTACCTCACTAAGCGTTGCGCGCGTGTTTCGTGAAAAAGCATTTTGGACGTCGTGTCTGTATCTTGTATCTTTCGTGCCTGGGTCATTACTTCACTAGACGTCGTGTCCTGTTTCATGAGACGGCGCTTTGGACGCCGTGTCCGTATCTTGTATCTTTCGTGCCTGGGTCATTACTTCACTAGCGTCGTGTCCGTGTTTCATGAAATGGCATTTTGGACGCCGTGTCCGTATCTAACCGTTTTTCGTTCCTTGTTCTCGTAATCCTTTCCTTATCCTTATTCGTAGCCTTTGGACCCCATTACTTTTTGATGTGAAAATGATGAATGCCATGCAACCTATCCGCGTCTAAATGCTGATAATCTTAGTGCGAACGTCTACTAAATATCCGTGTCTACGTGTATGCACGTGCAAAAACATTTTAACAAACAACAATTCCAGGTCTTATGCTATGGATAAGGATAGGGCCTTTCTTCCGTATTTGAACCGTTTTGTAGGTCAAAAATCTTGAGGGCTGAACAATAACTTTTGTTTGCTGGCTTCATCACGTACGTTGATTTCAAATTTATGTACGTTTTAGATCTGAAGTCAACGGTTGTGTCGATTTGGCATCTCAATTCTGTCCTCCTCTATAAATAGCTGGTCAATAATTTTGCTCATTTACAACATTCTAGAGAAAGGAATAGAGAGAGAAATTATTTTCTTCCGTGTCTTAGCAACGAAACAAGTTCGTGATTTGGTAAAATTTTTGCTCGGAGCTTCGGAATCTTCACGCTTTCACTTTCTACTTTTCCAGGTTTGCTATGCTTCTTTGCTTATTTTTCTTCTTTTCCGCCCCTTTATGTTTTCATGCGCATTTTTTATTCTAAGTATACCGTCACCCGAAGATATCTAAATGGACCCCCGGACAATCACCTAACCTTATAATTTCTTACTTGGCATTTTAGGATGTCCGAGGTTAACCCTAAGGTCGTTGATGAATGTGTATTTTACACTTTCATTCGAGTCTTTTTCACCTATTTTAGCTATCCTCTATGTTAATTTAGCTATATTTTAGTGCATTTTATTAGAATAGTGTCACGTTTCCCTTTAGATTTTATTTTACAGGTCTTGGTTGAAAATCGAGGATTTCAGGGCAATTATATTGAAGTTGACAAGGAATTGGTGTTCCAGAAGCCTATTTGGAGTATCTGAAGGTTTCCGGATAGGATTGGAGTCTAGGGGTCGAATCTGGAGGATAGAAGGCCACTAGAAGACAGAAACCGAGTCCGAAAAGGGGAAGAAATCCAAAAACGCGTCGAAAACGCGGAATTCCGCGAAAAAGTCTCCGGGGCGAACCGCCCGGTGTGTGGGGTGAACCGCCCCACACTTATTCGAGGCCTATATATAGTTGCTCAGATTTTCTACGAAATTCATACTTTTCCAGACCTACTTTCTCACCTTTCTCTGTAGTTTTAGGTAGGGACTTCCCAGAGCCTGTTCTGAGGGTTCGTAGCTTAGGGGACTCTTTTTCATAGCAGTTTGGAGCTTGTAGGATCGCAATTCTTCGGAGATTGACAACCTTCGGTAACATTGTATCTTACAGTTTATTCTACTTATTTTTTATATCTTTCAACATGTTTTCTTCTATGATTTCTGTTGATTGCATGCCTATTATGAGTAGCTAAACTTATCGTTGGTGGTAGTATGTGAATTCTTAGCGAAGGGAAGATAATCATGCTAATGGCTATATCGCGCATTATACTCCGTGTTATTGCTTTATTTCGTTGATCAGGCTCAGCCTAAATTCTCGTATGTTGTATTAATTATTATGCACAATTGGACCCTCGTCGACCTATTCGCGAGTTTATCTTCGTAGTGTTGAATAATTACGGAACACAATTGGACAATAGTGATTGACTTGTCAGTACCTTTATCTTCGTAGTGCTTAATAATTGCAACAGGACATTAGATTGATCAAAGATCTCCATGCAAGACCGAGGAATTTACGCATGATTATCGACCCGTTATGCTTTGAAGGATCATACTATCACCAATCTCCATTATCTGTTAGAAAAACCCTTTGCTTTTACGTCTGCTGTTTTATATTCTCTTGTTAAATAGATAAAGCTAGTTATAGTCCTGAGAGAACGACACTCGAGTCATTCTACTGCTACACTACGGTTTTCGTTGTAGTTGTGGATTGCCTTTGGCTAAATAACAAATTTTTTTGCTGAATCGAGACCCGACAAATCTCCGTTCATCAAATTGGCGCCGTTGCCGGGGACTATACTCCTTTTTTCTGTTTAATTTGTTTATATTTTCAGCTTTCGGTTCCTAATTCTATTAGTTTTAGTTTTCCTTTTTAATCTCTCTGTGGTACTGCTTTCCTAGTCTGTTACGGATAGTGTATGCTGCATACACGATCTGCAGGAACACCGCTTGCTGATTCAATTGCTGAGATCGACAGAGTCTACCACCAAAGAAGGCGACTACTTCGAAGGCGTGCACTAGAGGAAATAGAAGATACCGATTTCTCTGAATCTCTACACATTCTTTTCAAGGAAATCGACGGAATGGCAGAAGCTAGACCACTGAAAGCATGGGTTCAACCCACCAAGGATCGTATGAGGGGACCGGCGATTGTTCTTTCGTCTGCAACTCGAGATCTGGAAATCAAGAACCACGCATTCCAACAACTTCCGAGGTTCTATGGCTTATCAAGGGAAGATGTGATGGGGTACTTGCACGATATCGATGATTTCGTCAACCAACTCCCACGACCCGGAGCTGAAATAACAACGGATGAGTTGAGGATAAAGGTTTTTGCTATGGGACTTGGCGACAGAGCCAAGTCATGGTTGAGTTCTCTACCAGCAGGCTCGCTGGACACTTGGGAGAAGGTCTTTTCAGCTTTCATGGAGAAATACTTCCCTCACACCTTGACTACCGCGCTAAAGGCGCAGATCACTGGATTCAAGCAGGACTATGATGAGACCATCTACACCGCGTTTGAGAGATTTCAAGATCTCACGAACAAGTGCCCTCACCATGGTTTTGAACTTTCTGACCTAGTCCAACACTTCTACAATGGACTAACCTTCGAGAACCAACAAGTGGTGGATTTCCAATGCCGAGGCAATATTTGGGAGGAAACCGCAGAAGCCGTCTGGGCAGTTTTCGAAAGGCTTGCTAAGGGTTCATAGTTCAAGGACCCAAGAGCAATGGTTAGGAGACGTGGACCTGAAGCTCCACCGACTCAAGAAGCCCCTATGTATAGGGGGAATGGGGATCAATTCGAGTGCTTTACCAACGAAATGAAGCAAGTCCTCAAGAGCGCCACCGGAACTACTGTTTCGAACGAAGTATGCCGAATATGCAAGAACTATGGGCATGGGGCTCATATGTGTAGATCGGACCTTGCATATGATGATGGCAACTGGGCTCGAGGAGGCGAAGAAGAAGCCTTTGCTACGGAGTTTGGTACTCAAGAACTTAGCTACGGACAAGACGGTAGGAATCCTCGAGGTGGATTTTGGAGAAGAGGATTCCGAAACAATCAAGGATATGTACCGGCTAACCAAACTTATGGCCCTAACCAAGACTGTAGCAGGCTAAACTATGGTAATGATCACTGCGAAAACCCCGCTCCGAAAGAGCCACCGAAGTCGAAGTCGGCTCAACTGATGGAGAACTTGCAAAAGATGGTTGATCACACACAAAGTTTTCTCAAACGTTATGAAGAAGATTCCGAGAAGACTAGGGCAAGGCTCGATAGGTTGGAAGAGAGCACTAGGCTTGCCCATCAAAAAATGCAAGAGTTGATCGACCGAGGAGCAAGTAGGGAGCAAGGCAAGCTGCCTAGCAACACTGAGAAGTCGAATTCCATTATATTAGGTGGTGATCTACCTGACGAAATCACCATCAAGAAGGTTGCTAAGTGCGAGTGTTGCAAGAAGGAGGAACTTCTACAGGCTAAGGAAGAAGAGAAGGACCTTGGTTCTGACGAAAGTGAAGAGGAGCAAGAGGATCCCGAACCACTCCCTAAAAGTTTCGATGTTAAGGTAGGGATTGGTGATCTTGAAGATGTCTGTGCCACACTAGACACGGGATCCTACTCAAACATACTCCCTTTAAATGTGTTTGAAAAGAGTAGCCTTGGAAAACTATCTGAGCATAGGGCTATTGTGCAACTGGCGGATGGATCCTTTATGAGACCCGAAGGCGTTGTGAAAAATGTGTTGGTCAAGATTGGTGAAGCATCTGTATACACCAATTTTGTAGTTATGCCGGCGTCTGCACCTGGAACGGGGGATGTCATACTCTTAGGGCGAACGTTCTTGACTAAACTACGCTCCGTGATGGACATCTACCAAAGAACTTGCACTATTGAAGTGGATGGCAAGCAACACGTGTTGCAAGCCATAACTGATCCACCCGATCCGCCTGATATTTCTTTCACTACTCACTACTGTGGTCTTGCAGCCTATGTTCTTTCTTAGTCACAGGTTCGTGGCATGGAGAGGAGATCAATGAAGGGGAAGCCTAGTACCCGCAAAAAGAAGAGATAGGCACAGACAGGAGTCGAGTCAAAGACTTTAAACAATGACGCTATCCGGGAGGCAACCCGGAATTTTTATCGCTTTCTTTACTGCTTTTTTTGCATGCATTCATTCTTGATCTATTTGCTTCTCGTATGCGAATTTGTTCATATCTGTGTCGTATATGCTTATGTTTGAGTGATATTTTTCGAGTGGTTTTTTGAAAAAAATTGGGTTTTGGGGATTAAAACCGCATTTTCTGACAACAGGAACCGTCTCCCCGCATCGCGGAGCACGGGCGAACCGCCCCACATGGGGGGCGAATCGCCCCACGGTTCCAGTAGCTAGAAAAATGCGGATTCTTCCTCTTTACCTCATTTTCTTCATATCTTCATCATTCCTCCTCCCCAAAAACCGAAAATCGCGATTTTACCTTCAAAATCTCATAACTTCTTCATTTCTTGACCAAATTTAGTGTTCTTTAGCTTAAATCGAAACCTATTACATGATCTATCCTTTCATCCGAACAGATTTCGTCCTAATGCATTAGATTTTCAGATCTGAGGTATCATCCTAAGAACCCTAATTTTCGAATTTGGGGGTTTTCTAATTTGAGCTTCAATTATGCTTATTTGATGCATGGGTATGTTGTTTGTGTGATTAGAAGTGTTATTTACTATCAATTGCATGCTCAATTATGCTTGGATTGTTGATTTGAGAATTTTGCTACTAGATGATAATCTTGTTATGCAATATGTCTTTATCTTTGATTTCATGCTTATGATTGTGTTTATTGGTGTAATGTTGGTGGATTTGATGATAGAATGCTTAATTGTTGAGTATGAGGATTTATGATGCTAGAATTTTTCGCTACTATGGTATGAATTGAGCCTTGTTATCAAGGATATTGGTTGTCTAGCAAGAGCATAATGTGATGTATTGCATTTAGTAGTTACATTGGTATGTTGCATGATGAAGAAGCTAGGCTATACATTAAAGGTTTGGGGAGCTCGATTGTTGATCGTATCACTTGTGTGTTTTGTTCTTACACTAGCATATGCATGAGTCAGTTTTGTGTCATACGAGGTACTAACTGTTGTTTGTAGGAACCATGCCAAGGGAAAGGAGCATTCCCGTATGATTACTATGAAGTATTGGAGGAGGATCGATTACAACCATGTCAAGAAGAGTGACCTCGTTAGATGTGCGTTCGAGCCAAGGGGTTTTGCAACAACATCGTGGATTATCCAAGAGGAGGAGCTAGAGTACACCTGGAGTATGGACTCCTATGCCTATTCATGCACCACCAAAGGGACAGAAACCATTATTACGTCAGCAATCCATCACAAGGACTGCAAAGTTCGACTGAACTGGAAGGCACCGGGACAATCTTGCCGCGACGGATTCAATCTTGAGTTCGTAGTTGATAGAAGGTTCCGAAGCGCTAGCTTGGTTCCAAAACATAATGACATGGGTGCCCGGCCCCTCGTTGGGGTGCCCCTTGCCTGCCTCTAAAGGGAGCATCATATAGACATCGGTCGAATCAACCGTAGAGAATGTGGTCGACATTGGAAAAGATGGTAGAAGACTTCTGAGTATCCGAGCAACTTACTGTAACCTTCTCGTGGTGTAAAACGTTGGAGGGGGAGGTCCTGATACCACTGCCCTTTCCCCTTCAACAGTTCACATCCTATTGGAGGGCTTCAGGATGGAGGATTCCATAACAACGGCGGCTAATCTTAAGAATTCTACTCGACACTACAACTCTACTAGTGAGGATGTGCGTGACAGTAGTGACAATGAAGGCCATACGGGCAATGATGATACTAATGGAGGAGTTGTTCCTATCCGGCCTATGATTGAAACTACCACGCATACCAGAAGACCTGATGACACCCTATAAAGCTCCCGGAGCAGTCCCAATAACTCACAAACAGCATAGTCAGCCGACCGAGGCCAAACCATGGGGTAACATCTAGTATCACATCTTATTTCCTCATTTTCTTACTGCTAGGGACTAGCGTTAATTTCATGAGGGGGGATGGGATTTAAGTGATCTGATGTTGTTAGTTTGGAGCTTGGTATTGGTAGGATGAGTATAGTACCTTGCATGTTTTATCCGTCTGCATTTGCATTTGCACGTTTACTGCTTTCTTAGATTTTTTAGGTTGCATTCACTACATTCATCAGTCGTAGATCTCACGGATCTTCCTTCATCACCAGATGATTCGGACTCATGAAGCAGCGGCTCTTCTTCATCATCGGAATCGGACTTTTCATCTTCCGAATCCAATTTTGATATTGGAGGTGGAAACCCCGTGGGAACCCTGATAGTGTATATGTCCTAGAGACAGTCCTTACTAAGGGCATGGTGCCCTTATAGAGGACATATATGTACTATTACACAGGTCAACGTAATATAATATATGTTTGTTGCATTTTACTATTGAGTATCGCTTTCATATTTATATTACACCAGGCTGCCGCATGTCATATCTTTATTGCTGTCTGTATTGATATCAAACATGTCCCCTCGGATAGATGACCAATCACACAGTTAGTGGGAGCTGTGTGAGTTATCATCTATCCCAAACTCTCCCTAGTCGTGGTTCATCTCGGATGTAGGGGTCTGAATGAACCAGACAAGACTAGTATGCATGGAGGTTATACTTTTTGGAGCAAGTGTGAGCCGATCCCACGGCCACGGAACGGATTGTTGGACAATCGAGAAACGTTCCCATAACTGCGCATAGTTGTTCGAAGAAGCTTTATCGAACAATGGAAGTACCCACCGGACACTCCCATCGATGTATACTCTACACCGACGTGTCTATGGGAACCGGTGAGTTATCGAAGTGATGCCATTCGTCCTTTGTACTTACAAGACTTTATCATCACATTTGTTGCCCCATATCCTTGGTGGACCCGTCGATGTCAGCTCTGAATAAGCAGCTGACCTAAGACACGATCCAGGATTATGGCTAAATACAAATGGGGGTGATAAGTGATTCTGTGAAGGATTCATCTCTCAAGTGTAGCAAAGGAGAGCACTGCTCATAGTCTGCATAGTTGTGTTGGTAAAGTCACTGGCCAGTGCAAATGATATATTATGATGGTCATAAGTATATCTTAACCAAGCAACTCCCTGAGACGCCCGTTGATGTATTATTGGGATAGACACTTCATCGATCCTAGATACATTCGAGCAAGTCAGATGAAGGGACATTACCATCGCCGCGTTGAGCGCAACAGGCTTCGCAACGAAAGGGTTAGCTTTGAGAAACCTCTCAAACGTCCTCACGTATTAATATTGCAAATGGAACCGTCTAGGAATTCCATAATGCCTAGTCTAGGACTTGCTTAATATGATGAGGCGCTATGGGTCACACTATGTGGTGATTCAGTCTATCAGAATATCCTTGAAGATGGAATCGCAATTAATTTGGAATTAATTGTGATTGATGGATTATAATTGATTTGGAATTAATTATAATATTTGGTGGCTCAATTAATGATTTGGAATTATTAATTGAATTGGCTAATTAATTGTATTTTATGTAAATACAATTAAAGATTATATTTTGGAAATATAATGGAGGTTTGATTAGAAAGGATATGTTAATTTAAAATTAACATATGTACTTGGGCAAAATCTACTTGGAGTTTGATTTGCCTTAGAACTATAAGTGGGTCCCAAAATCGGGACCCACCTACTGTCCCTGGGAGAGCGCGCGCGCGCATGGCTGGATAGGGGAAGGAGTTTGACTCCTTCCTCTATTAGAAGTCCAAGGGATAAGTTAGATTTTCTTCATTGAGTTTTAATTTGATTGGGAATGAATCTAGACTTGATATTGGTTTCCTTGTGCGATAAGAATTAGATTCTTATTCCTTTACGAAGTCTAATTGCTTATGCTTTAGGCTTCTATTGACAACTATATATAGTAGACTATTAGAGAGTTTTTGACATAGACTTTGACAGTCATTCTACCCAGTTTTCTTAGAGAAACTAAAAACTCTCCCCTCCTCTTAGCCACCCGCGTGCGCCACCACCGGAGGAATTGCCGCCCCGTCTTCTTGGTCACACAAATAATATCCTAGCATTCTTCCGATAGGCTGTTCATCCGTGGATACCAAGGTTGAGGTTCTAGGAGCTGAAAACTAACTCTTATTGTCTTGCAGATATACAGAGTATTGTAGATATATTCGACTTCGACGAAGGAGAAGATACACCGGATTATTACGAAGACTTGGAAGCTGCTTTGGAAGTAAGGTTAGTCTTCTAATTGACGTGTTTATATATATACGACATATGCATAATCAATTAACCTGTATGTTAAGAAAATTTTTGAAATTCCGCTGCGTACCCTAGGGGTAACTCTGACCATATTTTCTTACAAACCCCACCGCGTCTTATTCTCAATCAAGAATGAACGAATCTGGTCCGAGTTCCGCTCCCCTCCGATCTCAAATTTTAAACTATCGTATTCAATATCCGGGTTCGTCTTCCGACCGTAGACTTTCAGTCTATCAACCTCCGCGCCGTAAGGTAGAGCTCCCTTCCTATCTCCGACTCTTCTGTAGATATGGTGGCCGCTATTATAGATTTTTTCCCGATCCTAACTTAGAAGCTGACCTCGAACCTGATTATGCCTATCCACATCTAAGTCTTAGAGATCCGGATGAAGGTAGTTCTGACCAAGTTCATGAAGTTGTTCCTCTTAGGGAAGTCCGTGCTATTGTCCCTCTTGCTGGCACTGGAGATGATGCAGCTCAAAATCTTCACCAACACAATGGTCCGGGTGGAAATACCTCGGATAATGAGAATCCCCCAGGTGATAATCCTCCGAATGTGGATGGGATGCTGTAGCAAATGATGCCAACCCCGATGGTGTCGGACAACCTTTGGAGGGTGAAGTGCGGGAATTCCGTGTCGCCCTTTTCCCCATTCCTGATCACCTTGAACCTCCCCTTCAAAAGCGTTACGGATGGCTTCGTGACATTATTCACTTATTTAGAGATACCCGTGAAACAAATGACGACGGATGGATACCCACTATCAAATCCAAAGTGACAGAAAAACAACTTCCCGTGCTACGTAAGCAATTCAATATTCCAGACGATATTGAACTCATTTCTCCGGGTCCTGATGACGCTATATATAATTGCCCAAATGGAGCTCTCACTTGCTTTCTTATTTCTCCCGAGCTTGGATGGTGATGAACGAGATTGCCAGACTCGAACAATCAAATAAAATTTGTTTTTTTAGCCAAAGGCAACTCGCAACTACAACGAAAACGAAAACGTAGTGTAGAAGAAAGATAACCTCGAGTGTCGATCTCTAAGGACTATAACTAGCTTTAACTACTTAAACTTATACTTATAAAATCAGAAAACGACTTAGCAAAGATTTTTCTTATCAATATATGATGGAAGTTAGTGATAATATGATCATTCAAAGCGTCGGGTTATAATAATGCATAAAGGTACTTGAAGAATTGTAATTAAGAAATCAATGATCATGAATTGTCCTAGTGTTTCTCCAGGTTTAACACTTACGAAGATAGGTGGCTTAGTTAGATCAAAGAAGAAAACAATTAACAAGTAAAGTCTGCGCGAAGGTACAATCATGCACAATTAAGAACCCTAGCTATGAATTCACATACTATCACCAACCTTAGATTTAACTACTCATATTCGAATTGCAATCAACAAGAATCAAAGCAAGAAATAATGAAAACATGTTGAATTGAATAAATAAAAGCAGAAAAATCGTGAGATACAAGTTACCAACGAAAGTTGTCAATCTCCGATGAATCGCGTAAACTCACAAGCAATAATAGAGATTAACGATGTCCAATCTCTATGCTAAGATTCCAAATCAATAAGAAAAAGTATCTTCAATGCTAAAAATTCCCAGAACAAGCTCTGGAAAATTCGTCTCTCAAAATATGGTGAAAAGGTATGAAAAACGTAAAATAGGCGATAACTATATATAGGAGTACGGGGCGGTTCTCCCCCCCCGTGCCAGGCGGTTCGCCCGGGGTCTTCAGTCGGTGCCACGCGTTTTTGACGCGTTTTTTCCTTCTTGAACTCGGATTTTGACTTTCTAGTGACTTCTAAGCCCCGAAACTTGGTCCTTAGGCCTTGAAACTTGTCCCGATACTTCTAGATACACCACGGATGATCTCGTAGCACCAAAACTTCATCTCTTCGCCATAATTGCCCATCCAAAAGTACGTTTTTCACCTAAAACCTGAAATATGCAAAGAAAAAGGGAATCGTGATACTATTCTAATAAAATGCACTAAAATACAAGTTAAATTAAACTAGAGGATAGCTAAATAGGTGAAAAAGACTCGAATGAAAGTGTAAAATACACTGTCATCAGATGGAGGATACCTTTTTGTGAAGAATTTGCTTCTATATTCCGTGCTTTGGACATTACTCCGATGCAGGTTATGCCAATTTCTTTGGCTAACATGATATGCTTCGGAGTTCTTATGAAGATGAAAAATGAGCCCATTACCTTTGCTAATTTTTGCCAAGCCTTCACGGTATCGTTTTCCGGTACTTGCTATTACTGACAATTCAAGCCTCACCAATACTTTTATTTCATTCAGGAATGTCCGAACTCCCTGGGCTCCGCCAGGTGGTCTAAGTACTTCTACTTCAGATATAAGCTAAAGCCCGGAGCCCCGGAAAGCGAGAGAAGATACTTCAATGTCCGGTACGACTTTAACAGGGATTTTCCCGCTGATTATCGTCCGGTTCGTGACCATTGGAAGGACTGGGCCGCGGCAATGCGGAGTATGGCAAAGGTCTCGGAGAAGTATTTCTTTTGTGTGCTCACAATGCAACCTCTTCCGGCCTTTGCCAATCTTACGGACGCTATAGACTTAGGGACATATAAAAATGAAAGCTTTGGTAAATTTTCTATATGTTTCCGTACCCCTTGTATTTTGTTATCATTCCGCATCTCTTATATTTGTTTCTTTCTTCAGAGGATTGGCTTGACTACCTTATGAGTGAGGCACGGAGACTTCAAGCCGCGATTGAGGCCAAAAAAGGCAGAAAAAACTTAGAAAAGGAACGACCAACCAGCTGACTGTCCTTCCTCAAGAACATCCCAAAGATGGAGTTAAATGGAGGAAGGAAGAAGAACGTCGCAAGCGCGAGAAACTTCCGGCTCAAGAGATGGAGTCCACTCGGAAGGGTTTGACTAAGGAAGAAGCAGAAAGGCGATCGGACGAAAAGAGAGAGGAGAAAAAGAAAGAGTAAACTGAAAAGAAAATGCGTCCAAACAGCAAAAGAAGATTAAGGCAAAAAATGGTCCGGACGTCGAAATCATGGAAATTGATCATCCTTCTGGAGATCCAGAACCTTCTGGTGTGGAAACTGTTGTACCTGCGAGTTCTTCCTCTCTTGTTCCGCCTAATCCTCTTCATGCTTCATCAAAAGCTGCTCCCTCCAAAAAACTTATGGGTGATGCTTTCAAGTCTTCAAAGTCCGGAACTAATACCACCGTTGTTCCTGCTATCGACCCTTTCGGAAAGAATAAGCAGGTTATTGAAACCCCCGTAAAATCCAAGAATCAGAGGGGTGATGGTCCGGCTATCTATGCAGATGAAGAAAAGTTCGATTACGAGACTGAAATCATCCGTATTGCATCTCTTGACGAACCCGAGCGCATCCGTATGTTGGAAGATTCATTTGCTCAGGTATGACTATTGTTCTATTTATGTGTTTTTGTTCAATTTCGTACCCTTTCATCTCTTTCTCAACTGTGTTTTACTGCAGATTGGCCTTACAGTACGGTGTATCTCCGTTGCTACTCAAACTCAGAAATCCTCTTTGGAGAGAAGCCTTCATGTGTTTGAGCTAGAGAGGATTGCACTTTCGGAAAAACTTACCCAGGTCCAATCCAACTTACGGGAAGCTGAAGCTAAATTGTTGAAGATGGCACTTCTCGAAAGTGAAGTATTAGAGCTTCGGACTCAGGTGCTTGAGACTTCCAGGCTCCGGGAAGAATTGACCAAGTTACAATCCGCTTATGAGGCCCAGAAGAAAGAGGTGGAGGGGTGTTTAGCCATAATCAGTGATCAACAAGAGAGCTATGCTTGTTGTATGAACATGCTCGAACATTTCCACCATGCGTTGATGATCGGATTTGTGGGTTCCCGGAAAGACATTGTTCAAGATTTCCTTAAGAACGTCTACTTCAAGTATGCAAAAGCTATGGGTTATGACAAGGCACGGGTAGATGGATTCAGTGCTTGCCTCGGACAACTTGAAGCTGCGAGGCTTCTACCGGCTGATCTTGACTGGGAAGAAAATATACTCGACATATTTAAAGGTCCTGATGGTCAAGATGATCCCCAAATTCCGACTATTGATAACGATGAGTTTGGCAAAGATGAATTCGTAAGTTTGGTGGCCTCGGAAGGAAATGACCTGAAATTCACCGATCAACAGCCTCGCTTGCCAGGCCTCGTGCCTGACATTCTCCGCTACTGGTACCTCATGCCCTTTGACAAATATGAGAAGGACAATCGGGCTTGGTTGCATCTCCCCTATCTGGTGATTGGCCGTCCAGCGGACTATAGCCTTTTTGGTGAGGTCAAAACTTTGTGCAAAGACTAGGAAGAGTCACGGGAAAGGGAGGAGATCCGGAGACACAAGGAAGACCCTGAGAATCGGGCTGCTAGAAATGTTGAAAGTTCTTTCAAAAAGAACTTTTACATTCCTCCGTTCCCTGTCGTCACCGAACTGAATGAGGACCCTTACGCCCCTTTGCCCTGGTTAAGCTGGAAATTGCATCTTGAGCAACTGGCACGAGCTGTTGCGGAGGCTGCTGAGGCGGAAGAACTGGGACGGATGGCTAGAGAGGCTATGGAGGAAGATGCGCCGAACCAAGTTGACAAAAATGATGATTCCTCGGAATTTTCACAATGCCGGACCATAGAAGACTAGGAACTTTTTTATATCCGGGGTGTGCCCGTTGAATTTGTAACTTTGAATATTTTACAATCTTTTTAAGCCTCGGATAACGTCTTATCTAAGCTCCAAATGATATTTATCTCCAGGGGGTATGCCTCCTTGAAATTGTAATTTGAATATTTTGCATCTTTTTAAGCTTCGGATATTTATCCTTTTATGAATTTTAAAAAATTCAAAGCTTCCTTCATATTCAATTACAGTTCATCCTCTTCGTAGTTGCCCAAGTTCTAAAGATACGGAACTTCATGCACAATGTCGATCTGCTAATTTCATCCGGATCATCATAATTCCGGCTCCCTACGTTAATAAAATTCCGAACCTTCAATTGTTCGTATTTTAACAAGCTGTGACCTAAAAAATTTCCCGGTGAATTTTTTTTTTACGTCTTCCGACTCTCTGTTCCGGCCCTCTCTTGACGTAAGATATCTGAACCTTCAGTTGTTCATATTTTAGTAAGTTGTGACCTAGAAATTTTCCCGGTGAAAATTTTCGATCCTATCCGTCTCTCTCTTCCGACGCTCTTTTGACGTAAAATATGCGGAGCTTCCACGGTAGTTATTTTAATAAGTTATGACCTAAAAATTTTCCCGGTGAAAATTTTCGATCCTACCCGTCTCCCTCTTCCGACGCTCTCTTGACGTAAAATATGCGAAGCTTCCGGTACTTATTTTAATAAGTTATGACCTAAAGAATTTCCCGGTGAAAATTTTCGATCCTACCCGTCTCTCTCTTCAGACGCTCTCTTGACGTAAGATATGCGAAGCTTCCACGGTACTTATTTTAATAAGTTATGCTTTTACATTCCTCCGTTCCCTGTCGTCACCGAACTGAATAAGGACCTTACGCCTCTTTGCTCTGGTTAAGCTTGAAATTGCATCTTGAGCAACTGGCACGAGCTGCTGCGTAGGCTACTGAGGCGGAAGAAATGGAACGGATGGCTAGAGAGGCTATGGAGGAAGATGCGTCGAACCAAGTTGACAAAAATGATTATTCCTCGGAATTTTCACAGTCCCGGACCAGAGAAGACTAGGAACTTTATTATATCCGGGGTATGCCCCGTTGAATTTTTAACTTTGAATATTTTACAATCTTTTTAAGCCTCGGATAATGTCTTTTCTAAGCTCCAGATGATATTTATCTCCAGGGGGTATGCCTCCTTAAAATTGTAATTTGAATAATTTTCATCCTTTTAAGCTTCGGATATTTATCCTTTTATGAATTTTGAAAAATTCAAAGCTTCCTTCATATTCACTTACATTTCATCCTCTTCGTAGTTGCACAAGTTCTAAAGATACGGAACTTTATGCCTAATGTCGATCTGCTAATTTCATCCGGATCATCATAATTCCGGCTCTCTACGTTAATAAAATTCCGAACCTTCAATTGTTTGTATTTAAACAAGTTGTGACCTAAAAATTTTCCCGATGAAAATTTTCGATCCTATCCGTCTCTCTCTTCCGACGCAAAATATGTGAAGCTTCCACGGTACTTATTTTAATAAGTTATGACCTAAAAATTTTCCCGGTGAAAATTTTCGATCCTACCCGTCTCCCTCTTCCGACGCTCTCTTGACGTAAAATATGCGAAACTTATGACCTAAAAAATTTCCCGGTGAAAATTTTCGATCCTACCAGTCTCTCTCTTCTGACGCTCTCTTGACGTAAGATTTGCGAAGCTTCCACGGTACTTATTTTAATAAGTTATGCTTTTACATTCTTCCGTTCCCTGTCGTCACCGAACTGAATAAGGACCTTACGCCTCTTTGCTCTGGTTAAGCTTGAAATTGCATCTTGAGCAACTGGCACGAGCTGCTGCGGAGGCTACTGAGGCGGAAGAAATGGAACGGATGGATAGAGAGGCTATGGAGGAAGATGCGTCGAACCAAGTTGACAAAAATGATTATTCCTCGGAATTTTCACAGTCCCGGACCAGAGAAGACTAGGAACTTTATTATATCCGGGGTATGCCCCGTTGAATTTGTAACTTTGAATATTTTACAATCTTTTTAAGCCTCGGATAATGTCTTTTCTAAGCTCCAGATGATATTTATCTCCAGGGGGTATGCCTCCTTAAAATTGTAATTTGAATATTTTTCATCCTTTTAAGCTTCGGATATTTATCCTTTTATGAATTTTGAAAAATTCAAAGCTTCCTTCATATTCACTTACATTTCATCCTCTTCGTAGTTGCACAAGTTCTAAAGATACGGAACTTTATGCCTAATGTCGATCTGCTAATTTCATCCGGATCATCATAATTCCGGCTCTCTACGTTAATAAAATTCCGAACCTTCAATTGTTTTGTATTTAAACAAGTTGTGACCTAAAAATTTTCCTGGTGAAAATTTTCGATCCTATCCGTCTCTCTCTTCCGACGCTCTTTTGACGTAAAATATGTGAAGTTTCCACGGTACTTATTTTAATAAGTTATGACCTAAAAATTTTCCCGGTGAAAATTTTCGATCCTACCCGTCTCTCTTATGACGCTCTCTTGATGTAAAATATGTGAAACTTCCACGATACTTATTTTAATAAGTTATGACCTAAAAAATTTCCCGGTGAAAATTTTCGATCCTACCCGTCTCTCTCTTCCGACGCTCTCATGACGTAAGATATGCGAAGCTTCCACGGTACTTATTTTAATAAGTTATGCTTTTACATTCTTCCGTTCCCTGTCGTCACCGAACTGAATAAGGACCTTACGCCTCTTTGCTCTGGTTAAGCTTGAAATTGCATCTTGAGCAACTGGCACGAGCTGCTGCGGAGGCTACTGAGGCGGAAGAAATGGAACGGATGGCTAGAGAGGCTATGGAGGAAGATGCGTCGAACCAAGTTGACAAAAATGATTATTCCTCGGAATTTTCACAGTCCCGGACCAGAGAAGACTAGGAACTTTATTATATCCGGGGTATGCCCCGTTGAATTTGTAACTTTGAATATTTTACAATCTTTTTAAGCCTCGGATAATGTCTTTTCTAAGCTCCAGATGATATTTATCTCCAGGGGGTATGCCTCCTTAAAATTGTAATTTGAATATTTTTCATCTTTGTAAGCTTCGGATATTTATCCTTTTATGAATTTTGAAAAATTCAAAGCTTCCTTCATATTCACTTACATTTCATCCTCTTCGTAGTTGCACAAGTTCTAAAGATACGGAACTTTATGCCTAATGTCGATCTGCTAATTTCATCCGGATCATCATAATTCCGGCTCTCTACGTTAATAAAATTCCGAACCTTCAATTGTTTATATTTAAACAAGTTGTGACCTAAAAATTTTCCTGGTGAAAATTTTCGATCCTATCCGTCTCTCTCTTCCGATGCTCTTTTGACGTAAAATATGTGAAGCTTCCACGGTACTTATTTTAATAAGTTATGACCTAAAATTTTTCCCGGTGAAAATTTACGATCCTACCCGTCTCTCTTGTGACGCTCTCTTGATGTAAAATATGCGAAACTTCCACGATAGTTATTTTAATAAGTTATGACCTAAAAAATTTCCCGGTGAAAATTTTCGATCCTACCCGTCTCTGTCTTCCGACGCTCTCTTGACGTAAGATATGCGAAGCTTCCACTGTACTTATTTTAATAAGTTATGCTTTTACATTCTTCCGTTCCCTGTCGTCACCGACCTGAATAAGGACCTTACGCCTCTTTGCTCTTGTTAAGCTGGAAATTGCATCTTGAGCAACTGGCACGAGCTGCTGCGGAGGCTACTGAGGCGGAAGAAATGGAACGGATGGCTAGAGAGGCTATGGAGGAAGATGCGTCGAACCAAGTTGACAAAAATGATTATTCCTCGGAATTTTCACAGTCCCCGACCAGAGAAGACTAGGAACTTTATTATATCCGGGGTATGCCCCGTTGAATTTGTAACTTTGAATATTTTACAATCTTTTTAAGCCTCGGATAATGACTTTTCTAAGCTCCAGATGATATTTATCTCCAGGGGGTATGCCTCCTTAAAATTGTAATTTGAATATTTTTCATCCCTTAAAAAGATGAAATTTGAATATTTTTCACTTACATTTCATCCTCTTCGTAGTTGCACAAGTTCTAAAGATACGGAACTTTATGCCTAATGTCGATCTGCTAATTTCATCCGGATCATCATAATTCCGGCTCTCTACGTAAATAAAGTACCGAACCCTCAATTGTTTGTATTTAAACAAGTTGTGACCTAAAAATTTTCCTGGTGAAAATTTTCGATCCTATCCGTCTCTCTCTTCCGACGCTCTTTTGACGTAAAATATGTGAAGCTTCCACGGTACTTATTTTAATAAGTTATGACCTAAAAATTTTCCCGGTGAAAATTTTCAATCCTACACGTCTCTCTTCCGACGCTCTCTTGACGTAAAATATGTGAAGCTTCCACGGTACTTATTTTAATAAGTTATGACCTAAAAAGTTTCCCGGTGAAAATTTTCAATCCTACACGTCTCTCTCTTCCGACGCTCTCTTGACGTAAAATATGCGAAGCTTCCACGGTACTTATTTTAATAAGTTATGACCTAAAAACTTTCCCGGTGAAAATTTTCGATCCTACCTGTCTCTCTCTTCTGACGCTCTCTTGACGTAGAATATGCGAAGCTTCCTCGGTACTTATTTTAATAAGTTATGACCTAAAAAATTTTCCGGTCAAAATTTTCGATCCTACGCGTCTCTGTCTTCCGACGCTCTCTTGACGTAAAATATGCAAAGCTTCCACGGTACTTATTTTAATAAGTTATGACCTAAAACATTTCCCGGTGAAAATTTTCGATCCTACCCGTCTCTATCTTCCGACGCTCTCTTGACGTATATATATGAAGCTTCCACGGTACTTATTTTAATAAGTTATGACCTAAAATTTTCCCGGTGAAAATTTTCGATCCTACCCGTCTCTCTCTTCTGACGCTCTCTTCACGTAAGATATGCGAACCTTCAACGGTACTTATTTTAATAAGTTATGACCTAAAAATTTTCCAGGTGAAAATTTTCGATCCTACCCGTCTCCCTCTTCGACGCTCTCTTGACGTAAAATATGCGAAGCTTCCACTGTACTTATTTTAATAAGTTATGACCTAAAAATTTTCCCGGTGAAAATTTTCGATCCTACCCGTCTCCCTCTTCCGACGCTCTCTTGACGTAAAATATGCGAAGCTTCCGGTACTTATTTTAATAAGTTATGACCTAAAAATTTTCCCGGTGAAAATTTTCGATCCTACCCATCTCTATCTTCCGACGCTCTCTTGACGTAATATATATGAAGCTTCCACGGTACTTATTTTAATAAGTTATGACCTAAAATTTTCCCGGTGAAAATTTTCGATCCTACCCGTCTCTCTCTTCTGACGCTATCTTGACGTAAGATATGCGAACCTTCCATGGTACTTATTTTAATAAGTTATGACCTAAAAATTTTCCAGGTGAAAATTTTCGATCCTACCCGTCTCCCTCTTCGACGCTCTCTTGACGTAAAATATGCGAAGCTTCCACTGTACTTATTTTAATAAGTTATAACCTAAAAAATTTTCCGGTGAAAATTTTCGATCCTACCCGTCTCCCTCTTCCGACGCTCTCTTGACGTAAAATATGCGAAGCTTTCGGTATATTTTAATAAGTTATGACCTAAAAATTTTCCCGGTGAAAATTTTCGATCCTACCCGTCTCTCATATAATATTTGATCTTCTGCTTGCTTTGTAACTAAGTCAATACATCTTTATACATTCCCTATCTTGTATTTCTCGTTATCTTCCTTTGAAGTACTTCTGTTCTGATCACATATTTCTTGCTTATTATGCAAAAAGAAACATTTTCAAACAGATTTGTCGGAAATCATAAATGTTAAAGCTTCAACCAGCTTACATAACACATAATTGTTCATAAATAGCTGCCAATGGATTTGACGGAAATCATTACAACTTACTTTAGACAAATAAAAAGTTCAAAAGAGATATCAAATAAAAATAACAAAGTTCCTAGGTGGTCTTCTACTCTCCTCTTCTTGCTCTTTCACTCTTAAGTGTAGAATTTCCTAAGGTTTTTGATGTTCCAAGGTCTCTTCCACCCTTTGTCTTCTTCATCTGTGTTGGTCCCTTTAAACAACAAGAAAAGACTAGAGGGGGGGGGGGTTGAATAGTCTTTTCAAACTTTCGTCGTTTAAAACTTTCTCAGCAAGTACTTATTACTTTTCAGTAATGAGTTTGCTGATACTTAACTTTCTCAGCAAGCGTAAGTTACTTTACAGTAGCTTGGTTTGCTGATACTTAAAATCAGAGAGCGGAAGTCTTTGAAACAATAATTGCTTTTTCAGCAAGTAAAGGT
>CM051456.1:39616752-39645110 GCA_028274465.1 Plantago ovata | reverse complement strand
TTGTTTTTTACCCTTGCTGAGACACTCAAAACGATTGAGTTGTCACACACCAGAGACACTATATAAAGAAGGAGTTAGAGAAATGACAAAATTCTTTAACTCACATTTCCTTTCTCTGCAATTTCTAGCCTGAAACTACTGTACCTCCGATCAAAAAGCAAACTATCTTTTTCGTACAATTTCTTGCTCTATATAAAGAAATGGCTCCCAAGAGACAGTCATCTAAGTCCTCAAAATCGTCAAAGGTTGACAGTGCTGAAACACGCATGCTCCGGTGACTGCTCCGGTGCTTCTCTGACCCAAAACACAGCGAAAGTTGTGTTGAAAAACGACCGAATCACTGAAAAACCTATGCCTCCGTCATATCTTGACACTGCAAAGTGTGAGATGTTGATGCAATGGGGAGGATTTGCAAAAGAAAAGTACATTCGGTACTTTTATGAACAAGAAATGATGACCAAAATGAAGAGGCGCTTGAGTTCATCAAGCAGCAAGGCCTCATGAACTTATCTCTGCTCGCACTAAGCAAGTGAGCATGATTGATACTATGGAGTTCTACAACAATGCAGAAATCCAGTCCCTTACAGACAGTAATGGAGTCACTGAAAAAGTGATCCTTACTTATGTTCAGAACACGCAAATCGTCCTGAAATGGACTGATTTAGCGGAGATTTTTCAGATTCCAACCAATGGAACTGAAGACGACGTCACTGCCACTGACGACGAAGAAATTGAAGCTTTCTACAGTGACGTCAGAAATGCAAAATAAATGAGAAAGGCGAGATAGCTCCCGTGACTTGGACAAAGCACGTTAAGAGAAAGCATCTCTGTCCTTCACTTGGTCTAGTAGCTCTGCTACTGATTAAAGTTCTTGACTCCCAAGTGGAGGAATTGACCAGTAGGCCTGAGAAGATGGCCATTGCTGATGCATATCCATGATAATAAATCGGAACTTAACTGGGCTAAGTACATTTTCAACGGCTGTTGATTGTGTTACTAAGTTTAAGGTAAAGGTAGAAGACAACAAGGTCTCACCTTCCTTTCCAGTTATGTATGGAATCAGATATGCTATATCCTTGAACATTTCAGGATTCAGCTAAGAAACCCATTGCCAATCAAGAAATCTGTGTGCAATGTGGGAAGGTCTTTCTACAAGCAGAATGTACCTAAGATTGCTGGAAGAATCCAAGAAGACAACAACTGCAAATGTTGTCAGCACAAGCCAGCAAGAAAGGTATACAACCAGCTGCAGATGTTACCACTCAGCAACTTAGAGATGAAACTGCTGTGTTGGTGGTGGTAAAACAAATGAAACTGCTGTTAGAAATCAACAAGGTACGTGTACAAGAGCCGTTGCTGAAAATGCAACAATAGATGACTCTGGGAAACCGGAGAAATCTAAAAGAAGAAAGAGGAAAGCTGATGATGACACTCAGACTGCAGCGTCATCAGCAAATCCCGTAACATAAGTACGGACAATAACAGAAAAAGAAAGAAGACACTGGCTTCTCAGTCAGTCCCCCACGTCCAAGACTCCTCAGTCAATTCCCAGACAAATGCTGAAACGCATTTGCCAGTAGATGTTGCTGAGATAATTACTGAAACATACATCAGCAATGTTGAAGTGTTTGCGGAAGCCTTCAACAATCAACTTAACGTTGATAACTCTACTGAGAATAGACCACAAGGCAGTGGAAATGAAATTCCTGCCCAAGTCCCAAATATCTACTTTGTAGATAATCTAGATGATCAAACCATGGAACCAGTAAGCAACATTGCTGCTGATTTGCAAAGAGCTGCATTTGCTGATGCTGCTGAACAGATGGTTTGCTGAACAAGCAACTCATCAGTTGCTGAAGCCCAGCTTGCTGATGGACCAGTTGCTGAGAAAGCAATGGTACCAGTTGTTGAAGTTGCTGAAATTCAAGAAGCATCATTCAAAGACGCATCTCTTGATGCTGAGAATGCTGGCCCAAGTTCACCCAAGACTTCAATTGACAAAGTCCAGCTTGTACTGGAAGATTTAAGCAAACAAATGGAGTTGGAGATTGAAGAATCATCCAACAAGTCAATTGAACTCTTCATGACAAGCAGTGAGCTTAAAGGTCAAGTTGCTTCTGCTCAACTTGTCAATTCAGACAAGGGAGGCTGAAACCGCACAGCTTTCTCAGTTAGAGCAAACTCAGAAGTCTGCTGAAGAAACAGTCCAGAAGCTGAAGAAACTGTTAATGCTGAAAGGACTGAGCCACAACCTGTCCTTCCTCAGCAGGTAGTTAATACAACCATCAGTAAAACTTCAAATTCTGAAAACTTATTCTTTTGCTAATATTATACTATCTCTACAGACTTCTCAAGATACAAGTCAGATGGTTGCTGAAGCCTCTGCACCAGAACCAACACTCCCTGCTCAGCAGGTAGTTAATAATTTTGGTATAAAACTAAGTTTGACAGCTTAGTACTTGTGTCTAATTTTAATTTATTTCAGGATGAACAAATGGAGGATGCTACCCCAGCTCCTCATGGAATGGAAATTGTACTACATGAGCTTGCTGACTCTCAGCAGGTAAATCATGTTTCAGATTTAAACTCTAAAACAATTCTCCAAACCAATCCTGATCTAAATAAAATTCTTTTTCAGGCTCAAAAGGAGACCACTGAAATGGTACTCATCACTGAAGATCAGCAAGTAAGTTCTGAAGAACTTTACTTGAGCTTCAAGAGGACAACTTTGTCTAGAGTTGCTAAGTCCGTCAGCAACTGGCAAAGATATAGGAGAATGGACTTCTCAGATCTTCACCTTCATCTCTCAAATGAGAAAAAGAGATCTTCACTGCTGAAGCTCGAAACATTTGTCCACTCCATACTTCCTGACGAAATGACATATTCTCAGCAAATGAGTTCAAATCTGATTGCTCAAATCAGAGAGAATATGAAGGCCAAATTTAAGAGTGCCTCTCCAGCTGAACAAGCTGTGATGCTCAAAGGCTCATTCGTTCCTGTGGTGGCTGATCCCCACAAACTAACTGAGGAAGAGGAAGTGACAAGTGTTGCTTTGTACAAGCACGTTGAGCTAGTCATCTTGACTGATGATGAAGAAGAAGAAGAAGATGAGAACATTCCCACTGATCCCAGTGATGATGAAGGGAAAGATTCTAAGGACAAAAAGGATGAAGATGATGACAATCAAGGTCCAAGTCCTGGTGCTGGTGGATTAAAGTTGACAGCTGCTGAAACTAATCCCTGACAATCAGCAAGCTGATCAACAACAATCTCAGCAAGAATCTCAACCTCCTCCTGCTGCTGCTGAAAATCAAGCACCTGTACAAGGTGCTGATACTGAAGAAGAATACGCCAGAAAAAGGGCTGCCTTGAAAAATGGCAAAAGTCCAGTTTCTGATGCCAAGGTTACTGAAGAAAACCTTGAAGATGAGGATGAAGAAGATGAAGATTACCAACGAGCTTTACAAAATAGTCTCGTGATCCATGCAAGGCATACGCAGGATCTGGAAATTGGTGAATCTTCAAGACGAAAATCAAAGGAAGTTCCATCCCTTCCACCTACTACTGGCGCAACTCCAGTTGTTGAGTCTCAACGTTGCCTTCAGCAACCACTCAATTAAAACTAACTACTGGCGAAACTCCAGTAATTGAGCCCCAAACTTAATTGAAACAACTATCTACTGGTGAAACTCCAGTCGTTGAGTCTGAAGCGTTGCCATCAGCAACCACTCAACAAAAAGGAAGTGAAGCTACTGACAAAGGCTCCAAAGTCGCTCAACTTGATGAATCTGAGGATGATGACGACTTGTCAGAAAATGATGATGAACAATCCAAGCGAGACCCGAAAGTCGTTCAGATTCCTCCTCCTAATTATCTAAGCTATGAAGGAGATTCATTAAGGGCTGAGTTGCTTTTACAAGATGATCAGTTTGCTACTGAACTTAAGGCTCACTCCTTGACACCTAATTTAGTGCCGTTCCCAAGAGTTGAGGAGTTTACTCCCAGAATTCTCGCACTAAAGAAAGTCCATGAAGCCTGCAAAGCTGAAGATGAGGCATTGCTTGCTGAGAGCCCACTTGACATTGGAAAAATATTGGCTACGGTGCTGAGACGCACTACAACTTTAACCATAGCTCAAAAAGACATCAGTCTTTATCACCAGAGCTATGAAGAAGATGTAAGTCAAGCTCTCTTACTGGCAAAAAGTGCTCTTGTCAAAGCTCAGACTATTATGGATGAGAAGGCCGCAACAGAGAAAAGACATGAAGAGAACATGATGAATATTCAAAAAGTGTTAGCAACAATGAACTCTGACCAACAAGAAATCATCATGAAATATAACAGTCTCAACACTCTTGCTGAAAATTGCAATGAGTTTTATTCTCTGCACATCACTCCGATGTTGCAATCCATGTCTAAGGGGGAAAAGAAGACTAGAAAAAGCAATCAAACCCCTCCTACTCCTGCTGTGGATGTGCCACTAGAACCTCTTGCTGAAAGAGAGCAAAGTTCTAAAAGACAAGCAGAAACTGAGTTAAATTCAGCAAGTACCAAAAAGAGAAAAACCGCTGCTGAAACTCAAGATTTCTGTCACATTGAAAGTCATCACAATCTGAATGAAGATGATGAAGAAGATGATGACAATCAAACAATAGCTCAAGCCATAAGAGCTAGACCCTTAACAGCCATAACTCCGTCTGGCCACTCAAGGCATTTTTCGTCTGACTCTTCAGCAAGAGATCAAGACAATGCTAAAACAAGAAGAAGAAGGCAAAGACAGGAAGAGAAAAGGCTGGCCAACATTGCTATTGGCTCCGGCATTGAATATACAAAGACCAGCAATGATGAAACCACTCAGAATGTGATCAGAAACATTCATGGTTGCTGGATCCTAAAGCTGGAAGATTTGTTGGTAAATGAGTTCTTTCCTACAGCCTGTTTGAATCTGATGTTCAAATGGATTGAACTCAAAGTCCAAAAGAAGCAAAGGGAAGAATCCCTCCCAAGAAATATTGCTAAGAAATGGTTGAATCTTGAGGTTTATGTAAGAAGAGTTGCCATTGGTAAGACATTTAGACAAGAACCAGATATAGTCAAACCACCTGGCATCCCTTTCTATGCTGACCCGGTAACAAAGAAACCTAAGAAGAAACTTGGATTGATTCCTTATGAGTACTTCTATCTGACTGCTCAGGATCAAGAAGATGATCTTCTCTGGTTAAGAAAGATTCATCCGAGAAACATTTCAGATACACAGCTTCTCCATGCCAGCAACTGGGGCATGCATTTGTGGGTTGTTAACTACATGGAAATGAATGCTGAAAAGCATCATCATACTGCCTGCAAAAATGCAAGAATTCTTCAACTACAAGTCCGTAGGCTACTGGAAAACTACGAGAAGGATTGTGTTGAATTCACTGCTCTTGCTGAGAAGAGTGTAAGAGAGATTTTGAGAAAATCCTCTGGAAGAGTTTAAGTCCCTGCAATAGTTTCTTGTTAAAAGTTTTTGTTTGCTGATTCTCCGTTATCTACGCTTTCTTGTAAACTTATGAATGATAACTTTCAGCAATAAATTCTTTTTGACTCTTATTGGTTTTTGATTATGCAACTTACTTATGCTTACTGTTTATTAATTCAAGTATGCTTGCATTAATCATCTGATTTATTCAACATCAGAAACCTCTAAAAGGGTAACAATTAATTTAGCCATGGATTGCTAACATCAAAAAGGGGGAAATTTGTTAGGAAACTTGTAATTTTGATGAGCAATTAACCATGCTAAATTAAGAACAGTCCAGTAACTAGTACTCTTAAGGTCCATAGGATTTTAGAATTTTAAAGGTCATTGTAAAAGAGGAACGTTTGCTGATGACTTAGATAGGTGTTAGATAAGTTATTTCTTCTGTGTATGACGCATTTTATTTTCTGAGAAGAAAATAATTTGTTGACACTTAGGTGGATGACGTACCTTAATTTCTGAAAAGAAATTAATCTTTTGACACCTTAGCGTATGATGTATTTTATTTTCTGAAAAGAAAATATCTTATTGATGCGTAGCTTTGATTTTCTGAAAAGAAAATGACCTATTGAAGTATTTGCTGAAGATGTATTTTGTTTATTACAAACAAATTATTGAAGCAAATAAGAAACCGGTCAGAATCTTGAAGTCTTTTGAAGATCTGAAGACTTGAAGACTTGAAGACTTGAAGATTGCTGATGACTGGTAAGGCACGTGTTGCTCAGAAAGTGAAATTTTCAGCAACAGAATTGCATAAGTGAAAATCTGAAAGACAGAGTAGGTTGTGCTTGCTGAAACTGAGAATGAACACTTGCTGATGAACACATGTGACCTCTTGCTGAATGTACGTGATTTTGCGCTCCAATGTTACTGTTTGAATTCTATTCAAAGGTGCATTTAATGCAAAGCTTACACAAAGGACATGAAGACTAGAAGACAAACAAAGGTTGCTGCTGAAAGTACAAAAGCAAGATAGTGACATGTTAAGGAACAAAAGCCTTAGGATTTGAAATTCAAACGGCTCCTTACTTGCACTATAAATAGAGGTCATCCGGCAATGAGTTGAAGTGTGTCAACAACGTGATAAAACTCTCACTTGTGCTTAAAACTCACAAACCTTCAAACTCTCTTACTGCCATTGATCCGTTCCAAGACTTAAAGGTTGAAAAAGCTACTTGTGAAGAAGTAGAACAAACTCGGCTAAGAAATTAGTTAAGTGTTCTTTCTTTCGAACAAGAACAAGTCTTGACACCAGAAACAATCAAACTTGTTTACTGCAAAGTATTCCAAGTTGTGTTTCTTAGATTACTTGTTGTAACTGAATAAGTTATAATTAAGTTATCTCACCCCAAAACTCTCTAACTGAAAATACACCCTTTCAGGCGTGATATTCAGGGGGAACTTAATCGAGCAAGTCTTTGCTGATTAAAAGTACCAAGTTTGGTGGAGAACAAGGTTGAGTTCTCTAGTTTAGGTTGGAGACGAAGCAAGTGTGCTTTGGTTTCTGTTGAATCGCTTTAGATAGGAGATTGTAAGGAACTTCAATCATATCTTAGTGGATTCAGTCCTAGAAAGGACAAAGTGGATTAGTTGGGAGATTACGCCACTCTCAGATACCACTCTAAAAGCGTTTGTGTGATTTACTTACTGCATTTAGCTTTCAGCAAATTATATCTGTTTGTATACAGTCACTCACATCACTTGCTGAAACACTTTACTTGCTGAAAAAGCACTTATTGTTTCAAAGAGTTCCGCTCTCTGATTTTAAGTATCAGCAAACCAAGCTACTCTAAAGTAACTTACACTTGCTGAGAAAGTTAAGTATCAGCAACCTCATTACTGAAAAGTAATAAGTACTTGCTGAGAAAGTTTTAAACGACAAAAGTTTGAAAAGACTATTCACCCCCCCCCCCTCTAGTCTTTTCTTGTTGTTTAAAGGGACCAACACTTTAAAGCATTCTGAATGGATAAAGGCAATGCAAGAAGAATTGGATCAATTTGAAAGAAACAAAGTCTGGAAACTTGTGCCACTTGCTGAAGACAAGAAATCTATTGGTACAAAGTGGGTGTTCAGAAACAAGCTGAGCGAGTCTGGTGAAGTAACAAGAAATAAAGCACGTTTAGTTGCTCAAGGTTACTGTCAGACTGAAGGTTTGGACTATGATGAGTCTTATGCACCAGTTGCAAGATTGGATGCAATTAGGCTTTTCTTGGCCTTTGCTGCTCACAATGACTTCATTGTTTACCAAATGGATGTTAAAAGTGCATTCTTGAATGGTGAACTTGCTGAAGAAGTCTACCTAGAACAACCCCCTGACTTTGAACTTCCCTCAGAAATCAAGATGGTATACAAGCTTCAGAAAGCTGTATATGGTCTTAAGCAAGCACCAAGAGCATGGTATGATACCTTGGCTAAGTTCTTGCAGGAAAATGGTTTCAAGAAAGGTGAAGTTGACAAAACTTTATTTACCATGAACCATGATGGTAAAATACTCTTAGTTCAAATTTATGTGGATGACATAATTTTTGGATCTAAGGAAAAGCAACTTTTTGATGATTTGGCCAAACTCATGACAAATAAGTTTGAAATGAGTATGATGGGAAAATTGAATTATTTCCTAGGATTGCAAGTCAAGCAACTCAAAGATGGAATATTCATAAAGTTTAGGATCAAAGAGGATGAGAAACCTGAAAAGATCCCCATGAGCGTTGGTTCCAAAATGGGCTATACTAAAGAGGACAAAAGTGTTGAAGAACACAAGTATAGGAAGCTCATTGGTTCCTTGTTGTATCTAACAACAAGTAGACCTGACATTCAGTATGATGTTTGTGTGTGTGCAAGATTCCAATCTGATCCAAGAGAATCACACTACAAAAAGGAAATCAAGATACTGAAATATGTTAAAGGTACAGTCAATGTTGGATTATGGTATCCTAAAGATTCTGGACTTGAATTGGTTGGCTATTCTGATGCTGGTCATGGAGGATCAACTCTTGATAGAAAAAGTACCTCTGGAACTTGTCAGTTTTTGGGTACTAGATTAATATCATGGTTCATCAAGAAGCAAACTTGTGTTGCCAATTCATCTACTGAATCTGAATACATTGCAGCTGGTTGTTGCACAGCTCAAATCCTATGGATTCAGCAACAATTATGAGATTATGGTATTTCTGCAAAGAAAACACCAATCTTTTGTGATAATACAAGTGCTATTGCAATCACGCAAAATCCTAAGTTTCACTCTAGGACTAAGCACATTGATATTAGACATCATTTCATTAGAGATCATGTGGAAAAAGGTGATATTGAGGTTGTGAAAGTAGGCACTGATGACCAGCTTGCTGACATCTTTACCAAGCCCCTACCGGATAATAGGTTCGCAATGCTAAGGTATAACCTTGTGTTGATTTAACTACCTCAATAAAGGATACACTTGGAAGAATGCTGAAACAGGTATTCAGCAAGCCAAATTATTCCTGTTTAAAGGACTCATTCACTGATTTCTTCTAAGAAATGATAGGTCACTACATGTTTGCTGAAACAGGCATTCAGCAAGTAATTCCTTCAAAACGGGTATTTGTTAGGAAACTTGATCACTTGCTGAAACAGGTACTCAGTAAGAGAAAGAGCTTAAGGATTGCTGAAAAAGGCATTCAGACAATCAAAGATACTGAAACAGGTATTCAAGTATCAAGGGAATATTCTGAGACGGGAACTCAGAAAAAGAGCGAAACTCATATCTCAGATTTTACCAAAAGATATCTCAAGTACAAAAGTATTTACTGATACGGGAACTCAGAAATATCTTTTAAACTTAAGAAAATACGAGATATCTGAGTAAGGGGGAACTTTCAGCAAGTATCTAGAGTGATAATTCAAACTCGCTGAAAAGATTCTTGTCTATTTCAGCAAGCAATCTATTCCCTTAAAACTCTGTAATATCAATTTGTGACGTTAATCAGGCACAGATAAACTCGCAATAATCATGACATGAAATTCAATCGTGTCCATTGATTAAAAGGAGTTACTTATCTAACGGCTAACAAAACAAAGAGAAAGAGTGATCTGACGGTTTTAGTTAGTGGGCCACTACGCATTCAATGCAAAGGCTCCACTAACTCCGGTGTTTCTCTATTTTACCCTTGCTGAGAGCTCAAATCGATTGAGTTTCTCACACACCAGAGACACTATATAAAGGAGTTAGAGAAATGACAAAATTCTTTAACTCACATTTCCTTTCTCTGCAAATTCTAGCCTGAATCTACTGTACCTCCGGTCAAAAAGCAAACTATCTCTTTTCGTACACATTTTCTTGCTCTATAAAAGAAATGGCTCCCAAGAGACAGTCTTCTAAGTCCTCAAAGTCATCAAAGGTTGATAGTGCTGAAACACGCACTGCTCCGGTGACTACTCCGGCTACAACTACAACGAAAGTTGTGTTGAAAAACGACCGCATATTAGAAAAACCTATGCCTCCGTCATATCTTGACACTGAAAAGTGTGAGATGTTGATGCAATGGGGAGGTTTTGCAAAGAAAAGTACATTAGGTACTTTTATGAACAAGAACTCGATGACGAAAATGAAGAGGCGCTTGAGTATATCAACCAGCAAGGCCTCATGAACTTTATCTCTGCTCGCACTAAGCAAGTGAGCATGATTGATACAATGGAATTCTACAACAATGCAAAAATCCAGTCCCTTACAGATAGCAAAGGAGTCACTGGAAAAGTGATCCTTACTTATGTTCAGAACACGCAAATCGTCCTGAAATGGACTGATTTAGCGGAGATATTTCAGATTCCAACCACTGGAACTGAAGATGACGTCACTGCCACTGACGAAGAAATTGAAGCTTTCTATAGTGACGTCAGAAATGAGAAAATGAAGAAAGGCGAGATAGCTCCCGTGACTTGGACAAAGCACGTTAAGAGAAAGCATCTATGCCATTCACTTGGTCTAGTAGCTCTGCTACTAATAAAAGTTCTTGGCTCCCAAGTTGGAGGAATTGACCAAGTAGGCCTGAGAAGATGGCCATTGCTGATGCATATCCATGAAAATAAAACGGAACTTAACTGGGCTAAGTACATTTTCAACAGGCTTGTTGATTGTGTTACTAAGTTTAAGGTAAAGGTAGAAGACAACAAGGTCTCACCTTCCTTTCCAGTTATGTATGGAATCAAGATATGCTATATCCTTGAACATTTCAGGATTCAGCTAAGAAACCCATTGCCAATCAAAAAGTCTGTATGCAATGTGGGAAGATCATTCTACAAGCAGAATGTACCTAAGACTGCTCGAAAGAAAACTAAGAAGACAACAACTACAAATGTTGTCAGCACAAGCCAGCAAGAAAGGTATACAACAGCTGCAGATGTTACCACTCAGCAACTTAGAGATGAAACTGCTATGGATGGTGGTAACACAAAAGCAACTGCTGTAGAAAATCAACAAGGTACGTGTACAAGAGCCGTTGCTGAAAATGCAACTATAGATGACTCTGGGAAACTGGAGAAATCTAACAAGAAAAAGAGGAAAGCTGATGATGACACTCAGACTGCAGCGTCATCAGCAAACCCCGTACCTAAGAGGAAACGGACTAGCAACAAAAGAAAGAAAACACTGGCTCACAAGTCAGTCCCTGCTGTCCAAGACCTCTCAGACAATTCCCAGACAAATGCTGAAACGCATTTTCCAGTAGATGTTGCTGAGGTGATTACTGAAACCTATGTCAGCAATGTTGAAGTGTTTGCGGAAGCCTTCAACAATCAACTTAACGTTGATACTTCTACTGTCAATAGACCACAAGGCAGTGGAAATGAAATTCCTGCCCAAGTCCCAGATATCTACATTGTAGATAATTTAGATGATCCAACTATGGAACCAGTAAGCGACATTGCTGCTGATCTGCAAAAAGCGGCACTTGCTGATGCTGCTGAAAAGATGGTTGCTGAACAAGCAACTCATCAAGTTGCTGAAACCCCGCTTGCTGAAGGACCAATTGCTGAGACAGCAATGGTTCCAGTTCCAGAAGTTGCTGAAACACAAGAAGCATTATTCAACGACGCATCTCGTGATGCTGAGAATACTGGCCCAAGTTCACCCAAGACATCAATTGATAAAGTCCAGCTTCTACTGGAAGAAATAAGCAAACAAATGGAGTTGGAGATTGAAGAATCATCCAACAAATCAATTGATATCTTCATGACAAGCAGTGAGCTTAAAAGTCAAGATGCTTCTGCTCAACTTGTCATTTCAGAGACAAGGGAGATTGCTGAAACCGCACAGCTTTCTCAAATAGAGCAAAACCAGGAGTCTGCTGAAGAAACAGTCCAAGAAGCTGAAGAAACTGTTAATGCTGAAAGGACTGAGCCACAACCTGTCCTTCCTCAGCAGGTAGTTAATTCAACCATCAGTAAAACTTCAATTTCTGAAACTTATTCTTTTGCTAAAATAATATTATCTCCACAGACTTCTCAAGATGCAAGTCAGATGGTTGCTGAAGTCTCTGCACCAGAACCAACACTCCCTACTCAGCAGGTAGTTAATGATTTTGGTATTAAAACTAAGTTTGACAACTTAGTACTTGTGTCTAACTCCAATTTATTTCTGGATGAACAAATGGAGGATGCTACTCAAGCTCCTCATGGAATGGAAATTGTACTACATGAGCTTGCTGACTCTCAGCAGGTAAATCATGTTTCAGATATGAACTCTAAAACAATTCACCAAACCAATCCTGATCTAAATAACGTTCTTTTTCAGGCTCAAAAGGAGACCACTGAAGTGGTACTCATCACTGAAGATCATCAAGTAAGTACTGAGGAACTGTGCTTGAACTTCAAAAGGACTACTTTGTCAAGAGTTGCTAAGTCCGTCAGCAATTGGCAAAGGTACAGGCGAATGGATTTCTCTGATCTTCACCTTCATCTCTCAAATGAGAAAAAAAGATCTTCTCTACTGAAGCTCGAAACATTTGTTCACTCCATCCTTCCTGAAGAAATGTCATATTCTCAGCAAATGAGCTCGAATCTGATTACTCAAATCAGAGAGAATATGAAGGCAAAATTTAAGAGTGCCTCTCCAGCTGAACAAGCTGTGATGCTCAAAGGTTCATTTGTACCTGTGGTGGCTGATCCCCACAAAATCAATGAGGAAAGAGGAAGTGACAAGTGTTGCTTTATATAAGCACGTTGAGCTAGTCATTCTGACAGACGATGATGAAGAAGAAGAAGATGAAAACATTCCCACTGATCCCAGTGATGATGAAGGGAAAGATTCCAAGGACAAGAAAGACGATGATGATGACAATCAAGGTCCAAGTCCTGATGCTGGAGGATTGAAGTTGACAGTTGCTGAAAACGTTCAACCTGAAAATCAGCAAGCTGAACAACAACAACCTCAGCAAGAATCTCAACCTCCTCCTGCTGATGCTGAAAATCAAGCACCTGTGCAAGGTGCTGATACTGAAGAGGAATATGCCAGAAAAAGGGCCACCTTGAAAAATGGCAAGAGTCCCATTTCTGATGCCAAGGTTCCTGAAGAAAACCTTGATGATGATGATGAACAAGATGAAGATTACCAACACGCTCTCCAGAATAGTCTCTTGATCCATGCAAGGCATAAGCAGGATCTAGAAATTTGTCAATCTTCAGGAGTGAGATCAAAGGAAGTCCCCTCCCTTCCATTTACTACTGGCGAAACTCCAGTAATTGAGCCCCAAACTCAATTGAAACAACTAACTACTGGCGAAACTCCAGTTATTGAGTCTCAAACGTTGCCTTCAGCAACTACTCAATTAAAACTAACTACTGGTGAAACTCCAGTTGTTGAGTCTGAAGTGTTGCCATCAGCAACCACTCAACAAAAAGGCAGTGAAGCTACTGATAAAGGTTCAAAAGTTGCTCAACTTGATGAATCTGAGGATGATGACTACTTGTCAGAAAATGAGGATGAACAATCCAAGCGAGACCCAAAAGTTGTTCAAATTCCTCCTCCTGATTACATCAATGATTTAGACGATGGTCTAAGAGCAGAATTGCTAATGCGTGATGATCAGTTTGCTTCCGAAATTAAGGTTCATTTCTTAACACCTCATTTAGTGCCGTTCCCAAGAGTTGAGGAGTTTACTCCCAGAATTCTAGCACTAAAGAAAGTCCATGATGCCTGCAAAGCTGAAGATGAGGCATTGCTTGCTGAGAGCCCACTTGACTTTGGAAAGATATTGGCTACAGTGCTGAGACGCACTACTACTTTGACCATAGCTCAGAAAGACATCACTCTTTATCACAAAAGCTATGAAGAAGATGTAAGTCAAGCACTCAAGCTTGCAAAGAATGCTCTCATGAAGGCTCAGACTTTCATGGATGAGAAGGCCGCAACTGAGAAAAGACATGAAGAGAACATGATGAACATTCACAGAGAGTTGTCAAAAATGACATCTGACCAACAACAAATCATCATGAAGTATAACAGTTTAAGCACTCTTGCTGAAAATTGCAATGAGTTTTATTCTCTGCACATCACTCCGATGTTGCAAACCATGTCTAAGGGGGAAAAGAAGAGTACCAGAAAAAGAAACCAATCCCCTCCTCCTGTTGTTGATGTGCCACTGCCCATAGAACCACTTGCTGAAAGAGAGCAAAGTTCTAAAAGGCAAGAAGAATCTGAGTTGAATTCAGCAAGTACCAAAAAGAGAAAAACCGCTGCTGAAACTCAAGATTTTTGTCATACTGAAAGTCATCACAATCTGAATGAAGATGATGAAGAAGATGATGACAATCAAACAATAGCTCAAGCCATAAGAGCTAGACCCTTAACAGCCTTGACTCCGTCTGGCCACTCAAAGCATTTTTCGTCTGACTCTTTGATGAACGTTGTCAAGGTCAATCAAATAAATTTGTTATTTAGCCAAAGGCAATCCAAAACTACAACGAAAACCGTAGTCTAGTAGTAGAATGACTCGAGTGTCGTTCTCTCAGGACTATACTAGCTTTATCAAATCTAATTAAAAATATAAAACAGCAGATAGAAAGCAAAAGGGGGTTTCAAGCAGATAATGGAGATTGGTGATAGTATGGTCCTTCTTAACATAATGGGTCGATAATCATGCATAAATTCCTCGGTCTTGCATAGAGATCTTTGAATCAATCTTGTGTCCTGTTGCAAGTATTAAGCACTACGAAGATAATTTGGTCTGACTAGTCAACAACGATTGTCCTAATGTGTTCCGTAATTATTCAACACTACGAAGATAATTGGTCTGATGGTCGACTAGTGTCCATGCATGCATAATAATCAATACAACATACGAGAATTTTGGTTGCAACTGATCAACGAAATAAAGCAATGACACGGAGTATAATGCGCGATATAGCCATTAGCATGATTATCTTCCCTCGCTAAGAATTCACAAACTACCACCAATGATAAGTTTAGCTACTCATAATAGGCATGCAATCAATAGCAATCATAGAAGAAAACATATTGAAAGAAGAATAAAATAAGTAGATAAAAACTGTAAGATACAAAGTTACCGAAGGTTGTCAATCTCCGGATGATTTCGATCCTACGCGCTCCAATCTGCTATGAAAAAGTATCCCCTAAGCTATGGAACTCCCAGGACAGGCCCCGGGCAGTTCCTACCTAAAACTATAGAGAGAGGTGAGAAAGTAGGCTTGGAAAGATATGATTTTCGGAGAGAAAATTGAGCACTATATATAGGCCCCGAATTATCACGGGGCGGTTCGCCCCAGGCTCTGGCGGTTCGCCCCACAGTAATTTCGCGGAATTTCCGCGTTTTCGACGCGGTTTTGGATTTCTTCACCTTTTCAGACTTGGTTTCTGACTTCTAGTGGCCTTCTAACCTCCAGATTCGACCCCTAGACTCCAAATCCTATCCGGAAACCTTCAGATACTCCAAATAGGCTTCTGGAACACCAATTCCTTGTCAATTTCAATATAATTGCCCAGAAATCTCCTAATTTCAACAAAAACCTGTAAAATAAAATCTAAAGGGAAACGTGACACTATTCTAATAAAATGTACTAAAATATAGCTAAATTAACATAGAGGATAGCTAAAATAGGAGAAAAAGACTCGAATGAAAGTGTAAAATACACATTCATCAAACTCCCAAACCGAACCTTTGCTTGTCCTCAAGCAACTAAGCTAGACTCTAATACAAAAATCATGCAAGACACAAAATGGAGTTTCATGCCAAATAAAATGAACTAATCTACTGAATCTACCAAAAAACATATGAACAAAAACCATACGAATCAAAGCATGAATATAGGTTGAAGAATACCTCGATTGACTTATACACATCCGCATAAGCTCTTATGTCAAGACAAGATAGTCTCTCGTAACATTCTCTACCTGGACCTAGTCAGTGACGACGTAATGATGCATGCTAAGATACAAATGGTTGCCCCGTGCCTATGAAACTGAGGACGTACTGCTGTTCCACCATGTTCAGACTTTTCCTCAAAAGAGGTCGAACCAGTACTGGCTCTCATCAAACGAAGGAGGGTTCCCTAAAAAAGATAACACTCCCCTATTCTACCCATCTCTCAAGTAAAGTCTTAAGCTATTCACCACTTCCTGAATGGCAGGACGAGGGTGGTCTAGAACAGATGACACTCAAGACAAAAAAGATAAAAAATTACAATACGATTACGAACAATACGAAAAATGGAAAAGACTCAAACTTTGCTAAACTGCTATTTGGCTTTCTTTTTTGGGCCCTTCTTTTGCTTTTTTTGGGTCTTCTCTTTTTTTTCGATTTTTCCTTTCCAGATTCCTTTTTTTTTTTTTCTGGAATTTTTCTTTTCTTTTTTTTCGATCTTTTTTTCTAGCCAGCAGTAGCATAACAAAGAGAGAAACAAAAATGACTCACACGACTTCCCCAAACCTATTCGAAAGAATAGGTTTGAGTACAAAATTCACGGAAAAGGAAAAATAAACTCACGATACGAAAATGAAAAACAGAAACAAGTCTATGATGGTGTAACCCCCTCCCCAAACCTATTCGGAAGAATAGGTTATAAACAAAGGATCACACAACCTCACACTACCTCCTTCCTAGGCATTTAGCAATCTCAAAGCATGGTGAAGACCTGTTGCCTCTTAGGTACATAATTACTCGGGAAACAACAATAAGACCCTAACATGCATCATCCTATTATAAAGGCCTTCGTGAACCGCAGTAGAGAAAACACCACTAAGTGATGTCGAGACTACCATGCTTAACTAAGTGCAATACATAAATGTGACAAGCCAAGCGAGAAAAACCTCAAACAAATTCATAGAGATGAAGCATACGATTAATAGCATAGCTAGTTGATCTACCCAATAAAAAGGTTCAAAAAATTCGGCAATAAACTCCATATAAAACATGCAAGACTATCCTAGGAAAGCAGTAAACGTGCAAATGCAAAAAATTTCACGAGCTTATCATAAGCAAGATAAGTATAGAGATAACCAGCGATAACCTCCTCCCCAAACCTGACGTCGTCGCTCGTCCCGAACGTCAAAAGTGGATCCAAGGTGAGAGCTAATGCTTGTATAAGTGACCTATAATACTCAATCAAACTCGTGAGATAAAATCTAAAGCGGTAATGAAAGCGATAAAAATTCCGGGTTGCCTCCCGGATAGCGTCATTGTTTAAAGTCTTTGACTCGACTCCTGTCTGCGCCTATCTCTTCTTTTTGCAGGTACTAGACTTCCCCTTCATCGATCTCCTTTCCATGCCACGAACCTGTGAATAAGAAAGAATGTAGGTTGCAAGACCACAGTAGTGAGTAGTAATATCAGGCGGTTCAGGTGGATCAGGTAAGGCTTTCAACACGTGTTGCTTGCCATTTACTTCAATAGTGCAAGTTCTTTGGTAGATGTCCATCACGGAGCATAGTTTAGTCAAGAATGTTTGCCCTAAGAGTATGACATCCCCCGTCCCAGGTGCAGATGCCGGCATAACTACGAAATTGGTGTATATACACGTTTTTCACAACGCCCTCGGGTCTCATAAAGGATCCATCTGCCAGACGCACAATAGCCCTTTGCTCAGATAGTTTTCCAAGGTTGCTCTTTTCAAACACGTTCAAAGGGATTATGTTTGAGTAGGATCCCGTGTCTAGTGTGGCACGGACATCTTCAAGCTCGCCAATCCCTACCTTAACATCGAAACTTTTAGGAAGTGGTTCGGGATCCTCTTGCTCCTCATCACTTGCGTCAGAACCAAGGTCCTCCTCTTCTTCCTCAGCTTGTAGAAGTTCTTCCTTCATGCAACACTCGCATCTAACGGCCTTCATGATGGTGATTTTGTCAGGTACATCACCAGCCAATTTCGACTTTACAGTGTTGCTAGGCAGTTTGCCTTGTTCTCTACCTGCTCCTCGGTCGATCAACTCTTGCAACTTTTGATGGGCAACCCTAGTGCTCTCTTCCAACCTATCGAGCCTTGCCCTAGTCTTCTCGGAGTCTTCTTCAAAACGTTTGAGAAAACTTTGTGTGTGATCGACCATCTTTTGCAAGTTCTCCATCAGTTGAGCCGACTTCGACTTCGGTGGCTCTTTCGGAGCGGGGTTTTCGCAGTGGTCATTACCATAGCTTAGCCTACTAAGGTCTTGGTTAGGTCCATAAGTTTGGTTAGCTGGTCCATATACTTGATTGTTACGGTATCCTCCTCTCCAAAATCCACCTCGAGGATTCCTACCGTCTTGTCCGTAGCTAACTTCTTGAGTGCCAAACTCCGTGGCAAAGGCTTCTTCTTCGCCTCCTCGAGCCCAGTTGCTATCATCGTATGCTAGCTCTGATCTACACATATGAGCCCCATGCCCATAGTTCTTGCATATTCGGCATACTTCGTTCGAAACAGTTGTTCCGGTGGCGTTCTTGAGGACTTGCTTCAATTCGTTGGTAAAGCACTCGAATTGATCCCCATTCCCCCTGTACATAGGGGCTTCTTGAGTCGGTGGAGCTTCAGGTCCACGTCTCCTAACCATTGCTCTTGGGTCCTTGAACTGCGAACCCTTAGCAAGCCTTTCGAAAACAGCCCAGACGGCTTCTGCGGTTTCCTCCCAAATATTGCCTCGGCATTGGAAATCCACCACTTGTTGGTTCTCGAAAGTTAGTCCATTGTAGAAGTGTTGGACTAGGTCGGAAAGTTCAAAACCATGGTGAGGGCACTTGTTCGTGAGATCTTGGAACCTCTCGAACGCGGTGTAGATGGTCTCATCATAGTCTTGCTTGAATCCAGTGATTTGCGCCTTAAGCGCGGTAGTCAGAGTGTGTGGGAAGTATTTCTCCATGAAAGCTGAAAAAACCTTTTCCCAAGTGTCCAACGAGCCTGCTGGAAGAGAACTCAGCCATGACTTGGCTCTGTCGCCAAGTCCCATAGCAAAAACCTTCATCCTCAACTCATCCGTTGTTATGTCAGCTCCGGGTCGTGGGAGTTGGTTGACGAAATCATCGATATCGTTCAAGTACCCCATCACATCTTCCCTTGATAATCCATAGAACCTCGGAAGTTGTTGGAATGCGTGGTTCTTGATCTCCAGATCACGGGTTGCAGGCGAAAGAACAATCGCCGGTCCCCTCATACGATCCTTGGTGGGTTGTACCCATGCCTTCAGTGGTCTAGCTTCTGCCATTCCGTCGATTTCCTTGAAAAGGAGTCGCCTTCTTTGGTTGTAGACTCTATCGATCTCAGCAATTGAATCAGCAAGCGGTGTTCCTGCAGAACGTGTATTCGGCATACACAATCTGAAACAGACTAGGAAAGGTGATTAGAAACAAACTAGGAAAGCAATATCAGAGAGAAATTAAAAAGAAAAATTAAATCTAATAGAATTAGGAATCTAAAGCTGTAAATATAAACAAATTAAACAGAAAAAAGGAGTATAGTCCCCGGCAGCGGCGCCAATTTGATGAACGTTGTCAAGGTCAATCAAATAAATTTGTTATTTAGCCAAAGCCAATCCACAACTACAACGAAAACTGTACTGTAGTAGTAGAATGACTCGAGTGTCGTTCTCTCAGGACTATACTAGCTTTATCAAATCTAATTAAAAATATAAAACAGCAGATAGAAAGCAAAAGGGGGTTTCAAGCAGATAATGGAGATTGGTGATAGTATGGTCCTTCTTAACATAATGGGTCGATAATCATGCATAAATTCCTCGGTCTTGCATAGAGATCTTTGAATCAATCTTGTGTCCTGTTGCAAGTATTAAGCACTACGAAGATAATTTGGTCTGACTAGTCAACAACGATTGTCCTAATGTATTCCGTAATTATTCAACACTGCGAAGATAATTGGTCTGATGGTCGACTAGTGTCCATGCATGCATAATAATCAATACAACATACGAGAATTTTGGTTGCAACTGATCAACGAAATAAAGCAATGACACGGAGTATAATGCGCGATATAGCCATTAGCATGATTATCTTCCCTCGCTAAGAATTCACATACTACCACCAATGATAAGTTTAGCTACTCATAATAGGCATGCAATCAATAGCAATCATAGAAGAAAACATATTGAAAGAAGAATAAAATAAGTAGATAAGAACTGTAAGATACAAAGTTACCGAAGGTTGTCAATCTCCGGATGATTTCGATCCTACCCGCTCCAATCTGCTATGAAAAAGTATCCCCTAAGCTATGGAACTCCCAGGACAGGCCCCGGGAAGTTCCTACCTAAAACTATAGAGAGAGGTGAGAAAGTAGGCTTGGAAAGATATGATTTTCGGAGAGAAAACTGAGCACTATATATAGGCCCCGAATTATCACGGGGCGGTTCGCCCCACAGTAATTTCGCGGAATTTCCGCGTTTTCGACGCGGTTTTGGATTTCTTCACCTTTTCGGACTCGGTTTCTGACTTCTAGTGGCCTTCTAACCTCCAGATTCGACCCCTAGACTCCAAATCCTATCCGGAAACCTTCAGATACTCCAAATAGGCTTCGGGAACACCAATTCCTTGTCAACTTCAATATAATTGCCCAGAAATCTCCGAATTTCAACCAAAACCTGTAAAATAAAATCTAAATGGAAACGTGACACTATTCTAATAAGATATACTAAAATATAGCTAAATTAACATAGAGGATAGCTAAAATAGGTGAAAAAGACTCGAATGAAAGTGTAAAATACACATTCATCACTCTTCAGCAAGAGATCAAGACAATGCTAAGACGAGAAGAAGAAGGCAAAGACAGGAAGAAAAGAGGCTGGCCAGCATAGCAATTGGCTCCGACATTGAATACACAAAGACCAGCAATGAAGAAACCACTCAGAATGTAATCAGAAACATTTATGGTTGCTGGATCTTAAAGCTGGAAGACTTGCTGGTGAATGAGTTCTTTCCTACAGCCATATTTAATCAAATGTTCAAATGGATTGAACTCAAGGACCAAAAGAATCAAAGGGAACAATCCCTCCCAAGAAATATTGCTGGGAAATGGTTGAATCTTGAGGTCTCAGTAAGAAGAATTGCCATTGGTAAGACATACAAACAAGAACCAAATCTGATCAAACCACCTGGCATCGCTTACTACTCTGACCCAGTAACAAAGAAAACAAAGAAGAGACTTGGATTGGTTCCTTATGAGTACTTCTATCTCACTGCTAAGGATCAAGAAGAAGATCTTCTTTGGCTAAGAAAGATTCATCCGAAAAGCATTTCAGATACACAGCTTCTCCATGCCAGCAATTGGGGCATGCATTTGTGGGTGACTCGCTACATGGAAATGAATGCTGAAAAGCATCATCACACTGCCTGCAAAAGTGCAAGAATTCTTCAACTACAAGTCCGTAGGCTTCTGGAAAACTACGAAAAGGACTGTGTTGAATTTACTGCACTTGCTGAGAAGAGTGTAAGAGAGATTTTGAGAAAATCCTCTGAAAGAGCCTAAGTCCCTGCATTAGTTTTTGTTAAAGTTTTTGTTTGCTGATTCTGTTTAAGTTATCTATGCTATTTCATGTAAACTTCTGAAAGATACCTGTCAGCAAGGAAACTTTTGACTCTTATTGGTTTTTGATTATGCAATTTACTTATGCTTATTGTTTAATTATTCAAGTATGCTTGCATTAATCAACTGATTTATTCAACATCAGAAACCTCTAAAAGGGTAACAATTAATTTAGTCATGGATTGCTAACATCAAAAAGGGGGAAATTTGTTAGGAAACTCGTAATTTTGATGAGCAATTAACCATGCTAAATTAAGGAAAGTCCAGTAACTAGTACTCTTAAGGTCCATAGGAATTTAGAATTTTAAGGACATTGTAAAAGAGGAACGTTTGCTGAAGACTTAGATTAGGTGTTAGTTAAGTTGGTTTTTACCGCGTATGATGTATTTTATTTTCTGGAAAGAAAATAACTTATTGATGCTCTAGCTTATGATGTATCTTATTTTCTGAAAAAGAAAATAACCTATTGAAGCATTTGCTGACGATGTACTTTGTTTTTACAAACAAACTATTGAAGCATTTAGAAACCGCTCAGAATCGTGAAGATTTTTGAAGATCTGAAGACTTGAAGAATTTGAAGATCTGAAGACTAGAAGATTGTTGAAGACTGGCATCTACAAAGGCACGTGTTGCTCAGAAAGTGGAAAATTTAGCAACAGCATTGCATAAGTGAAAATCTGAACGACAGAGTAGGTTGTGCTTGCTGAAACTGAGACTAACCACTTGCTGATGAACATTTGTGACCTCTTGCTGAAAGTACTTGTATTTGCGCTCCAATGTTACTGTTTGAATTCTATTCAAATATGCATTAAATGCAAAGCTTACTGTTGATCCCTTTAAACAACAAGAAAAGACTAGAGGGGGGGGGGGTGAATAGTCTTTTCAAACTTTCGTCGTTTAAAACTTTCTCAGCAAGTGCTTATTACTTTTCAGTAATGAGTTTGCTGGTACTTAACTTTCTCAGCAAGCGTAAGTTACTTTACAGTAGCTAGGTTTGCTGATACTTAAAATCAGAGAGCGGAAGTCTTTGATACAATAAGTGCTTCTTCAGTAAGTAATGGTTTCAGCAAGTGATGTGAGTGACTGTGTACAGACAAATAAGATTTGCTGAAAAAAATAAGTACAGTAAGTAAATCACACAAACACTTTTATAGTGGTATCTGAGAGTGGCGTAATCTCTCAACTAATCCACTTTGTCCTTTCTAGGACTGAATCCACTAAGATATGATTGAGGTTCCTTACAATCTCCTATCTAGAGCGATTCAACAGAAACCAAAGCACACTTGCTTCGTCTCCAACCTAATCTAGAGAACGTAACCTTGTTCTCCACCAAACTTGGTACTTTTAATCAGCAAAACTATGCTCGATTAAGTTCCCCCTGAATATCACGCCTGAAAGGGTGTATTTTCAGTTAGAGAGTTTTGGGGTGAGATAACTTAATTATAACTTATTCAGTTATAACAAGTAATCTAAGAAACACAACTTTGAATACTTTGCAGTAAGCAACTTTGAATACTTTGCAGTAAGCAAGTTTGATTGTTTCTTGTTCGAAAGAAAGAACACTTAACTAATTTCTTAGCTGAGTTTGTTCTACTTCTTCACAAGTAGCTTTTTCAAGCTTTAAGTCTTGGAACGTGATGAACGTTTTTTTGACGCGTTCATCTTGACTTTTTTGCCTTCTTTTGCTATCTTTTAGCTTAGTTTTGTAGAATAGTGTCACGTTTTGTGTTTTTTGCATTTTCAGGCACTTAGGTACGAAACGGTGTTTTTGGAGCTAAAAACGAAGCATTTTGGATGAAAAATGACCCCGTTGAAGTTCCTTGATCTCCGTGGATATTTGTTAGTGCCCTTAGTTCGAGTTAAGCCAAGAATCACACTTTGGAGAGCCTAGCCTTACCTTGGAAGCAAATTCAAATGTTCGGGTGGAAGTTTTGGAGTCGTTCGAGTGTGCAAGATTGATGCAGCCTAACCATTTCGGCCATAACTTTTTCATACAGAAGTGTATTGACCTCAAACCAACTTCCACGCGTAGCTAACTCAAAGATCTATCCAACGATATATTACACTCCCTGATCCGACATCGTATGAGCCCTGGAGAGAGAGTTGAAGACGAAGTGGGGTAGCCAAGCGGGCCGCTTGCGAAGCGGGCCGCTTGACTGTTCCAAGCGGGCCACTCGGGTCCTGGGACAGATTCTGCAATTTCAAGCGGACCGCTTGGCCTCTTCAAGCGGGGCGCTTGGACTCAGATCCAAATCGCGATTTTCAGTTACTTTTTGTCATTCCTTTCACTTTGTAAAAGTTTTGGAGAGCTCTTGGAGGCTCCATAGCTCAGACCCATTAGCTAGAAGGTTGATTATCATCAAAGGATTGAAGATTTAGCCATAGGATTGCATGATATTTTCATCTACGGAGAGGTTTTGCATCAATTCCACCGAATAGTGACAGCTTTGGTGGTAACTTGTATCTATCTCTTGTCTGGTAGTTTGATCCAATGTCTTTCTGTAACAATTCATATTTTGTGATGTTTTCCATTATGATTATGAATAGCTAAATCCTTTATGTTGGTGGTAGAATGTGAGATTGATATTGTTCTGAGTTATGTTTATGCTTACAAGAGATTGTGATTCAATCTTGCTGCAAATCCCTTCATATGATTCTTAGTTGCCTATAAAATATATTCTAATTGAGTATAGTGACAAACTCTTGGTCAATGAAAGCTATAGGATTGTATGTTAGAGATTTGCAGCATGCTAGATAAATGGTGTTGGTGACAAGCACCTCTAAAGTATTGATAGTGATCTTTCATGATGTGTGTCTTAAATTTGCCTAGACGAGTTGCTTAGCAGACTTGATCGAAGGTTCTACGCACTGAACTTGTAAGCGTATTCGTGATTCGTTGCTTATCATTACCACTAAGCTACCACCAGCATCTTTCTCTTCGTGATTATCTTCTTCTAGCAAGTGTTGGTTGCATGAGTGTTTGGTTAATTCTTACAAAACTTGCTTCTTGGTTGATTACAATTGTTTGCACTAAACAAAGCCACGTTAGGTCCCGAGAGAACGCCACTCGGGAACATCTTACCGCTGCACTAAATCTTTTATGTAGTGAATAAGTGTTCTTTGGCTACAAACAAATTTAATTGGTGAAAAAACGACTCATCAATTTGGCGCCGTTGCCGGGGACTTAACTCCTTTGGTTTAGTGTTAAACTTTTGTTTCTTAGCAACTTTACTTTCTTACCTCATTTCTTTCCCCCTATCTTTTCAGCAAACTTCTCTATTCAGAACTTGGTACTTTGTGTGCTTGTGCTCTTGGTTGAGTTTTGTATATATGATAGTTTAGTTTTTGTTTTTGTTGCGGAACTACTCTTCTTTGCTTGTCTTTGTGTGTGTAGGTATACATGAATGACTTGTATTGCGAAGTTTGTGGGGAGGATGGGCATGTTGCTGATGCTTGTATGGATAGAAGTGTTATCACCTCATTCCGTCAGTTCCCGAATGAAGGTTTTCATCTTGCTTGGCGTAGATTTGAATACCTTTACTCGAGAAGGAACTCCAAACACCAGATGGAGCTCGGAGAATTGTTGTGGTATTTCTACTGCGGTTTGAGATCCGGGCATCAAATGGCTTTGGAAAAAAGAACTGGGAGAGATATCCTTGATATGACACCGAGTGTTATCAAGCTTGCTTGCGATGAGTTTGCTGATCAAATTTTCAGCGCCCTTCGAGATATTGGTGAAGATCCCGTGGATGTTTTGACCATGAATGAGGTTAAGCTTCACTATCCTTTCTTATGGGGTGAAGAAGAAGTACAAAGGCAATTGAATGAGATCTCAGTGAATGTTGTGAGTGAGCATGTTGAGACACCTATCGTCGAGGATATTCCTATCGTTGGTGAGGAAGAAGTCATGGAGGAGGTGACGATCGAATCCGTTACTTCCCCCGACTCAGAAATCCTTGTTCCGAGTTGTCTTGAGGTTGAGGAGCTAGTCTTTGAGGATATTGGCACCTCTGAACCGGCGTGCTTAGACTCTATTGTTCTAGACATTCCTGATCTTGACTCTTATATTATGGTCCATGCCCCCACCGACGAGTTTCAAGGGAGTTTTGATCCTTTTTTCTCTTTTTATTTTCCATCCGATTCCCTTAGTTATTTTTTAGATTTTGATTTTACGGATTTTGTTAATTTTAGTTTTCAGGGGATCATGGATTTGCTCGAGCAGCGAAGGAGAGGAGCCAAGGATGGTTCCCAAGATGCAAGGAGTAATGGAACGGATGCACGAGATTCGTTTCCATTTGATAATGGATAACCTTGTGGTATTTCTTTGCATGTAGTGTCGTGATTAGTTTAGTCTAGTTTTTGTCTTGGTGCCTTAGGTGTTTAAGATAGGAAAAAACATCGAAAATCTGGAAACAGGGCCAAGCGAAGCGCTTGGAAGGGCCAAGCGGTCCGCTTGAAATTCCAGGAAGTTTTGCAACTTCCTGGAAATTCAAGCAGAGCGCCTGGAGCCTCCCAGGCGCTCCGCTTGGACCCTGTACCCAGATTTTCCTCGTTTTTCCATTCTTCTCACCTTTGCGCACCCGTTTTCACTTGTTTCTTGAGTCCTTTCAGGTACTACTCATATATAGGAGATTGGACACGAACCTTTATCTCAGGGAAGTGTATTTTCAATCCAATTTTTCCTTTTCATTCAACTTTTCTTTGCTCGAGGACGAGCAAAAGTTTAGGTTTGGGGAGGGGGTATTGGATTTTCAGTACTATATGCTTGTGTGGTTCATACATGCCTGATTTTACTCAAGTTCATGTGATTTGTCGTGTTTTTCAAATTTTTGCATGCATATCATCCCTAGATTAGTTGTTGCACGTTGTTGTGTGTGGAGTTTATTGCCAGGTCTTTTGAACCTTTTTATTGAGTAGACTAAGTGTTTATGACCATTGATCATATGTTGCATCACTTTGCAAGTAGTTTGAGGCTTGTCTCGCTTGGTTTGTCACATTCGCATGTGCACTAGTTAAGCTTAGTAGTCTCGACATCACCTTGAGTGGTGTTTCTTCTGCTGCGGTTCACGATGGCCATATGAAATGATGCATGTTAGAGTCTATGGTTGTAACCCGTGTAATTATGTACGTAAGAGGCGACAAGTTCTTCACCTCGATTAGAGATTGCTAAATGCCTAGGAAGGAGGTAGTGTGAGGTGTGCGATTCCTTGTATTAAACCTATTCTATCGAATAGGTTTGGGGAGGGGGTTGCTTCGTTGATCTTGTCTTTCGTCCTTGAGTCGTTGTAAAGTTTTCTTTTTTCTTTTTCTTTTTGTTTTGTGTCCCAACCTATTCTTTCGAATAGGTTTGGGGAGGTGTCTTTGTAAATGAGTCTTTCCTTTTTTCTTTTTCGTCTTTGTGCTCAAACCTATTCTCTCGAATAGGTTTGGGGAGGAGTTTTTTACACGTAGTACTGCTGCTTGCCCCTATACAAAAGAGTAAAAAAAAAAGAGAAAGAGAAAAAGAAAAGAAGAAAAAAAAAAAAAAGGGAGAAAAGAAAAAAGAAAAAAAAAAAAAGAGAAAAGAAAAAAAAAAGGGGGAAAATAAAGAATAAGACCCAAAAGCAAAAGAAGGGTCGTTGCAAGCCAAAAGCAGTCTCGTAGTGTCAAGTGTCATGTAAATATTTTGTTCTTGTGAAGTGTCGAGTTGTAAATTCTATCTTTCATTTCGTGTCGCCTTTGTCCAAGGCATGTTCTTGACCACCCTCGTCTTGCTATTCAAGAAGTGGTTGAAAGAGGCTCATTCTTGAGAGTCTGGGTAGAATAGGGGAGTGTTATCTTTCTAAGGGAACCCTCCTTCGTTTGATGAGAGCCAGTATTGGTTCGCCCTCTCTTGAGGAAAAGTCTCGCTTGGTGAACAGAAGTAAGCCCTCGGTTTTATAGGCACGGGGCAATTGTAGTATGATAACATGCATCATTGTGTCGTCACTGACCAGGTCCAGGTAGAAGATGTTACGTGAGACTCCTTTGTTTAACCAAGTGCACTTGAGAATGTGTATATTCGCAATCGAGGCATACTTCAACCTATTTGCATGTCATGCTCATTTGGTTTTGTTCATAAGCATTTGGTAGATTCAATAGATTAGTTCACTTTACTTGGCATGAGACTCCTTTTGTGTTGCATTTAGGATAGTTTGTTGCTTGAGGACAAGCAAAGGTGTGGTTTGGGGAATTTGATGAACGTTTTTTTGACGCGTTCATCTTGACTTTTTTGCCTTCTTTTGCTATCTTTTAGCTTAGTTTTTTGGTTACTTTTGTAGAATAGTGTCACGTTTTGTGTTTTTGCATTTTCGGGCACTTAGGTACGAAACGGTGTTTTTGGAGCTAAAAACGAAGCATTTTGGATGAAAAATGACCCCGTTGAAGTTCCTTGATCTCCGTGGATATTTGTGAGTGCCCTTAGTTCGAGTTAAGCCAAGAATCACACTTTGGAGAGCCTAGCCTTACCTTGGAAGCAAATTCAAATGTTCGGGTGGAAGTTTTGGAGTCGTTCGAGTGTGCAAGATTGATGCAGCCTAACCATTTCGGCCATAACTTTCTCTTACAGAAGTGTATTGACCTCAAACCAACTTCCACGCGTAGCTAACTCAAAGAGTGTTGGTGCCTTTAAACAACAAGAAAAGACTAGAGGGGGGGGGGTGAATAGTCTTTTCAAACTTTTGTCGTTTAAAAACTTTCTCAGCAAGTAATTATTACTTTTCAGTAATGAGGTTGCTGATACTTAACTTTCTCAGCAAGCGAAAGTTACTTTACAGTAGCTTGGTTTGCTGATACTTGAAATCAGAGAGCGGAAGTCTTTGAAACAATAAGTACTCTTTCAGC
>CM051456.1:39496469-39616652 GCA_028274465.1 Plantago ovata | reverse complement strand
CTAAGTGTCAACAAATTATTTTCTTCTCAGAAAACAAAATGCGTCATACACAGAAGAAATAACTTATCTAACACCTATCTAAGTCATCAGCAAACGTTCCTCTTTTACAATGTCCTTTAAGATTCTAAAATCCTATGGACCTTAAGAGTACTAGTTACTGGACTGTTCTTAATTTAGCATGGTTAATTGCTCATCAAAATTACAAGTTTCCTAACATAAAGCTTCTTCTATGGTTTTAGGTTCAATTTCTGACACAAAGCAAGAGAACAATGATTCTACTTCTACGACAGTTGCTTCTTCAGCAAGTCCATGAGTAGCTTTGGATCTAGTCACTTGGCGTTTATTAATGTCGCCAATCATATCCGTAGAGGGATGATCTCTAATCCATTTATTAACAGGTTTCCTGTTTGTTGGATCAGGATATGTTTGCTCATCATCATGTGACTCTTCAGTATGTACATGCTCAGTACTACTGGGAATTTGTGTCTCTGCTGAGATTTGTTCATCAGCAACTGCTTGTTCAGCATTGCTAGATTGAGGTATTTCATCAGCAGGCACTGGAGATTGCGTAATTTCAGCAACTTCCGGAGCAACCGCGTCTTTTGCTGTAAATTCTTTGTCGTGAACTATATTTATCTTGTCATGACTCGGGGGAGGAGAGTCATTGTCAGAATCATCATTTAGTTCAATTGACTTGATTTGCCTAGCATCAGATTTAGTTCTTTGCTCATGTATGATTAACTTTTTCATACATTCTGATATTTCTTCTTCAGCAGGCACACCTTGTGACTTTTCGTAAAATACAACATGCACTGATTCTTCAATCTTTTGTGCCTTTTTGTTGTAAACTCTATAAGCTTTACTATGCAAGGAGTAGCCAAGAAATATCGCTTCGTCTGCCTTTGGTTGAAATGTTCTTAGGTATTCTCTACCATTGTTAAGAACGAAACACTTGCAACCAAATACTCTTAGATGAGTGATGTTAGGAGGTCTTCCAACAAACAATTCACAAGGACTTTTGTTGTATTCCTTAGTAATCAAACATCTGTTTTGAGTATAGCAGGCGGTATTAATCGCTTCAACCCAGTAAGCCTCACTTATTTCAGTGTCAGCAAGCATTGTTCTTGCGGCTTCTTTCAGGGTACGATTCTTCCGTTCAGCAACACCGTTTTGCTGTGGTGTCCTTACTGAGGATAACTGATGTTGAATACCTTTGGAGGTACAATATTCAGTTATGTACTGGTTTACAAACTCAGTACCATGGTCTGTCCTTATGACTTTTACCTTGTCATTTTTCATGACTTCAAGCTTATTCAGCAAGTTAGGTATTTCAGTCTTGGTTTCAGATTTTTGCTTGATGAATACTACCCAAGTGAATCTTGAATAGTCATCTACCACGACTAGACCATACTTCTTACCAGCATAGCTTGTTGAAGAAGATTCAAACAAGTCCATGTGCAAGAGTTGTAAAGGTTTTGTAGTTAACGGTACTGCCTTGTTCTTGAAAGAAGATTTGGTTTGCTTTCCTTGCTGACATGCATTGCAAACACCATCCTTCTTAAAAGTAACCCTAGGTAATCCAACTACAAGTGCCTTTTTAGACAGCTTATTCAGCGTCTTGAAGTTTAGATGACTTGTTCGTTTATGCCATAACCATGCTTTTTCAGCAAGGCAATCGTGATCTGAGACAAGGCATTTTTCAACAATTGCTGAAGGCCAATCAACGGTGTACAAGCCTCCTGATCTTCATGCAATCATTATTACCTTTTTAGTCTCGAAATCTACAAGTTTACATTAATCACTTTTAATTTCGATGAAGTATCCTTTGTTAGCAAACTGACTCATGCTGAAAAGGTTAAACTTAAGATTTTTGACATAAAGAACTCCAGAAATGGTTATGCGTCCTAACTTCACATCACCATAGCCTTTTGTAGAACCGGAGCCTCCACCAGCAAACCTTATTGTTGGTCCTTTAGACCACCGTCTATAGTTTATAAGGTTATTCTTGTTGCCCGTCATGTGCTTTCCACAACCACTATCAAAGTGCCAGATTGCATCGTTTGTCTCCGTGGCTGAAGTCTGCACAATCAAGAGCAAACAAGTTAATTATCCAATGATGGATGTCCATTAACATGTTCAAGAATGCGTCCAGTGGAAACCCAAGTCTTAAGTTTTTCAACTTTGACTTGTTTTCTACTTGCTGAGGAGCTAGGAGGTTTTGAGCTGAAAGACTTTTGACTCATGCTGGTCAAATCCACTTTCTGATGTGGTGTCTTGCTCTGTTGACCTTTTTGCTGAACATACTTTTCAGTAAGTTCTTTTCTAGCAAGGTTCCTTCTAGTCCTAGCATTGGGAGTCTTTTCAGAGCTCTTAGGCTTGATTTTCTTCATCTCTTAGGCTTGAATCAAGTAAGTTTGCTTGGTTTTGAAACCCAGTCCACTTTTCGGAGAGTGCTGAGCTTTAGCTTCAGCAACCTTACTTGATTCAGGTTTGTCAGCAAAGGACTTCTGATTACTTTTAGTAATCTTGCCTTTAGTCTTAACAACTTTCTTTTCAGCAACTTGTTTGGCGGAATACTTCACAGCATTCTTCTTCTTTCCAGTTTGCTTCTCAGCAACCTGTTTTCCTTTTAAAGTCTTGTTACTTTGAGTAGCAACAGCGGGCTTTATGGTCATAGGTACTTGATTGCATGTTTCAGCAACCTTAGATTGACCAAACTGATAGATTTCTGGTAGACTACTATCAGTAGCACGTACAAAGGAGATAGGTGACTTATCTTTTCTCAAGATTTCTACGTCATCACCTTCATACAATGCGCCTAAACCTTCTTTCTGAGATGGACTCTCAAATAAGAGTTTAGTTCAGTCAACGTATTACTCGCGTCCACATAGGATTTGAAATTGATTTTCATCTTTTTCATCTCTTGGATTTCAGCAAGTAACTTTAGAATTGAGGACTGATATTCTTCCAATTCTAATGCCATTTGAGAATTTTTCTCTGTAGCCTCAGCAATCAACTTCTTAAGACGCCTTATTTCAGCATCTTTTTCTTCTGTCTCTTCCTTCAGCAAGACGTACTTTTCAGTAGTCTGCTTGGTCAGAGTTTCAGCAAATTGTAGATTCTCTTGCTGTTTGCTCAGAGTTTTCTCAAATCTTTCGATTTCTCCTTGAATCTTGTCAAGGCTAATCTCGTCTTCACTTTTTGAGTCTGAGTCAGAGGTAGGGTTGTTTACCTGACCGGCCATGAGGCAGAATTCGTAGTTTGACACATCTGGATAAGCTTCCATAGCTATTCCACAAACTTCTTTGCCAATCTCCACGTCCAGAGTGGCTTCTTCATCGTCGGTGTCTGAACTTTCATCCCCACTGTCTTCGGAGCTAGTATCAATGCACAATGCATTGATTTTTTGCTTGAAGCTTCTTCTTTTCTTCAGCAATAAAAGCTCTTTTGAACTTCTTCTTCTTTTCAGCAGATTTGCCTTTCAGCAAAGGGCAATTAGCTTTGAAGTGTCCAGGCTTTTTGCAAGTAAAAACATAGATCATTTCCAACTGCTGGTTCTTCTGATGAAGTAGCTTGTTGAGCTTGCTTGTTCAGCGAGCTAGTCTCATTCTTGTACTTATGGTAATTGTTACCAAGATGCTTTTTCAGCTTCTCTTTTGCTTTTCGCCTTTCAAGTTCCTTACTGATTAATTTCTTCATGTTTTTAACAACTAAAGCGTTTTCATCAGCAGGCTCTTTATCATTCTTCTTTTCAGAAGATGACGGCTTTGCAGCAAGAGCAATGTTTTGCGATTTTTCAGCAAACACATTTTCTCTTTGCTTTGTCTCATAGTTGACAGTAGCAAGATGAGAGAACAACTCTGTTGGTGTAATGTCTCGCATTCCTTGATTATAATAGAAGTTCTGAGTGTGGATCCAATCTTGATTCAGACTTCTGATGATAGTTTTCACTTTCTCAGAATCTGAGTAGAGGTTTCCAACGCCCAAGGCTGCCATTTCACTAACAAGAGTTGTGAATCTGAAATCCAAGTCTTCCAGTGACTCGTTTGTACCTTGCTTAAAGTTTTGAAACTTTAATTTAAGTACTTCAAGTTTGTTTTCCTTGGTTTTGTCAGATCCAACACAAAGATCTTGAACCATTTTCCAAGCTTCCTTTGCAGTCTTAGCACCCCACAGTTTGCACTGTATGGTATCTGGAGTTGATCGAATGATGATATTTCTTGGTTGGCCATCAAGACGGAATCTCTTAGCTTCGTCAGAAGTCCATTAGTCTCTTGGTTTTGGCACAACCGTATCTGATGGTTCGCCTAGGATAGTTTCCTTTCCAGCTTCAGTGGTCTTGTGAGGAAAACTCCTTTCAATCTTAGTGATCTTGATAGGTCCATCATTAATGACGGTGACCATCTCATCACTAATGGCCTCAAGATGTAGCACCATGTTGTTTCGCCATTTCTCGTAATTTTCCAGCTTCAGCAAGGGAGCATCTCCTAAAGACATCCTGTCAGCAAAGCACTACAAAACTGATCAAGTGAGAGTGATTTACGGAAAGCACCTAAGGGGATCTAGGTTCAGTGCTGAACGTTAAAGAACCTCCAACTCTGATACCACTTGTTGGTCCCTTTAAACAACAAGAAAAGACTAGAGGGGGGGGGTGAATAGTCTTTTCAAACTTTCATCGTTTAAAACTTTCTCAGCAAGTGCTTATTACTTTTTAGTAATGAGTTTGTTGATACTTAACTTTCTCAGCAAGCGTAAGTTACTTTTCAGTAGCTTGGTTTGCTGATACTTAAAATCAGAGAGCGGAAGTCTTTGATACAATAAGTGCTTTTTCAGTAAGTAACGGTTTCAGCAAGTGATGTGAGTAATTGTGTACAGACAGATATGATTTGCTGAAAACTATGTACAGTAAGTAAATCACACAAACACTTTTATAGTGGTATCTGAGAGTGGCGTAATCTCTCAACTAATCCACTTCGTCCTTTCTAGGACTGAATCCACTAAGATATGATTGAGGTTCCTTACAATCTCCTATCTAGAGCGATTTTCAACAGAAACCAAAGCACACTTGCTTTGTCTCCAACCTAATCTAGAGAACGTAACCTTGTTCTCCACCAAACTTGGTACTTTTAATCAGCAACACTATGCTCGATTAAGTTCCCCCTGAATATCACGCCTGAAAGGGTTTATTATCAGTTAGAGAGTTTTGGGGTGAGATAACTTAATTATAACTTATTCAGTTACAACAAGTAATCTAAGAAACACAACTTTGAATACTTTGCAGTAAACAAGTTTGATTGTTTCTGGTGTCAAGAATTGTTCTTGTTCGAAAGAAAGAACACTTAACTAATTTCTTAGCCGAATTTGTTCTACTTCTTCACAAGTAGCTTTTTCAAGCTTTTAGTCTTGGAATGGATCAATGGCAGTTATAGAGAGTTTGAAGGTATGTGAGTTTTAAGCACAAGTGAGAGTTTGATCACGTTGTTGACACACTTCAACTCTTCGCCGGATGACCTCTATTTATAGTGCAAGTAAGGAGCCGTTTGAATTTCAAATCCTAAGGCTTTTGTTCCTTAACATGTCACTATCTTGCTTTTGTACTTTCAACAGCGTCTTTGTTTGTCTTCTAGTCTTCATGTCCTTCGTGTGTAAGCTTTGCATTTAATGCATATTTGAATAGAATTCAAACAGTAACATTGGAGCGCAAATACAAGTACTTTCAGCAAGAGGTCACAAATGTTCATCAGCAAGTGGTTAGTCTCAGTTTCAGCAAGCACAACCTACTCTGTCGTTCAGATTTTCACTTATGCAATACTGTTGCTGAATTTTCCAATTTCTGAGCAACACGTGCCTTTGTAGATGCCAGTCTTCAGCAATCTTCTAGTCTTCAGATCTTCGAATTCTTCAAGTCTTCAGATCTTCAAAAATCTTCAAGATTCTGAGCGGTTTCTAAATGCTTCAATTGTTTGTTTGTAAAAACAAAGTACATCGTCAGCAAATGCTTCAATAGGTTATTTTCTTTTCAGAAAATAAGATACATCATAATCTAGAGCATCAATAAGTTATTTTCTTTCCAGAAAATAAAATACATCATACGCGGTAAAAACCAACTTAACTAACACCTAATCTAAGTCTTCAGCAAACGTTCCTCTTTTACAATGTCCTTAAAATTCTAAATTCCTATGGACCTTAAGAGTACTAGTTACTGGAGTTTCCTTAATTTAGCATGGTTAATTGCTCATCAAAATTACAAGTTTCCTATCAAAAACTATGACAATTTTTTCTGAAACTTTCTTTGATATTGCTGCTTTCCATCATGCGGACAAAAACAAGGATGTTATTGATTCAGAGGGGACAATGAGTGATCAAGGCAAGGCACCACGGAAGGGAGGTAAGCCACCACAGAAGAGAACTAAGCCAACAGTGAAGCAAGGCAAGCCACCAGGGAAGGGAGTTAATCCACCACAGGAGAAGAAGAAACCAGTGAAGAAAGGTAAGGAACCAGAAAAACCAGTGAAGAAAGGTAAGGGAGTTGATGCTACTGTAAAGGGAGCACCTACAAAGGTTCAAAATGTTCGTAGGTCAACGAGGAACGAGCCCAGTGATGCTACTGGAAAAGTTCAACAACCTCGTAGGTCAAAGAGGAAACAGACTACAAACAACGATGATGCTGCAGATAAGGAGCATTTCATAACAAATTAGGAGATAAGGACAAAGCAAGCACATGATAACAAGAAAAGGAAAGTAGATGCTGGTAAGTGTGTTTGAGGTTTGATGCACCCTTAGTTTTAGTTTGAGGTTTTAGTGTATGTTTGAGTTTTATATGCTCTTTGTTTTGAGTTTTATTTGGTGCTTGTTTGAGTTTTACCACTGTCCATGATTTTTATATGCATTCCAGACTGAGTTTAACATTGAACATTCATAGAAGTAATTCAATTAATTTTCCGGGTATTTAGGGTTCACCAATCCATCTAGGCTTTTAGAAAAATATGCACGCTTAGTTTTAGTTTGAGGTTTGAGTTTTATATGCTGTTTGTTTTGAGGTTTATGTGGTGCTTGTTAGAGTGTATGTTTGAGTTAATTTGTGTTAACTCTTGTATGCTATTTTGTAGGGAATCAAAAGGAAAAAGACTTTGAGATACCTTCCTTCATACCCTCTGATGATGGTACACCTTCGAATTCTTTCGATACTCCTCAGAGTAAGAAAAGGAAATGTGATGATGCTGATGATACTTCTGAGTACTCACCTTCGGACGCTTCAAAAGATAGTGTCAAAAATGCTAAGACACTAGATGTTGTTGTAGTCAAGGAAAGGAGGAAGGCTGTTGATAAAGGCCCGACGGGAAAGAAGGAAATTGTGACAGTCTCACAAATGGGTATATAAATGAGTTTATATATTTCTTTATGTTTATTTATGTCTTACATATATTATATTATTTTCTGATTATTAATGTTTACTTTTTTATTTTGTAACTATGGCAGTGGAATCAAAAAAACCAAAGGTCAAGAAAGCTGTGGTTGTAGCAAGGAATGGTATAACAACATTAATTAACGATAATTCTGCTCTGTATCTAAATTTTTGCTTTGTAAATGTGTAAAATTTTGCTCTCTGTATCTATGTTCTGTAAGGTTGTTAAGAATGATGTTAAGAATCATGCTATTTGTGAAATTCTCTGCTCTGTATCTAAGTTTTTGCTTTGTAAATGTGTAAAATTCTGCTCTCTGTATCTCTGTTCTGTAAATTTGTTAAGAATCATGTTGAGAATCATGTTATTAACAATGTTTTGCAGCTGATAAGAAAATGTGTCCTATACCAACTCAAAGCAAAGTCAGTTCAATGTTCAATGTCATAAAATCTTTGACTGAGGAACGGAAGGCTGATGTCATTGCAATTGGCTTTGGAGGTCTTTTGATGCTTGGATTTGATGCCTTTCCATTGAGTATAATACCGTGGCTGATGGACAACTTTGATTGCAACACTCTTCTTCAAGATATTGGTGTCAATTCGTACCATTTGACCGCTTTGGATGTGCATGACATCCTGAAGTTGCCATATTTCCCTGGGAATTCTATCCGTCTCTTCAAGCTGCCAGAGAAAGGACCAGAGTTTCAGCGAGTTAAAAAAGTTCGAGATTGGTGGGATACAGAATTTAGAGGTTATATTAGATGTAACCGGCCTGGATCACAGGTTGAGGTCTATGAGTTCCCGAGTGCTAGGATGGCTGAAGCACTTAAAAATCTTCCACATGGCGGTCCTTCATTCAAGAAGCTGTTTGTAATGTATGCATGTGCGGTTTTTCTCGCTCCAACATCCAACAGTAATGCAGATTTCAAGTATGTCCTCGTCTGTAATTAATTATTACTTTTTTTTCTCAATTATGCAATGATGTTTTTTTTTAGGTTAAGTGCGTTTTAGTCTTTTATATGATACTTGTTTGAGTTTTACATTTTTCAGCTTTTGAGTTTTAGGGGTTATATTTACTTGAGTATAAGTTTTATATGTTTGAGTTTTTATATGCTGTTTTGTTTCAGTTTTTATATTTGTTGTTGTTTCAGTTTTATATATATATGTATCTCTTTTTTTGTTGACAGGCTTGCCTGTGCAATTGATGATGTAGACAAGTTGAAGGAGTTAGATTGGTGCTCCTTCGTCATTACAAACATTGTTCAAGGCTTCAATAAGCTTCTTGGGGAGGGTAACTGATGAATGTGTATTTTACACTTTCATTTGAGTCTTTTTCACCTATTTTAGCTATCCTCTATGTTAATTTAGCTATATTTTAGTGCATTTTATTAGAACAGTGTCACGTTTCCCTTTAGTTTTTATTTTACATGTTTTGGTTGAAAACGAGGTTTTCCGGGCAATTATATTGAAGTTGAGAAGGAATTGGTGTTCCAGAAGCCTATTGGAGTATCTGAAAGATTCCGAATAGGATTTGAAGTCTACGGGTCGAATCCGGAGGTTAGAAGGCCACTAGAAGTCAGAAACCGAGTCCGAAAAGGGGAAGAAATCCAAAAACGCGTCGAAAACGCGTATCTCGCCGAGTTTTACTCCCGGGCGAATCGCCCGGGATGTGGGGCGAATCGCCCCACACCAGGCGAATCGCCCGGTGTGTGGGGCCCTTCGCCCCACACAATTCGAAGCCTATATATAGTTGCTCAGTTTTTCTCCATTTTTCATACTTTTCCAGACCTTTTCTCTCACCTTTCTCTGTAGTTTTAGGTAGGAATTCCCTAGAGCCTGTTCTGGGGGTTCATAGCTTAGGAGATACTTCCGATAGGTGATGAACGCGGATGTCGTGCTCCGAATTAAAGCAAATAAATTTGTAATTAGCCAAAGGCAATCCACAACTACAAAGAAAACCGTAGTGTAGCAGTAGAATGACTCGAGTGTCGTTCTCTCAGGACTATAACTAGCTTTATCTATTTAACAAGAGAATATAAAAACAGCAAACAGATAGCAGAGGGGTTTTCTAGCAGATAATGGATATTGGTGATAGCATGGTCCTTCTTAGCATAACGGGTCGATAATCATGCATAAATTCATCGGTCTTGCATAGAGATCTTTGAATCAATCTAGTGTCCTGTTGCAAATATTAAGCACTACGAAGATAATTTGGTCTGACAAGTCAATCACTATTGTCCTAATGTGTTCCGTAATTATTCAACACTACGAAAATAATTGGTCTGATGGTCGAAAGGTGTCCAATTGTGCATAATAATTAATACAACATACGAGAATTTAGGTTGTGCCTGATCAACGAAATATAGCAATGACACGGAGTATAATGCGCGATATAGCCATTAGCATGATTATCTTCCCTTCGCTAAGAATTCACATACTACCACCAACGATAAGTTTAGCTACTCATAATAGGCATGCAATCAACAGAAATCATAGAAGAAAACATGTTGAAAGAATATAATAAAATAATTAGAATAAAACTGTAAGATACAAAGTTACCGAAGGTTGTCAATCTCCGAATGATTGCGATCCCACGAGCTCCAAACTGCTATGAAAAATTATCCCCTAAGCTACGGAACTCCCAGGACAGGCCCTGTGAAGTTCCTACCTAAAACTATAGAGAGAGGTGAGAGAGAAGGTCTGGAAAGATATGATTTTCGGAGAAAACTGAGCAACTATATATAGGCCCCAAAATAACACGGTGCGGTTCGCCCCCGAGCTTTTCTCGCGGAATTCCGCGTTTTCGACGCGTTTTTGGATTTCTTCACCTTTTCGGACTCGGTTTCTGACTTCTAGTAGCATTCTAACCTCCAGATTCGGCCCCTAGACTCCAAATCCTATCCGGAAACCTTCAGATACTCCAAATAGGCTTCTGGAACACCAATTCCTTGTCAACTTTAATATAGTTGCCCGGAAATCTTCGAATTTCAACCAAAACCTGTAAAATAAAATCTAAAGGGAAACGTGACACTATTCTAATAAAATGTACTAAAATATAGCTAAATTATCATAGATGATAGCTAAAATAGGTGAAAAAGACTCGAATGAAAGTGTAAAATACACATTCATCAAACCCCCCAAACCGAACCTTTGAGACACAGGATTTTGCAAAAAGACGAAGTGCTATGAATATGAAATAGACTTTTACAGATAAATAAGGAATGAGGAGATTGGAAGACTTCTTCCTAGGGTGTCCTCAAGCAACTAAGCTAGACTCTAATACAAAAAAACATGCAAGTCACAAAATGGAGTTTCATGCCAAATAAATTGAACTAATCTACCGAATCTACCAAAAAACATATGAACAAAAACCATACGAATCAAAGCATGAATATAGGTTGAAGAATCCCTAATTGACTTATACACATCCACATATGTACTTATGTCAAGACAAGATAGTCTCTCGTAACATTCCCTACCTGGACCTAGTCAGTGACGACGTAATGATGCATGCTAAGATACGAATGGTTGCCCCGTGCCTATGAAACTGAGGACACACTGCTGTTCCACCATGTTAAGACTTTCCCTCAAAAGAGGTCGAACCAGTACTGACTCTCATCAAACGAAGGAGGGTTCCCTATAAAAGATAACACTCCCCTATTCTACCCATCTCTTAAGTAAAGTCTAAAGCTATTCACCACTTCCTGAATGGCAGGACGAGGGTGGTCTAGAACAGATGACACTCAAGACAAAAAGGATAAAAGATAAAAAACACGATTACGAACATTACAAAAATGGAAAAGACTCAACACTTTGCTAAACTGCTATTTGGCTTTCTTTTTTTGGACCCTTCTTTGCTTTTTTGGGGTCTTCTTCTGTTTTTCTTCTTTTTTTTCCTTTCCAGATTCTTTTTTCTTTTTTTCTTCTTTTTCTCTTTTTTCTGGAATTTTCCTTTCTTTTTTTTCGATTTTTCTAGCCAGCAGTAGCATAACAAAAAGAGAAACAAAATGACTCACACGACTTTCCCAAACCTATTCGAAAGAATAGGTTGAAGTACAAAATTCACGGAAAAGGAAAAATAAACTCACGATACGAAAAATGAAAAACAGAAACAAGTCTATGAAGGTGTAACCCCCTCCCCAAACCTATTCGGAAGAATAGGTTATAAACAAAGGATCACACAACCTCACACTACCTCCTTCCTAGGCATTTAGCAATCTCAAAGCATGGTGAAGACTTGTTGCCTCTTAGGTACATAATTACTCGGGAAAACAACCATAACTTCCTAACATGCATCATCCTATTATAAAGGCCTTCGTGAACCGCAGTAGAGAAAACACCACTAAGTGATGTCGAGACTACCAAGCTTAAATAAGTGCAATACATAAATGTGACAAGCCAAGCGAGAAAAACCTCAAACAAATTCATATAGATGAAGCATACGATTAATGGCATAGTTAGCTGATCTACCCAATAAAAAAGAAGTTCAAAAAATTCGGCAATAAACTCCATATAAAACATGCAAAACTATCCTAGGAAAGCAGTAAACGTGCAAATGCAAAACATTTCACGAGTTTTTCATAAGCAAGATAAGTATAAAGATAACCAGCGATAACCTCCTCCCCAAACCTGAACGTCGTCGCTCGTCCCGAACGCCGAAAGTGGATCCAAGGTGAGAGCTAATGCTTGTATAAGTTACCTATAATACTCAATTAAACTCGTGAGAAAACAAAACAAAACACACTAACCTTCAGTGGAGGCGGTATGGGTAAGCTCAAGGTGATCAACCTCCCTTTCATCACTAGATATCTCGAAGTACGGCTTCACTCGCTGGCCATTCACCTTGAAGGTATTGCCTGTCTTTGGATCGAAGAGTTTAACAGCTCCATGAGGAGCAACTTCGATAATTTCGTACGGTCCATCCCAATGAGTACGGAGCTTTCCAGGAAATAGTCGAAGGCGAGAATTAAATACCAAAGCTTTTTGTCCAGGAATCAATTCCTTACGTACTATACCACGATCATGATACTTCTTTAGTACGTTCCTTGTAAATCTTGGCATTTTCATAAGCACCTAGTCGTAATTCATCAAGCTCATCTAGTTGCAACAATCGTTCTTCGCCAGCTTTTCCCATATCAAGGTTCAGTGCTTTAATGGCCCAATATGCCTTGTGTTCTAGTTCTACGGGAAGATGACATGCTTTCCCATACACAAGTTTGTACGGAGTGGTCCCGATCACCGTCTTGTAGCTAGTCCTGTATGCCCAAAGTGCATCATTCAATTTTCCTGCCCAATCCTTCCTACTAGGCTTCACTACTCGCTCCAGGATCTTCTTGATTTGACGGTTGCTGACTTCGACTTGCCCCGATGTCTGTGGGTGATAAGGTGTAGCGACACTATGGTGGACACTGTATCTCTTAAGAAGGGAAGCAAACTTTCTATTGACGAAGTGTGACCCTCCATCGCTGATGATTGTCCTAGGGCACCCAAATCTCGAGAATATGACTTCCTTCAAGAACTTCATAACCACTGCGCCGTCATTTGTTTTTGTAGGAATTGCCTCTACCCATTTAGTCACGTAGTCCACTGCAACAAGAATGTATTCATAGCCTCCGCTGTTTGGAAATGGTCCCATAAAATCAATGCCCCATACATCGAAAGGTTCCACCACTAGATTCCCTTGAAGGGGCATTTCATCTTTCTTGCCGATACCACCACCTCGTTGACACGGGTCACAATTCTTCACAAAACTTCGAGCATCTTTGTATATTTTTGGCCAGAAAAATCCTGCCTGCAGTACCTTGCGTGTTGTCGTTAATCCACTGTAGTGCTCCCCACAATTAAGCTCATGGCAATGGCTCAGTACATTTTGCTGCTCTTCTTGTGGCACGCATCTCCTTAGAATCCCATCAGCTCCTTCCTTGAATAGATGCGGATCATCCCATATGTAAGTCCTGCATTGCTTAGCAAGAGCTCTCTTGTCCGAGGCTGAAAAGTTAGTGGTGTAAATATTCATAGCCAAATAGTTTACAATATCCGCATACCATGGCTCTTCATTAGCTTTCATTAGGTGCTCATCGGAGAGGTCTTCATTGATGGGTATCGGATCAATAGGAATATTAGGTATTCTAGATAAATGATCTGCTACTAAATTCTCCCTACCAGCTCTATCCACTATGGTCAAATCAAAGTCTTGCAGCAAAAGGACCCAACGGATTAATCTAGGCTTAGAATCTTACTTAGCTATCAAATGTCTCAAAGCAGCATGATCAGTATGGACATTCACAAGATGTCCAATCAAATAAGACCTAAACTTTTGTAAAGCAAAGACAACAGCTAAAAATTCCTTTTCAGTAGTTGTATAATTAACCTGTGCGGAGTCTAGAGTCTTACTAACATAATAAATCACACGATACTGCTTATCAACTTTTTGGCATAAAACAGCACCCATAGCAAAATTCGAAGCGTCACACATAATTTCGAAAGGAAGATTCCAGTCAGGCGGCACAACAATGGGAGCAGAAACAAGCTTTTCCTTAAGGGTATTAAAAGCAACTAAGCATTCATTGGAGAAATGGAAAACCACATCTTTAGCAAGCAAGCTACTTAGAGGTTTAGCAATTTTCGAAAAATCTTTAATAAACCTCCTATGAAAACCTACATGGCCAAGAAAAGATTGCAATTCTTTCACGCAAGTAGGTGGGGGAAGTTTTTCAATGATTTCTATCTTAGCCTTGTCTACCTCAATACCTCTTTCAGAAACTACATGTCCTAGAACAATGCCTTCTCTAACCATATAATGACTCTTCTCCCAGCTTAAGGTCAAGTTGCATTCAATGCACCTTTTCAAAACCAGATCTAATCTTTGCAAGCATTCATCAAATGAATCACTAAAAAGGGAAAAATCATCCATGAAAACTTCAACAAATTTAGTTACCATGTCAGAGAAAACAAAAAGCATGCACCTTTGAAAAGTGGCGGGAGCATTGCATAGTCCAAATGGCATCCTCCTATAGGCAAATGTTTCGAATGGGCAAGTGAATGTCGTCTTCTCCTGATCCTCCGGTGCAATCGGAATCTGGTAAAAACCTGATAAACCATCAAGAAAACAATAGAACTTCCACCCCGCAAGGCGGTTTAGCATGTCATCTATAAATGGTAAAGGGAAGTGGTCTTTTTTAGTGGCGGCATTTAATCTTCTGTAGTCAATGCACATCCGCCATCCAGTGGTCTTCCTAACCGGTACCAGTTCTCCCTTCTCATTCTCTTCCATCGTGACTCCCAATTTCTTAGGAACTACATGTACCGGGCTCACCCATCGACTATCTGGAATGGGGTAAATCATATCAGCATCTAACAACTTGATCACTTCCTTTTTTACCACCTCTTGCATTGCTGGATTTATCCTTCGCTGAGGTTGCCTAACAGGTTTGGCATCTTGTTCTAGAGTGATGTTGTGCACGCATCTTGTAGGGCTAATTCCTTTGATATCGCTGATCCCCCATCCTATAGCTGCGGAATTTTCCTTCAATACTTCAATCAGCTTACTTTCTTCATTGTCGGAGAGATGTGAGGAGACAATCACAGGCTTTTTTTGATTTTCTCCTAAATACACATACTTGAGGTGCGCAGGAAGCGGCTTTAATTCTAAGCTACGTTCTTCAGGAAACCCACTTTCTTCTTCTTCTTCATCCAAAGGTTCAAGTACCTCTTCTCCTGCGGGAATTTCTGGGGTGCTATCCATTATTTCCACTAGTTCCCTTGCTTCTCTGGTCATGTAGCACGTCTCAGCTTGCATTGTTAGTGCTTCCTCAATTGGTTCGCAGTCGCCATGGCTATGATGAAATTCGGGAATTGCGGATTCGTACCAATCGACAAATTTTAACTCCTCCGCAACTTCCTTATGTCTTACGCTACATCCTACCAACTCAATCTTTTCGCCCATTACCTCCATAGTTATTTTCTTGCCTTTAAGTTCAAGGCATGTGTTGGTAGTTGCCATGAATGGTCTCCCCAGTAGTACTACGTGCTCACGGATATGGCTCTTTCCCTCGTCCGCGGATTTCATTACTACAAAATCAGCTGGGATTATTAATTTGTCCACTTTCACAAGGATGTCTTCAATTATCCCGACAGGCCTCTTCACACTTTGGTCTGCCATTTGGACCACCATATCAGTTGGTGTCAATTTTCCGAGTTCCAGGGCCTTGTATACCGATACGGCATTAAGTTAATGCTAGCTCCTAAGTCAAGCATTGCCTGCGTAGTTCGTCCATTCCCTAAGGCTATGTCGATGATGAAGCTGCAAGGATCCTTTTTCTTCATGGGCAATCCGGCAATCGAGTTGACCGTTTCAACCCCATTCACTTCCTTCCTGAAGTAATCCTTTTGTTCTTGATCTCACGAAAGAATTTCGTATAAGCTGGAATATTCTGGATAACTCTAAGAGTGGCACATTGACCTCCACCTTTGACAGTCTTTGGAATAGGGGTGAATCTTGAATATCCTTCTTGACTGGTTTCATCCGACTCGGGTATGGCACATGTGGCTTCGGAGGCACATATGGATTGGAAGATTTGTGAAGTCCTCCTGGCATTCTAGTTCCTACCTCGGCTTCTTCATCATCTATGTCTATCACAGATGGTCTTGGTTCATCATTCTATTCCGGAACTTCTTGATGTTCTTCTGAACTTCCGCCAACCTCTTGTTCTATGCTTGCCCCTCTATTATCGACCTCAGTAGATTCCACCCGCTTAGGACGTACAAAGTTAGGAATTTTGGTCATCTTGCCTCCTCGGAGCAGCAAATTCACCACTTTGCACTCATTCTCCTCGGTAGCAACAGCTGGAGGTTGCTCGGGATCAGCTTCAGTTGTCTCTTCGGCAGGACTAGGATTGTCCTGTTCCTTGGAGTCGGGGGGTGATTCGCTCCTTACCTCGGGTGGTTTGCTCACTACATACTGTGGGGTATCCTCGACTTCATTACCACACCTTCCACACTTCAGTAGGCTAAGATCTTTGATAAGTTGCTCAGTTACTTCGATCGCTTCAAAAGCCTTCTCGATGCGAAGATTTTTCTCAGCCTGCCCTGCGTGTGCTACCTCGAAGACACTCTCAATGGCTTTAATTCCTGCGTAAAACGCAAGTTCCTCCTCTCCTCACTGATGTCTTCGTCCTCACAATAGCTTTCGTATACCCCCTCAGTTTCGTCTTGATTTGAGTATATGTTGGCGACTTCGTTCGACATTCTTTTCTCGGATTGTGCGGATCCATTGGCGTACGTTTGAAAGAGCTTCACTGCCTCTTCAACTGTATATTCTTCTAAACCTCCACATATCCCATCTATTTGAAGCCTAACTTCATCTCGTAGTCCTCCTCTACTACTTGGCTCCAGGTCTTCAGTGATCCTGGTACTAAACTTGCTATCCATATCCTCGGTTCATATCCCAAAGCAAAAGGAAATAATTTCCTGCATAATTGATCCTCGGTGAACCCCTTTGCTGGAACTTTTGCTACTTCCTCTTCATAGGACCTGATGAAGCTTATCGGATTCATATCCTCTCCTTCTTCGAACCTTGGTATCCTTCTTACTATGGTGCTTGTTACCTCGTACCCCGATAACTCGTCTTCCAAGTATATAGCTGACCCCCTCCTGACTTGCGAGAACGTCGGTGTCAAGCGGGCTTTTAAGGTCGTCATACCTGGAAATATGTATCAGGAGTAACTCAAAGCTAAAAATTAGCCTCGTTAGAAATTTGGAAAAATCGAGAATAAATCTAGATATCGAATACTACTAGGCTAGGAAAGGGAAATTAGAAGTAGACGATGAAAGCAGTATCAGAGAGAGATTAAAAAGGAAAACTAAAACTAATAGAATTAGGAATCTAAAGCTCTAAATATAAACAAATTAAACAGAAAAAAGGAGTATAGTCCCCGGCAACGGTGCCAATTTGATGAACGTGTCAAGGTCAATCAAATAAATTTGTATTTAGCCAAAGGCAATCCACAACTACAACGAAAACCGTAGTGTAGCAGTAGAATGACTCGAGTGTCGTTCTCTCAGGACTATAACTTTCTTTATCTATTTAACAAGAGAATATAAAACAACAGACAGATAGCAATAGGGGGTTTCTAGCAGATAATGGAGATTGGTAATAGTATGGTCCTTCTTAGCATAATGGGTCGATAATCATGCATAAATTCCTCGGTCTTGCATAGAGATCTTTGAATCAATCTAGTGTCCTGTTGCAAGTACTAAGCACTACGAAGATAATCTGGTCTGACTAGTCAATCACGGTTGTCCTAATGTGTTCCGTAATTATTCAACACTACGAAGATAATTGGTCTGATGGTCGACTAGTGTCCAATTGTGCATAATAATCAATACAACATACGAGAATTTTGGTTACAACTGATCAACGAAATAAAACAATGACACGGAGTATAATGCGCGATATAACCATTAGCATGATTCTCGCTAAGAATTCACATACTACCACCAATGATAAGTTTAGCTACTCATATTATGCATGCAATCAACAGAAATCATAGAAGAAAACATATTGAAAGATAAATAAAATAAGTAGAATAAAACTGTAAGATACAAAGTTACCGAAGGTTGTCAATCTCCGGATGATTGCGATCCTACGAGCTCCAAACTGCTATGAAAAAGTATCCCCTAAGCTACGGAACTCCTAGGACAGGCCCCGGGAAGTTCCTACCTAAAACTATAGAGAGAGGTGAGAGAGTAGGTCTGGAAAGATATGATTTTCGGAGAGAAAACTGAGCACTATATATAGGCCCGAAAAAACTCTGGGGCGGTTCTCCCCATGTTGCGGCGGTTCGCCCCACGGCTTTTTCGCGGAATTTCCGCGTTTTCGACGCGTTTTTGGATTTCTTCACCTTTTCGGACTCGGTTTCTGACTTCTAGTAGCCTTCTAACCTCCAGATTCGGTCCCTAGACTTCAAATCCTATCCGGAAACCTTCAGATACTCCAAATAGGCTTCTGGAACACCAATTTCTTGTCAACTTCAATATAATTGCCCGGAAATCCCCGAATTTCAACCAAAACCTGTAAAATAAAATCTAAAGGGAAACGTGACACTATTCTAATAAAATATACTAAAATATAGCTAAATTAACATAGATGATAGCTAAAATAGGTGAAAAATACTCGAATGGAAGTGTAAAATATACACATTCATCAACTATCGCAAGACAGCCCCAAGGTCTAAGATAGCCCAGTGAGGGCTTCTTTCCCTTCCATAACTCATAAGGAGTTTTCTCCACTGATTTAGATGGTAAACGGTTCAGAATGTAGATTGCAGTTTGTAGTGCATATTCCCATAGATGTTTTGGAAGAGTCGAGAATCCAATCATTGATCTCACCATGTCTAACAGGGTTCGATTCCTTCTCTCAGACACACCATTTAACTGTGTTCCAGGAGGAGTCCATTGCAATCGAATTCCATTTTCCTTCAAGTAGTCGATAAATTCTTCACTAAGATATTCACCTTCTCGATCTAATCGAAGAGTGACTATCCTTAGGTTCAATTCATTCTCGACCTCATTCCTAAACTTCTTGAATTTCCCAAAGGTCTCGGATTTATTCGTCATAAGATAAATATACCCATACCTTGAGAAATCGTCAGTAAAGGTAACGAAGTAAGGATAACCCCCACGCGCATGGACTTTAAAAGGTCCACATACATCGGTATGTATGAGCTCTAAGCAGCGAGTGGCACGAACACCTTGTCCAACAAAAGGTTTGTTCGTCATCTTACCCTTAACACATGATTCACACGTACCATATGATTCAAAATCAAATGGTTCTAAGTAGTCCAACTTCCTTAGTCTTTGAATCAGTGTTTCATTGATATGGCCTAGCGGACAATGCCATAGATAAGATGGATTATTCTTCCTAGTTGAAGAAGGTTGTTTGTTATGTATTTGAAATAAAGGTAGACTACTTTGCAAAATATATAAACCATTCACTAAGCGAGCTTTTCCATAATACTGGTCATTTAATGAAAAATAACAAGTATTAGGAAAAACCCAAATTGTCCAACAATGGAATGGAAATAATATTTCTGACAATGGATGGAACAAAGTAAACGTTATCAAGTTCAAAACATTGTCCTGATGGTAAATCCATCTTGTAGCGTCCAACGCGTTTGGCTTCAACTGGATTGTTGTTCCCAACATGCAAGTTGATTTCAGCTTACTTGACTAGCCTGTGTTCAATGGCCCCTTGCATATTATTATAAATGTGCGAGCCACAGGCTGTATCTAATACCCAACCATTGGAGTCAAAAGTAGTCATGTTTATTTCAATAACAAACATACCTGAGCTAGAAGCCGGTGGCTTCTTAGCTTGATCTACCCTCAGCTTAGAGCAATCTTTCTTCCAATGCCCTTTCTGCTTACAGAAAAGACATTCATCTGTGTGTACCGTTCCGCTCCTCTTGAACTTCCTTTTCTGGTTCAGATGCTTAGGCTTATCACTCAAAGTGTTAGTCTTGGCTCCCGACTTTCCCTTACCCTTAGCACCTTTGTTTCTCGGGTTTGGGTTAGACGGTTGCCCAACAAACATGATCGACCTTTCCTTATCAGAAAGAGTTTGGTCATATGTCTTCAGCAGATTATGGAGTTCGGGCAGTGTTACGTCCTTCGCATTCATGGCGGTTAACGATGAACTACGAATACGAACTCGGCAATGATTGAAGGACAAAGATCACCATGATCTTATTCTCATCTTGAGAACATGTTCAGACATGTTCCCTCCTTCATTGAGCTTGCATCCGTGTATCTCTTTGATCAAATCAAATTCAGCACTTCTAGCTGTCGTCTTAAAGACCGACTCAAGATGCTTCAGCATCTCATACGGCAACATGCTTTCATGTTGCCTCTGCAGCTCATTGCTCATTGCCGCCAGCATAATACACTGCGCGGATCTAGCATCCTCATGATGCTTATCAGACTTTGCCTTGTTGGCTTGATTCCAAATCAGCAACTTCATAGGCAGTCTGATTCTCGGGACACACGGGATTAGCCTCGTCCAAGACGTACTCAATCCTTTCGTACCTCAGCACCAAACATATATTCCTGATCTAATCTAGGAAGTTTGGTCCGGTCAAAATTTGCTTCTTTAAGACAGCACAGAGCGAGATACTCGCCATTTCGGTTTTCCAAGAGAAATAATATAGAACGAAAATAATAAATGAACTATTGAAATATTATTTCTAAATACACAGTCAACATAACTAAACAACAAGGTCCTTTAGCTGTTTAGCTCCCACTATTTTCACATATGCTTGCCCCCACAACAAACATACGGGTAATGTCCAACAAGTTACCGTAGTGGCCAAGATCCAAATCCATACTATGCTATACTCCAACGGGGGCTGGTCGCATAGCATAATATGATCGGTAGGACTAGTAGGACTATCCAATTGCGTCACGCAACTCTTGGTTGTTAAATCTAATTTAACCCGATGCCCTACATATTGTACCTATCGAGGTCGCTAGATACAATATACAGTAAGTCATAACCATGGCTTACTCTAATCTGACGATCACTGCGAGTCTGTAAGACGAGGTCGCCAATACAAGAAAACGCAATGAAAGTTCAGAATTAAAGCACCCTATGGAAAGCATCTCATAAATACATACATATATATATTTCTGTACTTATATTGGTTGGGGCTTGTCGCTTGAGGGTTGTTATCAGTCATCTACAAACAAATAAGGGCGCCGCCTACCCATCATGCATGAACGGTCTACACGTAATGGATGCCGCCTATCCATTCTAGTTCTAAACGCGGTCAAGCACATAATGGGTACCGCCTACCCATACATAAATATGCGGTCCGACATATAAGAGGGCGTCGCCTACCCTCGCATGCATAGAGGTCGAACAGAATGTAAAATACATGGTATTTAAACATGCATTGTCAAACAATAGCATATCGAGCAAACATAACAAGTAGTAGCATATGTGGATGCCAAATGACTTCATAATTTCATTATGAAAATTATAATCCCATAATTATAATCTTTATGAAATAATTGAAAATTTGGACTAGATTGAAAAATTGAAAATTCTATTGACCAAGTAGCAATTATCGAAAATCCGAAGGACTTAATTGTAATTTTTTTGAAACCTTGGAGGTGTTAAATCTAAAATTCAAAAGTAGAAGGACTAATTTGCAATAAACAATAAATTGATAAATTACAAATAATCCCTTTAACTTTATACTAATTAAATTTAACCCCTCTAGTTAAAAACAATTACAATTAAATCATATTTATATTCCAAATATAAAATTCAATCTTCAAAATTTTCAAAATTCGATTTTGGGTCCAACCCGAAAAAATATATATATTAAAATATGGGACGGGACCCCATCCCCTACTGTGCATGCGGCCGCGGGCGCCCGGCGCCCGCGGCATGCTGGCACGGGCGCCTGTGCCCGCAGGCGCCCGACGCCTGTGTATGCAGGCGCGGGTGCCTGTGGGACGCAGGCACCCGGGGCGCCGGCGCCCGCCGCCTGCGTCACGCAAGCAGCCCGGTCAATATATATATTTTAAAATTTTTTTAAAAAAAAAAATATAAATTCTAAATTTATATAAAAACAAAACTTTTGAAAATCGAATTAATCATATAATCAATTGCATCCACATATCTACAAAATCATACAATATATATACGTAATCAATTAACTTGGCTCTGATACCACTGTAAGAAAATGCGGTCAGAGTTGCCCCTAGGGTACGCAGCGGAATTTCAAAATTTTCTTAACATACAGGTTAATTGATTATGTATATGCCGTATATATTTAAACACGTCAATTAGAAGACTAACCTTACTTCCAAAGCAGCTTCCAAGTCTTCGTAATAATCCGGTGTATCTTCTCCTTCGTCGAAGTCGAAGATATCTGCAATACTTTGATTATCTGCAAGACAATAAAAGTTAGTTTCCAGCTCCTAGAACCTCAACCTTGGTATCCACGGATGAACAACATATTGATGAATGTGTATTTTAAACTTTCATTCGAGCCTTTTTCATCTATTTTAGCTATCCTCTATGATAATTTAGCTATATTTTAGTACATATTATTAGAATAGTGTCACGTTTCCCTTTAGATTTTATTTTACAGGTTTTGGTTGAAATTCGAAGATTTCCCGGCAATTATATTAAAGTTGACAATGAATTGGTGTTCCAAAAGCCTATTTGGAGTATCTGAAGGTTTCCGGATAGGATTTGGAGTCTAGGGGCCGAATCTTGAGGTTAGAAGGCTACTAGAAGTCAGAAACCGAGTCCGAAAAGGTGAAGAAATCCAAAAACGCGGAATAACGCGAGAAACGCTCGGGGGCGAACCGCCGCGGAGCTGGGGCTAACCGCCCCGTGTTATTTCGGGGCCTATATATAGTTGCTCAGTTTTCTCCGAAAATCATATCTTTCCAGACCTTCTCTCTCACCTCTCTCTATAGTTTTAGGTAGGAACTTCATGGGGCCTGTCCTGGGAGTTCCGTAGCTTAGGGGATACTTTTTCATAGCAGTTTGGAGCTCGTAGGATCGCAATCATCCGGAGATTGACAACCTTCGGTAACTTTGTATCTTACAGTTTTATTCTACTTATTTTATTATATTCTTTCAACATGTTTTCTTCTATGATTTCTGTTGATTGCATGCCTATTATGAGTAGCTAAACTTATCGTTGGTGGTAGTATGTGAATTCTTAGCGAAGGGAAGATAATCATGCTAATGGCTATATCGCGCATTATACTCCGTGTCATTGCTTTATTTCGTTGATCAGGCACAGCCACATTCTCGTATGTTGGATTAATTATTATGCACAATTGGACACTTGTCGACCATCAGACCAATTATCTTTGTAGTGTTGAATAATTACGGAACACATTAGGACAATAGTGATTGACTTGTCAGACCAAATTATCTTCGTAGTGCTTAATATTTGCAACAGGACACTAGATTGATTCAAAGATCTCTATGCAAGACCGAGGAATTTATGCATGATTATCGACCCGTTATGCTAAGAAGGACCATGCTATCACCAATCTCCATTATCTGCTAGAAAACCCCTATGCTATATGTTTGCTGTTTTTATATTCTCTTGTTAAATAGATAAAGCTAGTTATAGTCCTGAGAGAACGACACTCGAGTCATTCTACTGCTGCACTACGGTTTTGGTGTTATTTTTTGTGTTGCATTGTTTTTTGCGTTAGAGTCTAGCTTAGTTGCTTGAGGACAAGCAAAGGTTCGGTTTGGGGAGTTTGATGAATGTGTATTTTACACTTTCATTTGAGTCTTTTTCACCTATTTTAGCTATCCTCTATGTTAGTTTAGCTATATTTTAGTGCATTTTATTAGAATAGTGTCACGTTTCCCTTTAGTTTGTATTTTACAGGTTTTGGTTGAAAAACGAGGTTTTCCGGGCAATTATATTGAAGTAGACAAGGAATTGGTGTTCCAGAAGCCTAATTGGAGTATCTGAAAGATTCCGGATAGGATTTGAAGTCTAGGGGTCAAGTCTGAAGGCTAAAAGGTCACTAGAAGGCAAAATCCGAGTCCGAAAAGGGGAAGAAATCCAAAAACACGGTGAAAACGCATATCTGGCCGAAAAACACTCCCGGGCGAGTCGCCCGGGACGTGGGGCGAATCGCCCCACACCAGGGGAATCGCCCGGTGTGTGGGGCCTTTCGCCCCACAAAATTCGAATGCCTATATATAGTTGCTCAGTTTTCTCCATTTTTCATACTTTTCCAAACCTTTTCTCTAACCTTTCTCAGTAGTTTTAGGTAGGAATTCTCCAGAGCCTGTTATGGGGGTTCTTAGCTTAGGAGATACTTTTTCTTAGCAGTTTGGAGCTTGTAAGATCGCGATTCTTCGGAGATTGACAACCTTCGGTAACATTGTATCTTACAGTTTTTCTATTTATATTTATATATCTTTCATCATGTTTTCATTCATTCGTGGTATGATTTCTGTTGATTGCATGACATCTATGAGTAGCTAAACTTCTCGTTGGTGATAGTATGTGATTTCTTAGCGAACGGTTAATAATTATGCTAATGGCTATATCGCGCATTATACTCTGAGTTATTGCTTTATTTCTTTGATCTATCTAAAACCTCTATCTTCGTAGTGTTGAATAATAACGGAACACAATTGGACAATTCATTGGTCAAAGATCTCTATGCAAAACCGCGGACTTCATGCATGATTATTAACCTGCTATGCTTCGAATGACCATACTATCACCAACCTCCATTATCTGATAAGAAAAACCTTTGCTAAGTAGTTTGTTAATTTTATATTTTTAAGTTAGATTAGATAAAGCTAGTTATAGTCCTTAGAGATCGACACTCGAGGTTATTTTACTGCTGCACTACGGTTTTCGTTGTAGTTGTGAATTGCCTTTGTCTCAATACAAATTTATTTGATTAACTAGAATCTGACAAGTTCTAAACCAGTTCATCACTTGTTCAACTGGAGAGGCACTCTTAAATTTGGCCTTCATATTCTCTCCGATTAGAGCAATCATATTTGAGCTCATAAGATGAGAATATGTTAACTCTTCTGGAAGTATTGAGTGGACAAAGGTCTCGAGTTTCAGCAGAGAAATCCTCTTTTTCTCGTTGGATAGATGAAGATCAAGGTCAGAAAAGTCCATCCTTCTGTACCTTTGCCAGTTGCTGACAGACTTAGCAACTCTTGACAAGGTAGTTCTTTTGAAGTCTGAGTAAAGTTCTTCAGAACTCACTTTCGGATATTCAGTGATGTGAACCACTTCAGTGGTCTCCTTTTGAGCCTGAAAAAGAATAAAATTAAGTTCAGGAAAGGTTTGGATAATAGTTTTAGAGTCCAAAGCTGGAACATGATTTACCTGCTGAGATTCAGCAAGCTCATGTTGCACACTTGTTTGTGCTCGTACTATTTCCATTCCTTTAGGAGCTTGAGAAGCATCCTTGACTTGTTCATCCTGAAATAATATTAAATTAGATACAAGCACTAAGTTTTCAAACTTAGTTGAATTACCAAAAACTTTATCTACCTGCTGAGTAGGAGGTGTGGATTCTGGTGCAGAGGCTTCAGCAACCTTCTGACTTGTATCTTGAGAAGTCTGTAAAGAAATCATTATATTAGCAAAACAATGAGTTTCAGATATTGAAGTTTTTCTTATGGTTGAGTTAACTACCTGCTGAAGAAGGACTGGTGGTGACTCAGTCCTTTCAGCAATGACAGATTCTTCAGTATCTGAGACTTTTTCTTCAGCATACTTCTTTTCTTGCTCTGTTTGAGAAAGCTGTGCGGGTTCAGCAATCTCCCTTATCTCTAAATTGACAAGTTGAGCAGAGACATCTTGACCCTTGAGTTCACTGCTTGTCATTAAAACATCCATCGATTTGTTGGAAGTCTCTTCAATCTCCAACTCCATTTGTTGACTCAGTTCTTTCAGCACCAGCTGAACTTTGTCAATGGATGTTTTCGGTGAACCAGGTCCAGTATTCTCAGCATCATGGGATGCGTCATCGAATAGTGTCTCTTGTGGTGTTTCAGCAATCTCTAGGACTTGAACCATTGCAGTCTCAGCAACTGGTTCTTCAGCAACTTGATGAGTTGCTTCTTCAGCAACCATCTTTTCAGCATTGGCAGCATCAGCAAGTGTCGCGGTGTTGGTCCCTTTAAACAACAAGAAAAACTAGAGGAGGGGGGGGTGAATAGTCTTTTCAAACTTTCGTCGTTTAAAAACTTTCTCAGCAAGTACTTATTACTTTTCAGTAATGAGTTTGCTGATACTTAACTTTCTCAGCAAGAGCAAGTTACTTCTCAGTAACTAGTTTTGCTGATACTTAAAATCTGAGAGAGGAAGTCTTTGATACAATAAGTGCTTTGTCAGTAAGTGATAGTTTCAGCAAGTGAAGTGAGTGACTATGTAAGTGATAGATATGCTTTGCTGAAAACTAAATGCAGTAAGTAAATCATACAAACACTTTTATAGTGGTATCTGAGAGTGGCGTAATCTCTCAACTAATCCACTTTGTCCTTTCTAGGACAGAATCCACTAAGATAAGTTTGAGGTTCCTTACAACACCTATCTAGAGCGATTCAAACAGAAACGAAAGCACACTTGCTTCGTCTCCAACCTAACTAGAGAACGAAACCTTGTTCTCCACCAAACTTGGGACTTTTAATCAGCAACATTATGCTCGATTAAGTTCCCCCTGAATATCACGCCTGAAAGGGTGTATTTTCAGTTAGCGAGGTTTGGGATGAGATAACTTAATTATAACTTATTCAGTTACAACAAGTAATCTAAGAAACAAAACTTTGAATACTTTGCAGGAAACAAGTTTGATTATTTCTAGTGTCAAGACTTGTATCTCCTAAGCTATGAACGCCCAGAACAGGCTCTGGGAAGTTCCTACCTAAAACTACAGAGAAAGGTGAGAGAGAAGGTCTGGAAAAGTATGATAAACGGAGAAAAACTGAGCAACTATATATAGGCTACGAATTGTGTGGGGCGAAGGGCCCCACACACCGGGCGACTCGCCTGGTGTGGGGCGATTCGCCCCACATCCAGGGCGATTCGCCCGGGAGTAAAATTCGGCCAGATACGCGTTTTCGACGCGTTTTTGGATTTCTTCCCCTTTTCGGACTCGGTTTCTGACTTCTAGTGGCCTTCTAACCTCCAAATTCGACCCCTTGACTTCAAATCCTATCCGGAATCTTTTAGATACTCCAAATAGGCTTATGGAACACCAATTCCTTGTCTACTTCAATATAATTGCCCGGAAAACCTCGTTTTTCAACCAAAACCTGTAAAATACAAACTAAAGGGAAACGTGACACTATTCTAATAAAATGCACTAAAATATAGCCAAATTAACAAAGAGGATAGCTGAAATAGGAGAAAAAGACTTAAATGAAAGTGTAAAATAAACATTCATCAAACTCCCCAAACCGAACCTTTGCTTGTCCTCAAGCAACTAAGCTAGACTCTAATGCAAAAAATAATGCAACACATAAAATGGAGTCTCATGCCGAATAAAATGAACTAATCTACCGAATCTATCAAAAAACATATGAACAAAAACATACAAGTCATAACATGAATATAGGTTGAAGAATGCCTCGATTGACTCATACACATTCACATAAGCACTTATGTCAAGACATGATAATCTCTCGTAACATTCCCTACCTCGACCTAGTCAGTGACGACGTAATGAAACATGTTAGAATACGAATGGTTGTCCCGTGCCTATGAAACTGAGGACTTACTACTGTTCACCAAGTTAAGACTTTTCCTCAAAGAGGTCAAACCAATACTGGCTCTCATCAACGAAGAAGGGTTCCCTAAAAAAGATAACACTCCCCTATTCTACCCATCACTTAAGCAAAGTCTTAAGCTATTCACCACTTCCTGAATGGCAGGACGAGGGTGGTCTAGAACAGATGACACTCAAAAACAAAAGAAAAGATAGAAAATTAGAAACCCGATTACGAACATTACAAGAATTGGAAAATGAGACACAACATTTTGCTAAACTGCTATTTGGCTTTCTTTTTTTGGACCCTTCTTTGCTTTTTTGGGGTCTTTTCTTTTTTTTTCTTTTTTTTCTTTCCACTTTCTTTTTTTTCTTTTTTTCCTGGAATTTTTTTCTTTTTTTCGATTTTTTTAGCCAGCAGTAGCACCACGAAAAGGAAATATGAATGACACACAAACGACTTCCCCAAACCTATACGAAAGAATAGGTTGGAGTACAAAATTTACGGAAAAGGAAAAAATAAACTCACAACACAAAATTGAAAACGAAAAACAAGTCTAATGATAGTGTAACCCCCTCCCCAAACCTATTCGAAAGAATAGGTTGCAAACAAAGGATCACACAACCTCACACTACCTCCTTCCTAGGCATTTCGCAATCTCAAAGAAAGGTGAAGACTTGTTGCCTCTTAGGTACATAATTACTCGGGAAAACAACCATAAGACCCTGATGATCACGGAATTGTCGGATCCCGATTAATCAAATAAATTTGTTATTTAGCCAAAGGCAATTCACAACTACAGCGAAAACCGTAGTGTAGCAGCAGAATAACCTCGAGTGTCGATCTCTAAGGACTATAACTAGCTTTATCTAATCTAATTTATAATATAAAATAGCAGACGATTTAGCAAAGGTTTTTCTTAACAGATAATGGAGATTGCTGATAGTATTGTCCTTCAAAGCATAACGGGTTAATAATCATGCATAAATTCCTCGGTTTTGCATGGAGATCTTTGATCAATGAATTGTCCAGTTGTAATTATCAAAACACTACGAAGATATAGATTTAGATAGGTCAAAGACCAATGAATTGTCCAATTGTGCGCAATAATTAATCAACAATACGAAGATAGGGATTTAGATAGATCAAAGAAATAAAGCAACAACACGGAGTATAATGCGCGATATAGCCATTAGCATAATTATCAACCCTTCGCTAAGAATTCACATACTATCACCAACGAGAAGTTTAGCTACTCATAGTTGTCATGCAATCAACAGAAATCATAGAAGAAAACATGGTGAAGACTTGTTGCCTCTTAGGTACATAATTACTTGGGAAAACAACCATAAGACCCTAACATGCATCATCCTATTATAAAGGCCTTCGTGAACCGCAGTGGAGAAAACACCACTAAGTGATGTCGAGACTACCAAGCTTAACTAAGTGCAATACATAAATGTGACGAACCAAGCGAGAAAAACCTCAAACAAATTCATAGAGATGAAGCATATGATTAATGGCATAGTAAGTTAATCTACCCAATAAAAAAGTTCAAAAAATTCGGCAATAAACTCCATATAAAACATGCAAGACTATCCTAGGATGAATGTAGTGAATGCAACCTAAAAAACTAAGAAAGCAGTAAACATGCAAATGCAAATGCAGACGGATAAAACATGCAAGGTACTATACTCATCCTACCAATACCAAGTTCTAAACCATCAATGGCAAGCTCCAAACTAACAACACTAGATCACTTAAATCTCATCCCCCCTCATGAAATTAACGCTAGTCCCTAGCAGTAAGAAAATGAGGAAATCAGATGTGATACTAGATGTTACCGCATGGTTTGGCCTCGGTCGGCTGAGTATGCTGCTTGTGAGTTATTAGGACTGCTCTGGGAGCCTTATAGGTGATCATCAGGTCTTCTGGTAGGTGCGGTAGTTCCATTTATAGGCCGGATAGGAACAACTCCTCCATCTGTATCATCATTGTCCGTATGGCCTTCATTGTCACTACTGTCACCATCATCATCGCCAGTAGAGTTGCATTGTCGAATAGAATCCTCAAGATTAGCCGCCGCTGTTATGGAATCCTCGATCATGTAGCCCTCCAATAGGCTGTGAACTGTTGAAGGGGAAAGAGCAGTGGTATCAGAGCCTCCCTCTCCAACGTTTTACACCCCGAGGAGGTTACAGTAAGCTGCTCGGATACTCGGAAGTCTTCTACCATTTTTTCCAATGTCGACCACATTCTCTACGGTTGATGCGACCGATGTCTATATGATGCTCCCTTTAGAGACAGTCAAGGGGCACCCCTAAGAGGGGCTGGGCACCCATGTCATTATGTTTTGGAACCAAGCTAGTGCTTCAGAACCTTCTAGCAACTGTCGACTCAAGATTGAATCCGTCGCAGCAAGATTGTCCCGGTGCCTTCCTATTCACTCGAACTTTGCAGTCCTTGTGATAGATTGCTGACGTAATAATTGTTTCAGTCCCTTCGGTGGTGCATGAATAGGCATAGGAGTCCTTACTCCAGGTGTACTCTAGCTCCTCCTCTTAGATAATCCACGACGTTGTTGCAATAGCCCGTGGCTCGAACGCACCTCTAATGAGATCACTCTCCTTGACATGGTTGTAATCGATCCCCCTCCAATACTTCATAGTAATCATACGGGAGTGCTCCTCTCCCTTGGCATGGTTCCTACAAACAACAGTTAGTACCTCGTATGACACAAAACTGACTAATGCATATGCTAGTGTAAGAACGAAACATACAAGTGATAAAATGAACAATCGAACTCCCCAAATCCTTAATGTCTATCCTAGCTTCTTCAACATGCAACATACCAATGTTACTACTACATGCAATACATCACATTATGCTCTTGCTAGACAACCAATAACCTAAATAACAAGGCTCAATTCATACCATAGAAGCGAAAAATTCTAGCATCATAAACCCTCATACTCAACAATTATGCATTCTACCGTCAAATCCATCATCATTACATCAATAAGATATATTGCATAACAAGATAGATCATCTAGTAGCAAAATTCCCAAATCAACAATTCAAGCATAATTGAGCATGCAATTGATAGTAAATAATGCTTTTAATCACACAAACAACCTACTCATACATCACATAAGCCTAATTGAAGCTCAAATTAGAAAACCCCCAAATTTGAAAGTTTAGGGTTCATAAGAAGATACCTCAGATCTGGACATTGAATGAACTAGGAAGAGATTTGTTCGGATGAAAAGAAAGAGCACGTAACGGGCTTCGATTGAAGCTAAAGAACACACAATTTGATGGAATAATGAAGAAGTTATGAAAGATTGAAATATTTAAGCTTTTTTCGGATTTTGGGAAGAAGGAAGATGATGTAACCAAGTTTGTCAGACTCAATTAATCAAATAAATTTGTTATTTAGCCAAAGCAAATTCACGACTACAACGAAAACCGTAGTGTAGCAGTAGAATGACCTCGAGTGTCGTTCTCTAAGGACTATAACTAGCTTTATCAAATCTAATTTAGAATATAAAAACAGCAGACGGAATAGCAAAGGTTTTTCTAACAGATAATGGAGATTAGTGATAGTATGGTCCTTCAAAGCATAACAGGTTAATAATCATGCGTAAATTCCTCGGTTTTGCATGGAGATCTTTGATCAATCAATTGTCCTGTTGTAATTATTAAACACTACGAAGATACTGATACTAACAGGTCAAACACTATTGTCCAATTGTGTTCCGTAATTATTCAACACTATGAAGATATAGATATGCATAGGTCGACTAGGGTCAAATTGTGCACAATAATTAATCAACATACGAAGATATAGGTTGCGCCTGATCAACGAAATAAAGCAATAACACGGAGTATATTTCGCGATATAGCCATTAGCATGATTATCAACCCTTCGCTAAGAATTCACATACTACCACCAACGATAAGTTTAGCTACTCATAGTTGTTATGCAATCAACAAAAATCATAGAAGAAAACATGTTGAAAGATATATAAAAATAAGTAGAATAAACCGTAAGATACAATGTTACCGAAGGTTGTCAATCTCCGAAGAATCACGATCTTACAAGCTCCAAACTGCTATGAAAAAGTATCCCCTAAGCTACGAACCCCAAAACAGGCTCTGGGAAGTTCCTACCTAAAACTACAGAGAAAGGTGAGAGAATAGGTCTGGAAAAGTATGAATTTCGGAGAAAAACTGAGCAACTATATATAGGCCTCGAATTTGTGTGGGGCGAAGGGCCCCACACATCGAGCGATTCGCTTGGTGTGGGGCGATTCGCCCGGGAGCTTTTTTCGGGAATTTCGGCGTTTTCGATGCGTTTTTGGATTTCTTCCCCTTTTCGAACTCGGTTTCTGACTTCTAGTGGCCTTCTAACCTCCAGATTCGACCCCTAGACTCCAAATCCTATCCGGAAACTTTCAGATACTCCAAATAGGCTTCTGGAAAACCAATTCCTTGTCAACTTCAATATAATTGCCCTGAAATCCTCGTTTTTCAACCAAAATATGTAAAATAAAAACTAAAGGGAAACGTGACACTATTATAATAAAATGCACTAAAATATAGCTAAATTATCATAGAGGATAACTAAAATAGGTGAAAAAGAGTCGAAATTAAAGTGTAAAATACACATTCATCAAACTCCCCAAATCGAACGTTTGCTTGTCCTCAAGCAACCAAGCTAGACTCTAATGCAAAAAACAATGCAAGACACAAAATGGAGTCTCATGCCAAATAAAATGAACTAATCTACTGAATCTATCAAAAAACCTATGAACAAAAACCATATAAATCAAAGCATGAATATAGGTTCAAGAATACCTCGATTGACTTATACACATCCACATAAGCACTTATGTCAAGACAAGATAGTCTCTCGTAACATTCTCTACCTGGACCTAGTCAGTGACGACGTAATGAAGCATGCTAACATACGAATGGTTGTCCCGTGCCTATGAAACTGAGGACTTACTGTTGTTCACCAAGTTTAAGACTTTCCCTCAAAGAGGTCGAACCAGTACTGGCTCTCATCAAACGAAGGAGGGTTCCCTATAAAAGATAACACTCCCCTATTTTACCCATCTCTCAAGTAGAGTCTTAAGCTATTCACCACTTCCTGAATGGCAGGACGAGGGTGGTCTAGAACAGATGACACTCAAAAACAAAAGGCAAAAAATAGAAAATTACAAACACGATTACGATCATTACAAGAATTGGAAAATGAGACACAACACTTTGCTAAACTGCTATTTGGCTTTCTTTTTGGACCCTTCTTTGCTTTTTTGGGGTCTTTTCTCTTTTTTTTTTTTTTCTTTCCAGTTTCTTTTTTTCCTTCCTTTTTTTTCTTTTTTCCTGGAATTTTTTTTTATCCAGTAGTAGCATAACAAAAAGAGAAATAAAATGACTCACAACGACTTCCCAAAACCTATTCGAAAGAATAGGTTGGAGTACAAAATTTACGGAAAAGGAAAAATAAAGTCACAACACAGGAATGAAAACCGAAAAACAAGTCTAATGATAGTGCAACCCCCTCCCCAAACCTATTCGAAAGAATAGGTTATAAACAAAGGATCACACAACCTCACACTACCTCCTTCCTAGGCATTTAGCAATCTCAAAGCATGGTGAAGACTTGTTGCCTCTTAGGTACATAATTACTCGGGAAAACAACCATAAGACCCTAACATGCATCACCCTATTATAAAGGCCTTCGTAAACCGCAGTAGAGAAAACACCACTAAGTGATGTCGAGACTACCAGGCTTAACTAAGCGCAATACATAAATGTGACAAGCCAAGCGAGAAAAACCTCAAACAAATTCATAGAGATGAAGCATACGATTAATGGCATAGTTAATTAATTTACCCAATAAAAAGTTCAAAAAATTTGGCAATAAGCTCCATATAAAACATGCAAGACTATCCTCGGATGAATGTAGTGAATGCAACCTAAAAAATCTAAGAAAGCGGTAAACGTGCAAATGCAAATGCAAACAAAGAACAAGATACTAATCAACACAAAGCCAAACAATACTTAACATCACGGTTCACATCCCATCCCCCTTACGATTCTTTAGCTAGCCCCTAGCAAAAGAGAATGAGTAATAAGAAGTGATACTAGATGTTACCGAACGGTTTGGCCTCGGTTGGCTGAGAGTGGACATGTGAAAAGATTAATCATCGGGATGGTAATCCCCATAAAAGTTCCTCCACATGTCAGACAGGAGCTCATTGGACTGTTGTAGGGCCTCCTGTTGTTGCAGGATGAGCTGTTGCTGCTCCCACCTTTGTTGCCTATCCTCCCGGCGATGCTCCTCGAATGTTTCCCAATCGCGGTTGTGCTGGGCAATGTGCCCGTCGAGGTCCTGTCGCAAGGCCGCGTTGTCTTATTGCAAGGCCGCGTTACTAGCATCAATTCTATCGAAACGGCTGTCTAGGTAGGTACGGAATTCAGAGGAGTCAAATCCTCTAGACCCCTGTGGTGCTCGAGGCGGTGCCTATGGTGCTCTATGGACAAATGGGATATCTGGGATAGGAGCTTGGCCATCATCGGCCTCCATAGCATCCTCATAATAATTCTCATGATCGGAATCGCTCGGCTGGAAGGGTGCTCCCACATCAGCAGCGCCAGCCGTGGGGTTCTTCAACTGATACCTAGCTAGTTGCACCTCAATGGTCGAGGGTGAAAGGGCAGCAACCTCGCAATCCCCCTCGTCAATGTCATCGACCCCATGATATTTGCAGTAGGCAGTGATGAAGCTTGGGAAGATGAAGGGCTTCTTCTTCTTTTCCCAGTGGCGCTCATACTCCTCATACATGATGTGCCCGATGTCGATCCGATGTCTGTCTATCCAGAAGTAGAGGAGCTCGGCGTAGTAGGGCTGAATCCATGAGTCATTCTTCCTAGGGATCAAGTTGAAGATGCAAAATTTCATCATCACCTTAGCTTCAATGCTAAGGTCGCTCTGACGGATCCGTGTAGGTTCTCCCCTGATTTCTGGATATCCGTGTAGGTTCTCCCCTGATTGCAGATCACGTCCGTAATATGTCTTCCTATCCCCCTAGTGGCCCTCTAATACAGGTAGGCATGGTCGCTCCATGTGAACTCCTGCTACCCAAAATGGATGAATGAAGAAATGTGCTCTGGTGTCCATGGTATTATCAGGCCTCGAACTAGTACCCAATTCTTCTCCTCGAGATCTGTGTACCCAATGTAGAACTCTTGGAGGAGGCTCTCGTCGTACCCCTTGAACCTGTTGGAACTGTACCAAACCCAATTCCTTTTGACGCCAATCCTGATATCGTCCTATACCCTTCCATATCAGCTGCTGCCTCCGGGATATCAATCCTCCTGTTTGGAATGATCGATCTTCCCCCTTCGGCCAGCTCCGCTTCTAGCCTTTGACGCACCTCTACCGCAGCTAAAGACATCTCGTACATATGGTGAGACAGTTGGGAGCTTGATGCTACTCCCTTCCCCTTTTTGTTCGAGCCGGCTCTCCTCGATCTTGGTGCCATGATTCCTACAAACAGCAATTAGTATCTTGTACGACGCAAAACAGACCTATGCATATGTAAATGTACGAGCGAACAAACGAGTAATATCTTCAACAATCCAACTCCTCAAAAACCCAATGTCTAGTCTAGCTACTTCATCACGCAACATATCAATGTAACTACTACAATAACATATCACATTATGCTCTTGCTAAACAACAAATGCCTTGAATCTCGAGGTTCAATCCATACCATAATAACAAAAATCTAACATAAATCCTCAACTTCATCAATCATGCATTCTACCATTACATCCATCATTATCATATCAATAAACACATGTTTAAGCATGGAATGAAAGTAAGAGATACATTTCCTAACAAGATATATCATCTAATAGCAAAAATCTCAAATCAACAAACCAAGCCTAATTGAACATGCAATTGATAATGAATAACGATTCTAATCACATAAATCATCAACCCATACATCATACAAGCTTAATTGAAGCATAAATCAAAAAACTCCAAAATTTGAAAAATTAGGGTTCATGTGAGATTACCTCAAATCCGAAGATTGAATGAACTAAGAAGAAATTTGTTCGGATGAAAAGAAAGAGCACGTAACGGGCTTCGATTGAAGCTAAAGAACATACAAATTGATGGAAAGATGAAGAAGATATGAAGGTTTGAAGGTTTTGTGAAAATGGAGGAATTTTTGGAGTTTAAGGGAAGAAGATGAAGTGAAATGAGGAAAAATGGGGGAGAACCCCGTTTTTTTCAGTCTGCTGAACGTGGGGCGATTCGCCCCACGCCTGGGGCGAATCGCCCCGCGCCTGCTCTGGAGCGTAGGGCGATTCGCCCCGCGCGCGCGTGCTCTGAAGCGTAGGGCGATTCGCCCCTCATGGGGGGCGATTAGCCCCCCACCTCCTGGGTAGGGAGACGAACGTTTCGAAAAAAATGCGGTTTTTAGTCCCCGAAAACCATTTTTCTCAAAAAATCACTCGAAAAATCTCACTCAAACATAACATAAGCACATACGACACAGAGACGAACAAATTCACATATGAAAAGCAAATTGTTCAAGTATGAATGCATGCAATAAAGCGGTAAAGAAAGCGATAAAAACCCCGGGTTGCCTCCCGGATAGCGCCATTGTTTAAAGTCTTTGACTCGACTCCTGTCTTCGCCTAGCTTTTCTTCTTGAGGGTACTAGACTTCCCCTTCACGGATCTCCTTCTCATGCCTCGAACCTGTGAATAAGAATGAACATAGACATTAAGACCACTGTAGTCAATAGTGTGAGAAGTATCAGGTGGATCAGCTGGATCAGATATGGCTTGCAACACATGTTGCTTGCCATCCACTTCAATAGTGCAAGTTCTTCGGTAGATGTCCATCACGGAGCATAGCTTAGTCAAGAACGTTCGCCCCAAGAGAATGACATCCCCTGTCCCAAGTGTAGACGCCAGCATAACTACAAAATCGGTGTATACAGAAGCTTCACCAATCTTGACCAATACATTCTTCACAACGCCTTCGGGTTTCACAAAGGATCCATCCGCCAGTTGCACAATAGCCTTATGCACAAATAGTTTTCCAAGGTTACTCTTCTCGAACACATTCAAAGGGAGAACATTAGAGTAGGATCCCGTGTCTTGTGTGGCACGGACATCTTCAATTTCCCCAATCCCGATCTTAACATCGAAACTTTGAGGGAGTGGCTCGGGATCCTCTTGCTCCTCTTCACTCTCGTCAGCACCAAGGTCCTTCTCTTCTATCTCAGCCTGTGGGGGCACTTCCCCCTTGCAACTCTCGCACTTAGAAACCTTCTTGATGGTGATTTCAATAGGTAGATCACCCACCAAGGTAATGGACATCGACTTCTCAGTGTTTCTAGGCAGCTTGCCTTGCTCCCTACTTGCTCCTCGGCCGATCAACTCTTGCTTCTTTTGATGGGCAAGCCTAGTGCTCTCTTCCAACCTATCAAGCCTTGCCCTAGTCTTCTCGGAATCTTCTTCGTAACGTTTGAGAAAACTTTGGGTGTGATCAACCATCTTTTGCAAGTTCTCCATTAGTTGAGCCGACTTCGACTTCGGTGGCTCTTTCGGAGCGGGGTTTTCGCAGTGATCATTACCATTGTTTAGCCTACTACGGTCTTGGTTAGGGCCATAAGTTTGGTTAGCCGGTGCATATCCTTGATTTTTTCGGAACCCTCATCTCCAAAATCCACCTCGAGGATTCCTACCGTCTTGTCCGTAGCTAGCTTCTTGAGTACCAAACTCCGTAGCAAAGGCTTCCTCTTTGCCTCCTCGAGCCCAGTTGCCATCATCATACGCAAGCTCCGATCTACACATATGAGCCCCATGCCCATAGTTCTTGCATATTCGGCATACTTCGTTCGAAGCAGTTGTTCCAGTGGCGCTCTTGAGGACTTGCTTCAATTCGTTGATAAAGCACTCAAATTGATCCCCATTCCCCCCATACATAGGGGCTTCTTGAGTCGGTGGAGCTTCAGGTCCGCATCTCCTAACCATCGCTCTTGGGTCCTTGAACTGCGAACCCTTAGCAAGCCTTTCGAAAACTGCCCAGACGGCTTCTGCGGTTTCCTCCCAAATATTGCCTCGGCATTGGAAATCCACCACTTGTTGGTTCTCGAAGGTTAGTCCATTGTAGAAGTGTTGGACTAGGTCAGAAAGTTCAAAACCATGGTGAGGGAACTTGTTCGTGAGATCTTAGAACCTCTCAAACGCGGTGTAGATGGTCTCATCATAGTCCTACTTGAATCTAGTGCTTTGCGCCTTTAGCGCGGTAGTCAAGGTGTGATGGAAGTATTTTTCCATGAAAGCTGAAAAAACCTTCTCCCAAGTGTCCAGCGAGCCTGCGGGTAGAGAACTCAACCATGACTTGGCTCTGTCGCCAAGCCCTATAGCAAAAACCTTCATCCGTAAATCATCCGTTGTTATTTCAGCTCCGGGTCGTGGGAGTTTGTTGACGAAATCATCGATATCGTGCAAGTACCCCATCACATCTTCCCTTGCTAAGCCATAGAACCTCGGAAGTTGTTGGAACGCGTGGTTCTTGATTTCCAGATCTCGAGTTGCAGACGAAAGAACAATCGCCGGTCCCCTCATACGATCCTTGGTGGGTTGAACCCATGCTTTCAGTGGTCTACCTTCTGCCATTCCGTCGATTTCCTTGAAAAGACTGTGTAGAGATTCAGAGAAATCGGTATCCTCTATTTCCTCTAGTGCACGCCTTTGAAGTAGTCGCCTTCTTTTGTGGTAGACTCTGTCGATCTCAGCAATTGAATCAGCAAGCGGTGTTCCTTTAGATCGTGTATGTGGCATACACTATCTGTAACAGACTAGGAAAGCAGTATCAGAGAGAGATTAAAAAGGAAAACTAAAACTAAAAAGAATTAGGAATTGAATGCTGAAAATATAAACAAATTAAATAGAAATAAGGAGTATAGTCCCCGACAACGGCGCCAATTTGATGTAACCAAGTTTGTCAGACTCAATTAATCAAATAAATTTGTTATTTAGCCAAAGGCAATTCACGACTACAATGAAAACCGTAGTGTAGCAGTAGAATGACCTCGAGTGTCGTTCTCTAAGGAATATAACTAGGTTTATCAAATCTAATTTAGATTATAAAAACAGCAGACGGAATAGCAAAGGTTTTTCTAACTGATAATGGAGATTGGTGATAATATGGTCCTTCAAAGCATAACGGGTTAATAATCATGCGTAAATTCCTCGGTTTTGCATGGAGATCTTTGATCAATCAATTGTCCTGTTGTAATTACTAAACACTACGAAGATACTGATACTGACAGGTCAAACACTATTGTCCAATTGTGTTCCGTAATTATTCTACACTACGAAGATATAGATATGCATAGGTCGACTAGGGTCCAATTGTGCATAATAATTAATCAACATACGAAGATATAGGTTGCGCCTGATCAACGAAATAAAGCAACAACACGGAGTATAATGCGCGATATAGCCATTAGCATGATTATCAACCCTTCGCTAAGAATTCACATACTACCACCAACGATAAGTTTATCTACTCATAGTTTTCATGCAATCAACAGAAATCATAGAAGAAAACATGTTGCAAGATATATAAAAATAAGTAGAATAAACCGTAAGATACAATGTTACCGAAGGTTGTCAATCTCCGAAGAATCGCGATCTTACAAGCTCCAAACTGCTATGAAAAAGTATCCCCTAAGCTACGAACCCCCAGAACAGGCTTCGAATTTGTGTGGGGCGAAGGCCCCACACACCGGCCGATTCGCCTGGTGTGGGGCGATTCGCCCGACGTCCCGGGCGATTCGCCCGGAAGCTTTTTTCGGGAATTTCCGCATTTTCGATGCGTTTTTGGATTTCTTCCCCTTTTCGGACTCGGTTTCTGACTTCTAGTGGCCTTCTAACCTCCAGATTCGACCCCTAGACTCCAAATCCTATCCGGAAACTTTCAGATACTCCAAATAGGCTTCTGGAACACCAATTCCTTGTCAACTTCAATATAATTGCCCTGAAATCCTCATTTTTCAACCAAAACCTGTAAAATAAAAACTAAAGGGAAACGAGACACTATTCTAATAAAATGCACTAAAATATACCTAAATTATCATAGAGGATAGATAAAATAGGTGAAAAAGACTCGAATTAAAGTGTAAAATACACATTCATCAGAAGAGGAGAGGATGAAGAAAATGAGCTGAAAAAGGGGTTTCTCGCGTTTTTTAAGCTGCAGAGACCCTGGGGCGAGTCGCCCCAGGTGCCCCAGGTGCGGGGCGAGTCGCCCCATGGGGGGCGATTCGCCCGCCACTCCCTGATGCGGGGAGACGAAATCTTCGACAAAAAACGCGGTTTTAACACCCTGAAAACCATTTTTCTCATAAAACCACTCGTAAAATCTCACTCAAACATAACATAAGCACATACGACACAGAGACGACAAAATTCACATATGAAAAGCAAATTGTTCAAATACGAATGCATGCAATAAAGCGGTAAAGAAAGCGATAAAAATTCCGGGTTGCCTCCCGGATAGCGCCATTGTTTAAAGTCTTTGACTCGACTCCTGTCTGCGCCTAGCTCTTCTTCTTGAGGGTACTAGACTTCCCCTTCATGGATCTCCTCCTCATGCCACGGACCTGTGAATAAGAATGAACATAGGCAGCAAGACCACAGTAGTGAGTAGTGTGAGAAGTATCAGGCGGATCAAATATGGCTCGCAACACATGTCGCTCGCCATCCACCTCAATAGTGCAAGTCCTTCGGTAGATGTCCATCACGGAGCGTAGCTTACTCAAGAACGTTCGCCCCAAGAGAATGACATCCCCCGTCCCAGGTGTAGACGCCGGCATAACTACAAAATCTGTGTATACAGAAGCTTCACCAATCTTGACCAATACATTCTTCACAACGCCTTCGGTTTTCACAAAGGATCCATCCGCCAATTGCACAATAGCCTTATGCTCAGATAGTTTTCCAAGGCTACTTTTCTCGAACACATTCAAAGGGAGCACATTAGAGTAGGATCCCGTGTCTAGTGTCGCACGGACATCTTCAAGCTCACCAATCCCGACCTTAATATCGAAACTTTGAGGGAGTGGCTCGGGATCCTCTTGCTCCTCTTCACTCTCGTCAGAACTAAGGTCCTTCGCTGCTTCCTTAGCCTGTGGAGGTTCTTCCTTCTTGCAACACTCGCAGTTAGCAACCTTCTTGATGGTGATTTCAATAGGTAGATCACCCGCCATGGTAATGGACATTGACTTCTCAGTGTTGCTAGGCAGTTTGCCTTGCTCCCTACTTGCTCCTCGGTCGATCAACTCTTGAATCTTTTGATGGGCAAGCCTAGTGCTCTCTTCCAACCTATCAAGCCTTGCCCTAGTCTTCTCAGAATCTTCTTCATAACATTTGAGAATACTTTGGGTGTGATCAACCATCTTTTGCAAGTTCTCCATCAGTTGAGCCGACTTCGACTTCGGTTGCTCTTTCGGAGCGGGGTTTTCGCAGTGGTCATTACCATAGTTAAGCCTACTGCGGTCTTGGTTAGGGCCATAAGTTTGGCTAGCTGGTGCATATCCTTGATTGTTTCGGAACCCTCTTCTCCAAAATCCACCTCGAGGATTCCTACCGTCTTGTCCGTAGCTAGCTTCTTGAGTACCAAACTCCGTAGCAAAGGCTTCCTCTTCGCCTCCTTGAGCCCAGTTGCCATCATCATATACAAGCTCCGATCTACACATATGAGCCCCATGCCCATAGTTCTTGCATATTCGGCAAACTTCGTTCGAAACAGTTGTTCCAGTGGCGCTCTTGAAGACTTGCTTCAATTCGTTGGTAAAGCACTCGAATTGATCCCCATTCCCCCTATACATAGGGGCTTCTTGAGTTGGTGGAGCTTCAGGTCCACGTCTCCTAACCATCGCTCTTGGGTCCTTGAACTGTGAACCCTTAGCAAGCCTTTCGAAAACTTCCCAGACGGCTTCTGCGGTTTCCTCCCAAATATTGCCTTGGCATTGGAAATCCACCACTTGTTGGTTCTCGAAGGTTAGTCCATTGTAGAAGTGTTGGACTAGGTCAGAAAGCTCAAAACCATGGTGAGGGCACTTGTTCGTGAGATCTTGGAACCTCTCAAACGCGGTGTAGATGGTCTCATCATAGTCTTGTTTGAATCCGGTGATTTTCGCCTTTAGCGCGGTAGTCAAGGTGTGAGGGAATTATTTTTCCATGAAAGCTGAAAACACCTTCTCCCAAGTGTCCAGCGACTCTGCTGGTAGAGAACTCAACCATGACTTGGCTCTGTCGCCAAGTCCCATAGCAAAAACCTTCATCCTCAACTCATCCGTTGTTATTTCAGCTCCGGGTCGTGGGAGTTGGTTGACGAAATCATCGATATCGTGCAAGTACCCCATCACATCTTCCCTTGCTAAGCCATAGAACCTCGGAAGTTGTTGGAATGCGTGGTTCTTGATTTCCAGATCTCGAGTTGCAGACGAAAGAACAATCGCCGGTCCCCTCATACGATCCTTGGAGGATTGAACCCATGCTTTCAGTGGTCTAGCTTCTGCCATTCCGTCGATTTCCTTGAAAAGACTGTGTAGAGATTTAGAGAAATCGGTATCCTCTATTTCCTCTAGCTCACGCCTTTGAAGTAATCGCCTTCTTTGGTGGTAGACTCTGTCGATCTCAGCAATTGAATCAGCAAGCGGTGTTCCTCTAGATCGTGTATGTGGCATACACTATCTGTAACAAACTAGGAAAGGAGTATCAGATAGAGGTTAAAAAGGAAAACTAAAACTACTAGAATTAGGAATTGAATGCTGAAAATATAAACAAATTAAACAGAAAGAAGGCAATTCACAACTACAACGAAAACCGTAGTGTAGCAGCAGAATACCCTCGAGTGTCGATCTCTAAGGACTATAACTAGCTTTATCTAATCTAATTTATAATATAAAATAGCAGACGATTTAGCAAAGGTTTTTCTTAACAGATAATGGAGATTGGTGATAGTATGGTCCTTCAAAGCATAACGGGTTAATAATCATGCATAAATTCCTCTGTTTTGCATGGAGATCTTTGATCAATAAATTGTCCAGTTGTAATTATCAGAACACTACGAAGATATAGATTTAGATAGGTTAAAGACCAATAAATTGTCCAATTGTGTGCAATAATTAATCAACAATACGAAGATAGGGATTTAGATAAATCAAAGAAATAAAGCAATAACACGGAGTATAATGCGTGATATAGCCATTAGCATAATTATCAACCCTTCGCTAAGAATTCACATACTATCACCAACGAGAAGTTTAGCTACTCATAGTTGTCATGTAATCAACATAAATCATAGAGAAAACATGTTGAAAGATATATAAAAATAAGTAGAAAAACTGTAAGATACAATGTTACCGAAGGTTGTCAATCTCCAAAGAATCGCGATCTTACAAGCTCCAAACTTCTATGACAAAAGTATCTCCTAAGCTACGAAACCCATAACAGGCTCGGGAAAGTTCCTACGTAAAACTACAGAGAAAGGTTAGAGAATAGGTCTGGAAAAGTATGAAAATCGGAGAAAAATTGAGCAACTATATATAGGCTTCGAATTAGTGTGGGGCGAAGGGCCCCACACACCGGGCGAGTCGCCTGGTGTGGGGCGATTCGCCCGGGAGTAATTTTCGGGAATTTACGCATTTTCGACGCGTTTTTGGATTTCTACCCCTTTTCGGACTCGGTTTCTAACTTCTAGTGGCCTTCTAACCTCCAGATTCGACCCCTAGACTTCAAATCCTATCCGGAAACCTTCAGATACTCCAATTAGGCTTCTGGAACACCAATTCCTTGTCAACTTCAATATAATTTCCCGGAAAACCTCGTTTCTCAACCAAAACCTGTAAAATAAAAACTGAAGGGAAACGTGACACTATTCTAATAAAATGCACTAAAATATAGCTAATTTAACATAGATGATAGCTAAAATAGGTAAAAAAGACTCGAATGAAAGTGTAAAATACACATTCATCAGACCCTAACATGCATCATCCTATTATAAAGGTCTTCGTGAACCGCAGTAGAGAAAACACCACTAAGTGATGTCGAGACTACCAAGCTTAACTAAGCGCAATACATAAATGTGACAAGCCAAGCGAGAAAAACCTCAACCAAATTCATAGAGATGAAGCATATGATTATTGGCATAATTAGTTGATCTACCCAATAAAAAAGTTCAAAAAAATTGGCAATAAACTCCACATAAAACATGCAAGACTATCCTAGGATGAATGTAGTGAATGCAACCTAAAAACTAAGAAAGCAGTAAATGTGCAAATGCAAATGCATAAAATTTCATGAGTTTATCATAAGCAAGATAAGTATAGAGATAACCAGCGATAACCCCCTCCCCAAACCTGAACGTCGTCGCTCGTCCCGAACGTCGAAAGTGGATTCAAGGTGAGAGCTAATACTTGTATAAGTGACCTATAATACTCAATCAAACTCGTGAGAAAACAAAACAACAAAACAAACTAACCTTTAGTGGAGGCGGTAAGGGTAAGCTCAAGGTGATCAACCTCCCTTTGATCACTAGATATCTCGAAGTATGGCTTCACTCGCTGGCCATTCACCTTGAAGGTATTGCCCGTCTTTGGATCAAAGAGTTTTACAGCTCCATGGGGAGCAACTTCGATAATTTCGTACGGTCCATCCCAACGAGTACGGAGCTTTCCAGGAAATAGTCGAAGGCGAGAATTAAATACCAAAGCTTTTTGTCTAGGAATCAATTCCTTACATACTATACCACGATCATTATAGTTCTTAGTACGTTTCTTGTAGATCTTGGCATTTTCATAAGCACCTAGTCGTAATTCATCAAGCTCATCTAGTTGCAACAATCGTTCCTCGCCAGCTTTTCCCATATCAAGATTGAGTGCCTTTATAGCCCAATATGCCTTGTGTTCTAGTTCTACGGGAAGATGACATGCTTTCCCATACACAAGTCTGTACGGAGTGGTCCCGATCACCGTCTTGTAGCTAATCCTGTATGCCCAAAGTGCATCATTCAATTTTCCTGCACAATCTTTCCTACAAGGCTTAACTACTCGCTCCAGGATCTTCTTAATTTGACGGTTGCTGACTTCGACTTGTCCCGATGTCTGTGGGTGATATGGTGTAGCGACACTATGGTGGACACTGTATTTCTTAAGAAGGGAGGCAAACGTTCTATTGACGAAGTGTGACCCTCCATCACTGATGATTGTCCTACGGCACCCAAATCTAGAGAATATCACCTCCTTCAAGAACTTCATAACAACTGCGCGTCATTTGTTTTTGTAGGAATTGCCTCCACCCATTTAGTCACATAATCCACTGCAACAAGAATGTATACATAGCCTCCACTTGATGGAAATGGTCCCATGAAATCAATGCCCCATACATCGAAAGGTTCTACCACTTGATTCCCTTGAAGGGGCATTTCGTTTTTCTTGACAATATTACCACCTCGTTGAAACGGGTCACAATTCTTCACAAACTTCGAGCATCTCGGTATATTGTTGGCCAGAAAAACCCTGCTTGCAGTACCTTGCGAGCTGTTTTCAAACCACTATAGTGTCCCCCACAATTAAGCTCATGGCAATGACTCAACACACTTTGTTGCTCTTCTTGTGGCACGCATCTCCTTAGAATCCCATCAGCTCCTTCTTTGAATAGATGCGGATCATCCCATATGTAAGTCCTGCAACCCTTGGCAAGGGCTCTCTTATCTGAGGCTGAAAATTTAGTTGTGCAAACATTCATAGCCAAATAGTTTACACTATCTGCATACCATGGCTCTTCATCAGCCTTCATTAAGTGCTCATCCGGGAGGTCCTCATTGATGGGTATCGAATCAACAGGGATATTAGGTATTCTAGACAAAAGATCGGCTACTAAATTCTCCCTACCAGCTCTATCCACTATGGTCAAATCAAAGTCTTGCAGCAAAAGGACCCAACGGATTAACCTAGGCTTAGAATCTTGCTTAGCTATCAAATGTCTCAAAGCAGCATGATCAGTATGGACATTCACAGGATGTCCAATTAAATAAGACCTAAACTTTTGTAAAGCAAAGACAACAGCTAAAAATTTCTTTTCAGTAGTTGTATGGTTAACTTGCGCAGAGTCTAGAGTCTTACTAACATAATAAATAACATGATACTACTTATCAACTTTTTGGCATAAAACAGTACCCATAGCAAAATTCGAAGCATGACACATAATCTCAAAAGGAAGATTCCAATCAGGCGGCACAACAATGGGAGCAGAAACAAGCTTTTCCTTAAGGGTATTAAAAGCAACTAAGCATTCATTAGAGAAATGGAAAACCACATCTTTTGCAAGCAAGCTACTTAAAGGTTTAGCAATTTTCGAAAAATCTTTAATAAACCTCCTATGAAATCCTACATGGCCAAGAAAAGATTGCAATTCTTTCACACAAGTAGGTGGGGGAAGTTTTTCAATGATTTCGATCTTAGCCTTGTCTACCTCAATACCTCTTTCAGAAACTACATGTCCTAGAACAATGCCTTCTCTAACCATGTAATAACTCTTCTCCCAGCTTAAGGTCAAATTGCATTCAATGCACCTTTTCAAAACAAGATCTAATCTTTGTAAGCATTCATCAAACGAATCACCAAAAAGGGAAAAATCATCCATGAAAACTTCAACAAATTTAGTTACCATGTCAGAGAAAACAGAAAGCATGCACCTTTGAAAAGTAGCGGGAGCGTTGCATAGTACAAATGGCATCCTCCTATAGGCAAATGTTCCGAATGGGCAAGTGAATGTCGTCTTCTCCTGATCCTCCGGTGCAATCAGAATCTGATAGAAACCTGATAAACCATCAAGAAAACAATAAAACTTCCGCCCCGCAAGGCGGTTTAGCATGTCATCTATAAATGGTAAAGGGAAGTGGTCTTTCTTAGTGGCGGCATTTAATCTTCTATAGTCAATGCACATCCGCCATCCAGTGGTCTTCCTAACCGGTACCAACTCTCCCTTCTCATTCTCTTCCACCGTGACTCCTGATTTCTTAGGAACTACATGTACCGGGCTCACCCATCGGCTATCAGGAATGGGGTAAATCATATCGGCATCTAGCAACTTGATCACTTCTTTCTTTACCACCTCTTGCATGGCTGGATTTATCCTTCGCTGAGGTTGCCTAACGGGTTTGGCATCTTGTTCTAGAGTGGTGTTGTGCACACACCGTGTAGGGCTAATTCCTTTGATATCACTGATCCCCCATCCTATAGCTGCAGAATTTTCTTTCAATACTTCAATCAGCCTACTTTCTTCATCGTTGGAGAGATGTGAGGAGACAATTACAGGCTTCTTCTGATTTTCTCCTAAGTACACATACTTGAGGTGCGCAGGAAGTGGTTTCAATTCTAAGCTAGGCTCTTCAGGAAACCTACTTTCTTCCTCTTCTTCATCTAAAGGTTCAAGTACCTCCTCTCCTGCGGGAATTTCTGGGGTGCTATCAATTATTTCAACTAGTTCCCTTGCTTCTTCGGTCATGTAGCACGTCTCAGTTTGCATGGTTAGTGCCTCTTCAAATGGTTCACGATTATCATGGCAATGATGAAAATTCGGAAATCACGGACTCATAGCAATCGACAAAATTTAACTCTTCCGCGACTTCCTTATCTCCGATGCTGCATCCTACAAACTCAATCTTCTCGCCCATTACCTCCATGGTTATTTTCTTGCCCTTAAGTTCAAGGCATGTGTTGGTAGTCGCCATGAACGGTCTCCCAAGTAGTACTACGTGCTCGCGAATATGGCTCTTTCCCTCGTCTGCAGACTTCATTACTACAAAATCAGCTGGGATTATTAATTTGTCCACCTTCACAAGGATGTCTTCTATTATCCCGACCGGCCTCTTCACACTTTGGTCTTCCATTTGGACGACCATATCAGTTGGTGTCAATTCTCCGAGATCCAGGGCCTTGTATACCGAATAGGGCACTAAGTTAATGCTAGCCCCTAAGTCAAGCATTGCCTTCGTAGTTCGTCCATTCCCTAAGGCGATGTCGATGATGAAACTTCAAGGATCCTTTTTCTTCACGGGCAAGTCGACAATTGAGTTGACCGTTTCAACCCCATTCACTTCCTTTCCTGAAGTAACCCTTTTGTTCTTGATCTCACGAAGAATTTCGTATAAGCTGGAATGTTTTGGATTAACTCCAAGAGAGGCACATTTTCTTCCACTTTTGAGAGGCGTTGGAATAGGGGTGATTCTCGAATATCCTTCTTGGCTGGCTTGATCCGACTTGGGAATGGTACATGTGGCTTTGGAGGTACATATGGATTAGAAGATTTGTGAAGTTCCCCTGGCGTAGGAGTTCCTACCTCGACCTCATCATCACCTATGTCTTCCACAGATGGTCTTGGTTCATCATTCCTTTCCGGAACTTCTTGAGGTTCTTTGGAACTTTCGCTATCCTCTTGTTCTGTGCTTCGTCCTGTATTTTCAGTCCCAATAGATTCAACCTGTTTAGGACGCACGAAGTTAGGAATTTTTGTCATCTTGCTTCCACGGAGTAGTAGATTCACCTCTTCGCACTCATTCTCCTCGGTAGTAACAGCTGGAAGTGGCTCGGGATCAGTTTCAGGTGTCACATCGGGGGAACTGGGGTCGTCCAGTTCCCTGGAGTTGGGGGGCAATTCGCCCCCCTCATTGGGCGGTTCGGCCCCCACTTCTAGGGGGCGTCTTCGACTGCTTTTCCGCACTTTTCACACTTTAGCAGGCTAAGCTCCTTGATAAGTTGCTCAGTTACTTCGACTGCTTCAAAAGCCTTTTCGATGCGAAGATTGTTTTCAGCTTGCCCTGCGTGTGCTATCTCGAAGACACTCTCAATGGTTTTAATCCATGCGTAGAACGCAAGTTCCTCCTCTTCACTGATATCTTCTTCTTCAGAATATCCTTCGTATAAGTCGTCAGTTTCACCCTGGTTTGAATATATGTTGGTGACTTGACTCGACATTATCTTCTCGGATTGTGCAGATCCGTTGGCGTACTTTCGAAAGACCTTCTCTGCCTCTTCAACTGTACATTCTTCTAAACCTCCACACATCCCATCCACTTGAAGCCTAACATCATCACGTAGTCCACCAACAAAAAACCAAATCAACTCCCCGTCGTCGAAACGGTGGTGGGGCACTCACGTTTATACAGCTCAAAACGTTCATAGGTGTCACAGAACCGCTCGTATTCTCCTTGCTTGAAGTGTTCGATCCGATTCCGCAGTGCAATCGTCTCATGGTAAGGCATGAAACGTGCCAAGAACTCCTCTACTACTTGGCTCCAGGTCCTCAGTGATCCTGGTGCTAACCTGGCTATCCAAATCCTCGGTTCATATCCCCAAGAAAAAGGAAATAATTTCCTGCATTATTGATCCTCGGTGAACCCCTTTGCTGGAACGTTTGCTATTTCCTCTTCATAGAACCTGATGAAGCTTAACGGATTCATCCCCACTCCATCTTCGAACCTCGGTATCCTTCTCACCATACAACTCGTTACCTCATACCCCGATAACTCTTCTTCCAAGTATATAGCTGACCCTTTCTTGACTTGCGAGAACGTAGGTGTCAAGCGAGCTTTTAAGGTCGTCATACCTGGAAATCTGGAACAGGAGTAACCTAAAACTGAAAATTAGCCTCGTTAGAAATCTCGAAGATCAAGAAAATTTCTAGAAATCGAATACTACTAAGACTAGAAAGAGATTAAATAGGAAAACTAAAAACTACTAGAACAAGGAATTGAATGCTGAAAATATAAAAAAGATAAACAGAAAAAAGAAGTATAGTCCCCGGCAACGGCGCCAATTTTGATGAACGCTGGATTGTCGGGTTCCAATTAATCAAATAAATTTGTATTTAGCCAAAGGCAATTCACAACTACAACGAAAACCGTAGTGTAGCAGTAAAATAACCTCGAGTGTCGATCTCTAAGGACTATAACTAGCTTTATCTAATCTAACTTAAGAATATAAAAACAGCAGACGACTTAGCAAAGGTTTTTTTTAACAGATAATGGAGATTGGTGATAGTATGGTCATTCAAAGCATAGCAGGTTAATAATCATGCATAAATTCCTCGGTCTTGCATGGAGATCTTTGATCAATGAATTGTCCAAGTGTCTTCCGTAATTATTCAACACTACGAAGATAGAGATTTTAGATAGATCAAAGAAATAAAGCAATAACTCAGAGTATAATGCGCGATATAGCCATTAGCATAATTATTAACCTTCGCAAAGAAATCACATACTATCACCAACGAGAAGTTTAGCTACTCATAGATGTCACGCAATCAACAGAAATCATACCACGAATGAATGAAAACATGATGAAAGATATATAAATATAAATAGAAAAACTGTAAGATACAATGTTACCGAAGGTTGTCAATCTCCGAAGAATCGCGATATTACAAGCTCCAAACTGCTAAGGAAAAGTATCTCCTAAGCTAAGAACCCCCAGAACAGGCTCGGGAGAATTCCTACCTAAAACTACTGAGAAAGGTGAGAGAAAAGGACTGGAAAAGTCTGAAAAACGGAGAAAACTGAGCAACTATATATAGGCATTCGAATTGTGTGGGGCGAAGGGCCCCACACACCGGGCGATTCGCCTGGTGTGGGACGATTCGCCCCACGTCCCGGGCGACTCGCCCGGGATTGTTTTTTGGCCAGATACGCGTTTTCGACGCGTTTTTGGATTTCTTCCCCTTTTCGGACTCGGATTTTGCCTTCTAGTGACCTTTTAGCCTTCAGACTCGACCCCTAGACTTCAAATCCTATCCGGAATCTTTCATATACTCCAATTAGGCTTCTGGAACACCAATTCCTTGTCGTCTTCAATATAATTGCCCTGAAAACCTCATTTTTCAACCAAAACCTGTAAAATACAAACTAAAGGAAAACGTGACACTATTCTAATAAAATGCACTAAAATATAGCTAAGTTAACATAGAGGATAGCTAAAATAGGTGAAAAAGACTCAAATGAAAGTGTAAAATACACATTCATCAAATAGAAGTAAAGAACAAAATTCTAAACTTACCAGTACAGCTGCCAAAGCCTTGCACCTATCAGATTTAGGAATGCGATTGTCAAGATGATAATGTTTGTTCGTTTCAAGGCAGACAACGAATAGTGTAAAGTGATTTTCTTGTTGTTTTGTAGAATTATCCAGGAAATGTGGAAAGAAGAACTGCAAAGAAAATCAAATACATATAAAACTCAGAGAACATATATTCAAAACTCACTCCATAATATGAAAATGAATAAAAATTAAATTACCTGTTTCACACTTTTCAAGAACTCAAAGTTGGATTCAACTGTATTCAAAATCCAGTCGTCCATAAAATTACTTAAATCCGATTTTGCTTTATTCAACTCTTCAATAGTAGGCACATATGACTCATCAGCCCTCGGAGGATAACCAGCAAGAGTCGACCAAAATGACTAAAACAAATAACAAAAATAAAATAAAAATGTTACTTTAAAAAACAGAACATGTATACTTAAGCAATTACTTAGAAAATCTGAAAACACTTACATGCAATTGAATTCCAAAACAGCAAATACGAGGTTCATCTTTGCTTCTAATAATCTCAACATGGTTGATTGAAACAGATATGGCATCAATGCTAGCATCATAGATTGAGTTCTCAGAAGCTAATGTCAAAACATCCTCAGGTCTTATCAAAGTAAGTGTATGATACTCCGAAAATAAGAAGTCTTCAACACCCAAAGCAGCATCACCTTGTTTCACTTCCTGTTTTTTTTTCACTGAAAATATACAAATAAATAAAACTCAAAACATTATATGCATAAAACTCAAACAACCAGAATACAATACTCAAAAAACACACATATAACAAAAAAAAGAACAAAACAATACCTTTTCCAATGTCCAGACATGTATATCATGTAATCACAAGTCTCTTTCCTGAGACTCTTCATATCAACGAACTCCTTTGCATGATGCCTCATCCACTGAGAAACTAATGAGATATGTCTATTTGGAACTCCTACTGCCTCACTACATCCCAAGACATCAATATTTAAATCCAAGTCTTCATCTGCAAAGAAAACAAAATGTTCATAATTAGGAATATGATAGATGTAAAACTCAAACATTAACCACATAAAACTCAAGCAAACACCACATAAAACTCAAACAAAAAAGTACATAATACTCAAAGATAAAGAAAATCATTTTCTTATAAACTTTAACATACCATCACTTTTGTTCAAAAAATAATTACTTTGCTTTTGTCATTCCTTGAACTCCTCTAATTCCTCAATCTTATTGAGTTTTTCCCTTTCCATGTGTTGACTGGCCAAATCATCTGAAAAAAATGCACTTTTCGAATTTCGTTTGATTGAATTTCTGTTACATGAGTAACAGAAGTAGAAGCAAAAGCACGAGCAGGAACTTGTGACTGTGTTTCAAAGATCTTTGATGACTCTATAAAAAATGTAAAACATCTTAGTTAGCAAAGATTATAAAAGCAGTCCATTACAATCTTAATGTCAAAGTAAAACTCAGAAATTATATACGTACCATCATTCAATTCTTCAGTCTGAGTCTGATTCTCAAATCCGATAATATCTACTTCGCTTCTATCATTGTTCAAGTCAACAGTCCTTTCGATGTCTTTGCTCACATCTGACTCTTCAATCTTTTGTTTCGCATCTTCTTCACATTGTGTTGGACAAACGCCAAGGTCGTAATTAGCAACAATTGTTGCTGCTACTACTTCACAGTGAGCTTTTGTACATTCATCAAGCTCTCTATAAACTCCATTGTCGGTCCAGAATTTTCGTGAAGCTAAACAGCTATAATCTCTATCAACTGGAGTGGAATAGTGCTTCTTAATGAATTCAGTATGATGCCGAAATACCACATCCATGTTCCGCTTCAATAGCCTCCATCCATAGTCAAGCGGCTAAAAAACCAAACATGATATATATAAAAACACAAACATGATATATATAAAAACTCAAACAGGCAGCACATAAAACTCAAGCATATAATAAAAAATATTACATGCATCGACAGTAATATAACTCAAATAAGCACCAAATTAAACTCAAACAGACAACATATAAAACTTATCCTCAAGCACCTTATTAATGGAGAAAAACATTCCTATAGAATTGAGAATCCTATTGCTATGAATGTTTAAGCTTAAACTCAGTCTGTAATGCATATAAAACTCATGGACAGTGGTAAACCTCAAGCACCAAATGAAACACAAACAGAGAGCATATAAAACTCAAGCATATATAAAAAAATATAACGTGCATCGACAGTGATATAACTCAAACAAGCACCAAGTAAAACTCAAACAGACATCATATAAAACTCAAACATATAAAACTTATCCTCAAGCACCTTATTAATGTACAAAAACATTCCTATAGAATTGAGAATACTCAATAAGAATACTCACATCAATTGTTTCCTTCTCCAACTGTGCATTTGTAGGGATTCCTTCAGGGATGCAAAATTTGAGAATTCTATCATCGGAATCCTTAGTTTCATCTTTCTGAATTTGTTCAAGAGAAAGCCCCGGTAGATCACATCCCTTACTGATGGGAAACTCTATGTTGAATCAAAGGCAATATTATTGGCATGTCATTGCCTTTGTACATGAATCTATAAATGAATAAAAAAAAAAGTTAGCTAAAGAAAACATGACGATTAACATGTAAAAAAAAACTGAAAAGTTATAATATAAGATGACGTACCTATGCGCATATGCAAGCAGCATCACAGGAACACAAGCATAGAGTTTACTCTTGTTCTTACTGTTACTGACGAACGCTTTGGATTGTCGTGTTCCAAGCAATCAATCAAATAAATTTTTATTTAGCCAATGGCAATTCACAACTACAACGAAAACCGTAGTGTAGCAGTAGAATAACCTCGAGTGTCGATCTCTAAGGACTACAACTAGCTTTATCTAATCTAATTTAGAATATAAAACAGCAGACGATTTAGCAAAGGTTTTTCTTAACAGATAATGGAGATTGGTGATAGTATGGTCCTTCAAAGCATAACGGGTTAATAATCATGCATAAATTCCTCGGTTTTGCATAGAGATCCTTGATCAATGAATTGTCCAGTTGTAATTACTAAACACTACGAAGATATAGATTAGATAGGTCAAAGACCAATGAGTTGTCCAATTGTGTTCAGTAATTAATCAACAATACGAAGATAGAGATTTAGATAGATCAAAGAAATAAAGCAATAACACGCAGTATAATGCGCGATATAGCCATTAGCATAATTATCAACCCTTCGCTAAGAATTCACATACTATCACCAACGAGAAGTTTAGCTACTCATAGTTGTCATGCAATCAACAGAAATCATAGAAGAAAACATGTTGAAAGATATATAAAAATAAGTAGAAAAAACTGTAAGATACAATGTTACCGAAGTTTGTCAATCATTGAAAAATCTTGATCTTACAAGCTCCAAACTGCTAAGAAAAAGTATCTCCTAAGCTCTGAACCCCCAGAACAGGCTCTGGGGAATTCCTATCTAAAACTACAGAGAAAGGTGAGAGAAAAGGTCTTGAAAAGTATGAAAAACGGAGAAAAACTGAGCAACTATATATAGGCTTCGAATTTTGTGGGGCGAAGGGCCCTACACACCGGGCGATTCGCCTGGTGTGGGGCGATTCGCCCCACATCCCGGGCGATTCGCCCGGGAGTAAAACTCGGCCTGATATGCATTTTCGACGCGTTTTTGAATTTCTTCCCCTTTTCGTACTCGGTTTCTGACTTCTAGTGGCCTTCTAACCTCCAAATTCGACCCGTAGACTTCAAATCCTATCCGGAATCTTTCAGATACTCCAAATAGGCTTCTGGAACACCAATTCCTTGTCAACCTTGTTTTTCAACCAAAACCTGTAAAATAAAAACTAAAGGGAAACGTGACATTATTCTAATAAAATGCACTAAAATATAACTAAATTAACATAGAGGATAGCTAAAATAGGTGAAAAAGACTCAAATGAAAGTGTAAAATACACATTCATCAAACTCCCCAAACCGAACCTTTGCTTGTCCTCAAGCAACTAAGCTAGACTCTAATGCAAAAAACAATGCAACACACAAAATGGAGTCTCATGCCAAATAAAATGAACTAATCTACCGAATCTATCAAAAAACATATGAACAAAAACCATACAAGTCATAACATGAATATAGGTTGAAGAATGCCTCGATTGACTCATACACATCCACATAAGCACTTATGTCAAGACAAAATAGTCTCTCGTAACATTCTCTACCTGGACCTAGTCAGTGACGACGTAATGAAACATGTTAGAATACGAATGGTTGTCCCGTGCCTATGAAAATGAGGACTTACTACTGTTCACCAAGTTAAGACTTTTCCTAAAAGAGGTCGAACCAGTACTGGCTCTCATCAAACGAAGGAGGGTTCCCTATAAAAGCTAACACTCCCCTATTCTACCCATCTCTCAAGTAAAGTCCTAAGCCATTCACCACTTCCTGAATGGCATGACGAGGGTGGTCTAGAACAGATGACACTCAAAAACAAAAAACAATAAATAGAAAATTACAACACGATTACGAACATTACAAGAATTGGAAAATGAGACATAACACTTTGCTAAACTGCTATTTGGCTTTCTTTTTGGATCCTTCTTTGCTTTTTTAGGGTCTTTTCTTTTTTTTTTCTTTTTTTCTTTTCCAGTTTCTTTTTTCCCTTTTTTTCCTTTTTTTCCTGGAATTTTTCTTTTTCTCTTTTTTTTTGATTTTTTAGCCAGCAGTAGCACAACGAGAAAGAGATAAAATGACTCACAAACGACTTCCCCAAACCTATTCGAAAGAATAGGTTGGAGTACAAAATTTACGAAAAAGGAAAAATAAACTCACAACACAGAAATGCAAAACGAAAAACAAGTCTAATGATGGTGCAACCCCCTCCCCAAACCTATTCGGAAGAATAGGTTATAAACAAAGGATCACAAAACCTCACACTACCTCCTTCCTAGGCATTTAGCAATCTCAAAGCATGGTGAAGACTTGTTGCCTCTTAGGTACATAATTACTCGGGAAAACAACCATAAGACCCTAACATGCATCATCCTATTATAAAGGCCTTCGTGAACCGCAGTAGAGAAAACACCACTAAGTGATGTCGAGACTACCAAGCTTAACTAAGTGCAATACATAAATGTGACAAGCCAAGCGAGAAAAACCTCAAACAAATTCATAGAGATGAAGCATACGATTAATGGCATACTTAGTTAATCTACCCAATAAAAAAGTTCAAAAAATTCGGCAATAAACTCCATATAAAACATGCAAGACTATCCTAGGATGAATGTAGTGAATGCAACCTAAAACCTAAGAAAGCAGTAAACGTGCAAATGCAAAAGAAAAAACAAGATACCAATCAACACAAAGCCAAACAATACTTAACATCGCGGTTCACATCCCATCCCCCTTATGATTCTTAAGCTAGCCCCTAGCAAAAGAGAATGAGTAATAAGAAGTGATACTAGATGTTACCGAACGATATGGCCTCGGTTGGCTGAGAGTGGACATGTGAAAAGACTAATCATCGGGATTGTATTCCCCATAAAAGTCCCTCCACATGTCAGGCAGGAGATCATTGGACCGCTGTAGAGCCTCCTGTTGCTGCTGAATGAGCTGTTGTTGCTCCCACCTTTCATGCCTATCCTCTCGGCGATGCTCCTCGAATATCTCCCAGTCGCGGTTGCGCTGGGCAATGTGCCTGTCGAGGTCTTGTCGCAGTCCTAGGACAGAAGTGGTCAAGGCTGCAGAACGAGCATCAACTCTATCGAAACGGTCGTCGAGGTAGGCCCGGAATTCAGAGAAATCAATACCTCTAGACCCCTGTGGTGCTCGAGGTGGTGCATGTGGTGCTCTATGGACAAAAGGGATATCCGGGATGGGGGCTTGGCCATCATCATCTTCCATAGCATCCTCATAATCATTCTCATTATCTGAATCGCTCGGCTGGAAGGGTGCTTCCACATCAGCAGCGGCAGCCGTGGGGTTCTTCATCTGATACCTAACAAGCTGTACCTCAATAGTCGAGGGTGAAAGGGCAGCGACCTCGCAATCACCCTCGTCAATGTCCTCGACCCCGTAATATTTGCAGTAGGCAGTGATGAAGCTCGGAAAGATGAAGGGCTTCTTCTTCTTTTCCTAGTGGCGCTCATACTCTTTGTACATGATGTGCCCGATATCGATCTGATGTTTGTCTATCAAGCAGTAGAGGAGCTCGGCATAATTTGGCTGTATCCAAGTGTCATTCTTTCTCGGGATCAAGTTGAAGATGCAGAATTTCATCATCACCTTAGCCTCGATACTAAGGTCGCTCTAATGGATCCGTGCAGGTTCTGCTCCGATTTCTGGATACCTGTATTCCCTATTGCAGATCACATCCGTAATGTATCTTTCTATCCCCTTAGAAGCCCTCGAATATTGGTAGGCATGGTTGCTCCCTGTGAACTCCCGTTGCCCAAAATGGATGAATGAAGAAATTAATTCTGGTGTCCATGGTATAATTAGGCCTTGAACTAGTACCCCATTCTTCTCCTCGAGATCAGTGAATCCAGTGTAGAACTCTTGGAGGAGGCTCACGTCGTACCCCTTGAACCTGTTGGAACTATACCAAACCCAATTCCTTTTTGATGCCAATCGATAGAGCGTCCTATACCCCGCCGTTTGAGCTACTGCCTCCGGAACATCAATCCTCTTGTCCGGTATGATCGATCTCCCACCTTGGGCTAGCTCCGCTTCGAGCCTTTGTCGGACATCTATCGCAGCTAGAGATAACTCGTACAAGTCGTGAGAAGGTTGGGAGCTTGATGCTACTCCCTTTCCCTTCCTGCTCGAGCCAGCTCTCCTTGATCCTCTTGGAGCCATGATTCCTACAAACATCAATAAGTATCTTGTATGACACAAAACAGACTTATGCATATGCATATGTACGAGCGAACAAACGAGCAATATCTACGAAAATCGAACTCCTCAAAAACCCAATGTCTAGTCTAGCTACTTCATCATGCAACATATCAATGTAACTACTACAATCACATATCACATTATGCTCTTGCTAGACAACAAATGCCTTGAATCACAAGGCTCAATTCATACCATACTAACAAAAATCTAACATCATAAATCTTCAACCTCATCAATCATGCATTCTACCACTACATCCATCATTATCATATCAACTAACACATGTTTAAACAAGGAATGAAAGTAAAAGATACATTGCATAACAAGATATAGTCATCTAATAGCAAAAATCTCAAATCAACAAACCAAGCCTAATTGAACATGCAATTGATAGTGAATAACGTTTTTAATCACACAAATCATCAACCCATACATCAAACAAGTTTAATTGAAGCATAAATCAAAAAACCCCCAAATTTGAAAAATTAGGGTTCATGTGAGATTACCTCAAATCCGAAGATTGAATGTACTAGGAAGAGATTTGTTCGGATGAAAAGAAAGAGCACGTAACGGGCTTCGATTGAAGCTAAAGAACACACAATTTGATGGTAATATGAAGAAGTTATGAAGGACAGAAGATATTTTGAAAAATGGATAATTTTTTGGAGTTAGATGAAGAAGATGGAGAAAAATGAGAGAAATGGGGGAGCTCCCCATTTTTTTGTTTTGCAGAGTCTCGGTGCGAGTCGCCCCGTGCGTGGCGAATCGCCCCGCGCGTGTCGTGGGGCGATTCGCCCCCCATGGGGGACGATTCACCCCCCACCTCCTGAGGCGGGGAGACGAACTTTTCGAAAAAATGCGGTTTTTAAGTCCTCGAAAACCATTTTTCTCATAAAACGACTCGAAAAATCTCACTCAAACATAACATAAGCACATACGACACAGAGACGAACAAATTCACATATGAAAAGCAAATTGTTCAAGAATGAATGCATGCAAAAAAGCAGTAAAGAAAGCGATAAAAACTCGGGGTTGCCTCCCGGATAGCGTCATTGTTTAAAGTCTTTGACTCGACTCCTGTCTGCGCCTAGCTCTTCTTTTTTAGGGTACTAGACTTCCCCTTCATGGATCTCCTCCTCATGCCACGAACCTGTGAATAAGAATGAACATAGGCAGCAAGACCATAGTAGTTAATAGTGTGCGAAGTATCAGGTGAATCAGGTATGGCTCTCAAGACATGTCGCTTGCCATCCACTTCAATAGTGCAAGTCCTTCGGTAGATGTCCATCACAGAGCGTAGCTTAGTCAAGAACGTTCGCCCCAAGAGAACGACATCCCCTGTCCCAGGTGTAGACGCCGGCATAACTACAAAATTGGTGTATACAGAAGCTTCACCAATATTGACCAATACATTCTTTACAACGCCTTCGGGTCTCACAAAGGATCCATCCGCCAGTTGCACAATAGCCTTATACTCAGATAGTTTTCAAAGGCTGATGAACGCGTGGATGTCGGGTCCAACGTATCAATAAATTTGTTATTTAGCCAAAGGCAATTCACAACTACAACGAAAACCGTAGTGTAGCAGTAGAATAACCTCGAGTGTCGATCTCTAAGGACTATAACTAGCTTTATCTAATCTAATTTAGAATATAAAACAGCAGACGATTTAGCAAAGGTTTTTCTTAACAGATAATGGATATTGGTGATAGTATGGTCCTTCAAAGCATAACGGGTTAATAATCATGCATAAATTCCTCGGTTTTGCATAGAGATCCTTGATCAATGAATTGTCTAGTTGTAATTACTAAACACTACGAAGATATAGATTTAGATAGGTCAAAGACCAATGAATTGTCCAATTGTGTTCAGTAATTAATCACCAATACGAAGATAGAGATTTAGATAGATCAAAGAAATAAAGCAATAACACGTAATATAATGCGCGATATAGCCATTAGCATAATTATCAACCCTTCGCTAAGAATTCACATACTATCACCAACGAGAAGTTTAGCTACTCATAGTTGTCATGCAATCAACATAAATCATAGAAGAAAACATGTTGAAAGATATATAAAAATAAGTAGAAAAACTGTAAGATACAATGTTACCGAAGTTTGTCAATCTCCGAAAAATCTCGATCTTACAAGCTCCAAACTGCTAAGAAAAATTATCTACTAAGCTATGAACCCCCAGAACAGGCTCTGGGGAATTCCTACCTAAAACTACAGAGAAAGGTGAGAGAAAAGGTCTGGAAAAGTATGAAAAACGGAGAAAAATTGAGCAACTATATATAGGCTTCGAATTTTGTGGGGCGAAGGGCCCCACACACTGGGCGATTCGCCCCACATCCCGGGCGATTCGCCCGGGAGAAAAACTCGGGAATTTACGCGTTTTCGACGCATTTTTGGATTTCTTCCGCTTTTCGGACTCGGTTTCTGACTTCTAGTGGCCTTCTAACCTCCAGATTCGACCACTAGACTTCAAGTCCTATCCGGAAACCTTCAGATAGTCCAATTAGGCTTCTGGAACACCAATTCCTCATCAACTTTAATATAATTGCTCTGAAATCCTCGTTTTTCAACCAAAACCTGTAAAATAAAAACTAAAGGGAAACGTGACACTATTCTAATAAAATGAACTAAAATATAGCTAAATTAATATAGAGGATAGCTAAAATAGGTGAAAAAGACTCAAATGAAAGTGTAAAATACACATTCATCAAACTCCCCAAACCGAACATTTGCTTGTCCTCAAGCAACTAAGCTAGACTCTAATGCAAAAAACAATGCAACACATAAAATGGAGTCTCATGCTAAATAAAATGAACTAATCTACTGAATCTATCAAATAACATATGAACAAAAACCATATAAATCAAAACATGAATATAGGTTGAAGAATGCCTCGATTGACTCATACACATCCACATAAGCACTTATGTCAAGACAAGATAGTCTCTCGTAACATTCTCTACCTGGACCTAGTCAGTGACGACGTAATGAAACATGTTAAGATACGAATGGTTGTCCCGTGCCTATGAAACTGAGGACTTACTGTTGTTCACCAAGTTTAAGACTTTTCCTCAAAGAGGTTGAACCAGTACTGGCTCTCATCAAACAAAGGAGGGTTCCCTATAAAAGATAATAGTCCCCTATTTTACCCATCTCTCAAGCAAAGCCTTATGATTTTCACCACTTCCTGAATGGGAGGACGAGGGTGGTCTAGAACAGATGACACTCAAAAACAAAAGACAGAAAAATAAAAAATTACAACACAATTACGAACATTACAAGAATTGAAAAATGAGACACAACACTTTGCTAAACTGTTATTTGGCTTTTTTGGACACTTCTTTGCTTTTTCGGGGTCTTTTCTTTTTTTTTTCTTTTTTGTTCTTTCCAGTTTCTGTTTTTTTTCTTTTTTCCTGGAATTTTTCTTTCTTTCTTTTTCGATTTTTTTTTTAGCCAGCAGTAGCATAACGAAAAGAGAAACAAAATGACAAACGACTTCCCCAAACCTATTCGAAGGAATAGGTTGGAGTACAAAATTTACGAGAAAGGAAAAATAAACTCACAACACATAAATGAAAAAACGAAAAACAAGTCTAATGATAGTGTAACCCCCTCCCCAAACCTATTCGGAAGAATAGGTTATAAAGAAAGGATCACACAACCTCACAATACCTCCTTCCTAGGCATTTAGCAATCTCAAAGCATGGTGAAGATTTGTTGCCTCTTAGGTACATAATTACTCGGGAAAACAACCATAAGACCCTAACATGCATCATCCTATTATAAAGGCCTTCGTGAATCGCAGTAGAGAAAACACCACTAAGTGATGTCGATACTACCAAGCTTAACTAAGAGCAATACATAAATGTGACAAGCCAAGCGAGAAAAACCTCAAACAAATTCATAGAGATGAAGCATATGATTAATGGCATAGTTAGTTTATCTACCCAATAAAAAAGTTCAAGTAATTCGGCAATAAACTCCATATAAAACATGCAAGACTATCCTAGGGTGAATGCAGTGAATGCAACCTAAAAAACTAAGAAAGCAGTAAACGTGCAAATGCAAATGCAAACAAAGAACAAGATACTAATCAACACAAAGCCAAACAATACTTAACATCGTGGTTCACATCCCAACCCCCTTATGATTCTTAAGCTAGCCCCTAGCAAAAGAGAATGAGTAATAAGAAGTGATACTAGATGTTACCGAACGGTTTGGCCTCGGTTGGCTGATGAACGTATTTTTTACGCGTTCATCTTGTCTTTTTTACCTTCGTTTGCTATCTTTTAGCCTTGTTTTTTTTTTTGTTAGTTTTGTAGAATAGTGTCACGTTTTGTGTTTTCTGCATTTTCAGGCACTTAGGTACGAAACGGCGTTTTTGGAGCTAAAAACGAGCCTTTTTGATGGAAAAGATGGCCCCGTTGAAGTTCCCCAATCTCCGTGGCTTGTTCGTAAGTGTTTGAGCGTCAATAAGCATCGAGAAGGATGAGTCCAAGGCACCCGAGGGCCGTGCGAGGGCAAAAAGATTGAGTTTGAAGACAAAAATCTGCCCAGGAGCCAAGCTAAGCGCCTGGAATAGTGAAGCGCTCCGCTTCATTTTCCAGGAGCTTTGGCACAGAAGCCAAGCGAAGCGCTTGGAGTGCCAAAGCGCTTCGCTTGCCAAGCGCTCCGCTTGGCTTCTCCAAGCGGTCCGCTTGGCAGCGGTTACGTTTTCGGATTTTCCTTCTTAGATCTGATCTTTGGTCATTTTTTGAATATCTTTTGAACTGTAGCTTCGTTTTGGAGAGCTCCTAAGCCCCAAAACTCAGAGAAAACTCAGATTACATTGTATTTTAGCTTGGGATTGAAGATTTTGATTGGAATTCATCCTTCGTAATCATCTACGGAGAGGTTTTCTTTGATTTCCACCGATTAGTGACAGCTTTGGTGGTAACTTGTATCACTCTCTTGTCTTGTAGTTTGATATGATGTATTCTGATTATTATTCATATGAATTGATGTCTATGTTGATGAATATGAGTAGCTAAATCTTTTGTGTTGGTGGTAGAATGTAGAATATGCATGCTATGGGTTATGCTTATGCTTACATGAGATTGTGATTCAATCTTGCTGCAAATTCCTTCATATGATTCTTAGTTGCCTATAAAATATATTCGAATTGAGTATAGTGACAAACTCTTGGTCAATGAAAGCTATAGGATTGTATGTTAGAGATTTGCAGCATGCTAGATAAATGGTGTTAGTGACAAGCACCTCTAAAGTATTGATAGTGGTCTTTTATGATGTGCGTCTTGAATGTTACCTAGACGAGTTGCTTAGCAGACTTGATCGAAGGTTTTACGCACTGAACTTGTGAGCATATTCGTAACCCATGCATGTGTATTTGATTTCTACCACCAACCGTTTTCCAAACTTGATTACAACAATCTGATTTCTCGTTGCTTTGTTCAAAGAAAACGATTCTATAAACATTTGAACTCGTTGACTGAAATTACTACCAAAAACCTCAAGCAAAGCCACGTTAGGTCCCGAGAGAACGACACTCGGGGACAACTTGCCATTTCACTCTAGTTTGTGTAGTGATAAGTGTTCTTAGGCTTTTAAACAAATTTAATTGGTGAAAAACGACATCATCAATTTGGCGCCGTTGCCGGGGAACTAACTCCTTTGGTTGGTGTTTTTGTTTTGGTTTTTCAGCCAACATCACTTTCTCACCCCATTTCTTTCCCCCTATTTCTTTGTGCTTAATTCTATGTGTTCTGGTTTTTGTTTCACTAACGGGAACTAATCCTTGTGAGAGAGTTGTGTTGATTGCACTAGATTTCAGGCGAGATGGCTGAGCAACCACTGAAGTTACTCTCAAAAGTTACGGTTGGGCCTAGTGGTCCAGCTATTGTTCTCAATGATGCAACGAGGAATCTACAGCTTAAAGGACACGTGTTCCAGCAATTACCCAAGTTCTATGGCATGGACAATGAGGACGTCATTGGGTATTTGAATGACTTAGAGCATTTCGTGCTCTACTTGCCTAGACCGGATGATGGAATTACTGATGATGATTTGCGGATGAAGGTTTTCGCTATGGGAGTTGGGGATAGAGCGAAGGCCTCGTTGAGATCCTTAGAAGCTGGATCTTTGACCACATGGGCTCAAGTGTTTGAAAAATTTATGGATCGGTATTATCCCGCTTCCAAGACTATGGTTATGAAGACACAAATCAGCACTTTTGAGCAGAAGTATGATGAAGCTTTCCATGAGGCTTATGATCGGTTTAAGGGGTTGCAATATCGGTACCCACATCACGGCTTCAATGGAGGTCAGCTCATCCAACTCTTCTATAATGGTTTGCATCCTGGTGTTCAAGCACAAGTGGATAGCATTTGTGGAGGAAGCATTGGAGAGTTGTTTCCGAGTCAAGCTCAAGCTAAGTTGGATATAATGTACCGGAATTCTCAGAACCGGAATATAAGAGCCAAGATTCATTCAAAAGAACCTAGAGAAGAACCCATAGCGGCTTTTGAGGAGAAAGTGGGTCGTGGTGATGACTATGAGCAAGGATTCGCCAGTCAACGTCAACATGCTGAGGTAAACTATGGGGTACCCGGATATGCTCCATCCTCTTTGGTCGCCATGGTGCAAAGCTTGGTAGAAAAGACCGACAAATTTATGGAATCTTATTACAAGAATCAGGCTATGAACGAGAAGCGGTTTGAGAACTTGGAGGCTAGTACTTCTTCTCTTAACAGGAAGTTGCAAGAGCTCATTGATAGAGGAGTTAGTCCTGAGCAAGAGAAGCTTTTGGGTAATACCGAGAGAGCTATGGCCATCACGGTGGTGACTAATATTCCAATTGAGATCACGGTCACAAGAGAAGGAGCATGAGTAGAGATTCCAAGTAGCAAGAAAATCTCTGAGCCTTGCGTTGCTAACGAGGAGCCTAAGCCCTCTATGGTTGAGGAAGAAGCTTCACATATTGAAGAAGAAAGCTCATCGTTTGAGGATGAGATGGTGGAAGTACCCGCACTTGAGAGCTTCGATGTGGAAATCGGTCTTGGCACGAAGGATGGTATATTGGCTACATTGGACACAGGATCTGGAGTCAATGTCTTGCCGATGAATGTGTATGAAGAATCCCGGTTGACTTGTTTGAACCCTATGAAAGCTATGGTTCAACTTGCTGATGGGTCTATGAGGAGACCTTTGGGAGTTCTCGAAGACTTGGTTATTAGAGTTGCCGGTGTTGAGGTGAAGACGAGCTTCATAGTTATGCCGACTTCGGAAGCCAATCTTAAGGATGTGGTCCTGTTGGGAAGAGCCTTCATCAACAAGGTGCACATGGTGATTGACATGTACCGTCGTACATGTAGTTTTGAGGTAGATGGCAAGCGACACATGTTGCGAGCCATTGTTAATTCATGTGTTGAGAAGACTTGCACTAACAAACTTATAGGATACTTTGGTCCTCTATTCTTTCGTTCAAATGTGCAGGGATTTCACCGATTAAAGGGGGCATTGATGGGGAAGTCTAGTACCCAATATGAATTCAACCCCAATTGAGCCTTGAAGAGTCGAGCCAACGACGTGTAAACAAAGGCGCTTCTCGGGAGGCAACCCGAGGTGGTAAGTGTTTTGCATTTAGTTAGCTTTCTTTGTGTTTGTAGTCGTGGCATGTGTGCCTTTTGTTTGTCGTGATTAGTATAGTCTAGTTTTTGTCTTGGTGCCTTAGGTGATTAAGATAGGAAAAAAACATCGAAAATCCGGAAACAGAGCCAAGCGAAGCGCTTAGCAAGCCCAGGCGGTCCGCTTGGATTTCCAGTAAGAATTTCATTCTTACTGGAATTTCAAGCGGAGCGCCTGGAGCCTCCCAAGCGCTCCGCTTGACAAGCGAACTGCTTGGCTCCCGCCAAGCGGTCCGCCTGGACCCTGTACCCAGATTTTCCTCGTTTTCTCCATTCTTCTCACCTTTGCGCAACCGTTTTCACATGTTTCTTAAGTCCTTTCAGGTACTACTCATATATAGGAGATTGGACACGAACCTTTATCTCAGGGAAGTGTACTTTCAATCCAATTTTTCCTTTTCATTCAACTTTTCTTTGCTCGAGGACGAGCAAAAGTTTAGGTTTGGGGAGGGGGTATTGGATTTTCAGTACTATATGCTTGTGTGGTTCGTACATGCCTGATTTTACTCAAGTTCATGTGATTTGTCGTGTTTTTTCAAATTTTTGCATGCATATCATCCATAGATTAGTTGTTGCACGTTGTTGTGTGTGGAGTTTATTGCCAAGTTTTTTGAAGTTTTTTATTGATTAGACTAAGTGTTTATGACCATTGATCATATGTTGCATCACTTTGCAAGTAGTTTGAGGCTTGTCTCGCTTGGTTTGTCACATTCGCTTGTGCACTAGTTAAGCTTAGTAGTCTCGACATCACCTTGAGTGGTGTTTCTTCTGCTGCGGTTCACGATGGCCTTATGAAATGATGCATGTTAGAGTCTATGGTTGTAAACCGTGTAATTATGTACGTAAGAGGCGACAAGTTATTTACCTCGATTAGAGATTGCCAAATGCCTAGGAAGGAGGTAGTGTGAGGTGTGCGATTCCTTGTATTAAACCTATTCTATCGAATAGGTTTGGGGAGGGGGTTGCCTTATTTGATCTTGTCTTTCGTCTTTGAGTCTTTGTAAAGTTTCCCTTTTTCTTTTTCTTCTTGTTTTGTGTCCCAACCTATTCTTTCGAATAGGTTTGGGGAGGTGTCTTTGTAAAAGAGTCTTTCCTTTTTATTTTTCGTCTTTGTGCTCAAACCTATTCTTTTGAATAGGTTTGGGGAGGTGTTTTTGACACTTAGTACTGCTGCTTGCCCCTATATAAAAAAAGAAAGAGAAAAAAGAAAAGAAGAAGAAAAGAAAAAGAAATATAAAAAAAAAAAAAAAAAATAAATAAATAAAAAAGAAGAAAGAAAATAAAGAATAAGACCCAAAAGCAAAAGAAGGGTCGTTGCAAGCCAAAAGCAGTCTCGTAGTGTCAAGTGTCATGTAAATATTTTGTCCTTGTGAATTGTCGAGTTGTAAATTCTATCTTTCGTTTCGTGTCGCCTTGTCCAAGGCCTGTTCTTGACCACCCTCATCTTGCTATTCAAGAAGTGGTTGAAAGAGGCTCATTCTTGAGAGTCTGGGTAGAATAGGGGAGTGTTATCTTCTAAGGGAACCCTCCTTCGTTTGATGAGAGCCAGTATTGGTTCGCCCTCTCTTGAGGAAAAGTCTCGCTTGGTGAACAGTAGTGAGCCCTCGGTTTCATAGGCACGGGGCAATTGTAGTATGATAACATGCATCATTGTGTCGTCACTGACCAGGTCTAGTTAGAAGATGTTACGAGAGACTCCTTTGTTTAACCAAGTGCACATGAGAATGTGTATATTCGCAATCGAGTCATTCTTCAACCTACTTGCATGTCATGCTCATTTGGTTTTGTTCATAAGCATTTGGTAGATTCAATAGATTAGTTCACTTCACTTGGCATGAGACTCCTTATGTGTTGCATTTAGGATAGTTTGTTGTTTGAGGACAAGCAAAGGTTTGGTTTGGGGAGTTTGATGAACGTATTTTTGACGCGTTCATCTTGTCTTTTTTACCTTCTTTTGCTATCTTTTAGCCTTTTTTTTTGGTTAGTTTTGTAGAATAGTGTCACGTTTTGTGTTTTCTGCATTTTCAGGCACTTAGGTACGAAACGACGTTTTTTGAGCTAAAAACGAGCCTTTTTGATGGAAAAGATGGCCCCGTTGAAGTTCCCCATTGAGCGTCAATAAGCATCGAGAAGGATGAGTCCAAGGCACCCGAGGGCCGTGTGAGCGCAAAAAGATTGAGTTTGAACACAAAAATCTGCCCAGGAGCCAAGCTAAGCGCCTGGAATAGTGAAGCGCTCCGCTTCATTTTCCAGGAGCTTTGGCACAGAAGCCGAGCGAAGCGCTTGGAGTGCCAAAGCGCTTCGCTTGCCAAGCGCTCCGCTTGGCTTCTCTAAGCGGTTACGTTTTCGGATTTTCCTTCTTAGATATGATCTTTGGTCATTTTTTAAATATCTTTTGAACTGTAGCTTCGTTTTGGAGAGCTCCTAAGCCCCAAAACTCAGAGAAAACTCAGATTACATTGTATTTTAGCTTGGGATTCAAGATTTTGATTGGAATTCATCCTTTGTAATCATCTACGGAGATGTTTTCTTTGATTTCCACCGATTAGTGAAAGCTTTGGTGGTAACTTGTATCACTCTCTTGTCTTGTAGTTTGATATGATGTATTCTGATTATTATTCATATGAATTGATGTCTATGTTGATGAATATTAGTAGCTAAATCTTTTGTGTTGGTGGTAGAATGTAGAATATGCATGCTATGGGTTATGTTTATGCTTACATGAGATTGTGATTCAATCTTGCTGCAAATTCCTTCATACGATTCTTAGTTGCCTATAAAATATATTCGAATTGAGTATAGTGACAAACTCTTGGTCAATGAAAGCTATAGGATTGTATGTTAGAGATTTGCAGCATGCTAGATAAATGGTGTTAGTGACAAGCACCTCTAAAGTATTGATAGTGGTCTTTTATGATGTGTGTCTTGAAAGTTACCTAGACGAGTTGCTTAGCAGACTTGATCGAAGGTTTTACGCACTGAACTTGTGAGCATATTCGTAACCCATGCATGTGTATTTGATTTCTAGCACCAACCGTTTTCCAAACTTGATTACAACAATCTGATTTCTCGTTGCTTTGTTCAAAGAAAACGACTCTATAAACATTTGAACTCGTTGACTGAAATTACTAGCAAAAACCTCAAGAAAAGCCACGTTAGGTCCCGAGAGAACGACACTCGGGGACAACTTGCCATTGCACTCTAGTTTGTGTATTGATAAGTGTTCTTAGGCTTTTAAACAAATTTAATTGGTGAAAAACGATATCATCATTGGCTGAGAGTGGACATGTGAAAAGACTAATCATCGGGATGGTAATCCCCATAAAAGTCCCTCCACATGTCAGACAGGAGATCGTTGGACTGCTGTAGAGCCTCCTGTTGCTGCTGGATGAGCTGTTGCTGCTCCCACCTTTGTTGCCTATCCTCTCGGCGATGCTCCTCGAATGTCTCCCAATCGCGGTTGCGCTGGGCAATGTGCCCGTCGAGGTCCTGTCGCAGTGCCGTGGTACTGGCATCAACTCTATCGAAACGATCGTCGAGGTAGGCCCGGAGTTCAGAGAAGTCAAATCCTCTAGACCCCTGTGGTGCTCGTGGCGCTGCATGCGGTGCTCTATGGACAAATGGAATATCCGGGATAGGGGCTTGGCCATCATCAGCCTCCATAGCATCCTCATAATCATTCTCATTATCGGAATCGCTCGGTTGGAAGGGTGCTTCCACATCAGCAGCGGCAGCCGTGGGGTTCTTCACTACCTAGCAAGCTTCACCTCAATAGTCGAGGGTGAAAGGGCAGCGACCTCGCAATCCCCCTCGTCAATATCCTCGACCCCATGATATTTGCAGTAGGCAGTGATGAAGCTCGGAAAGATGAAGGGCTTCTTCTTCTTTTCCCAGTGGCGCTCATACTCTTCATACATGATGTGCCCGATGTCGATCCGATGTCTGTCTATCAAGCAGTAGAGGAGCTCGGCGTAATTGGGCTGTATCCAAGTGTCATTCTTCCTAGGGATCAAGTTGAAGATGCAGAATTTCATCATCACCTTAGCCTCAATGCTAAGGTCGCTCTGACGGATCCGTGCAGGTTCTGCTCCGATTTCTGGATATCTGTACTCCCTGTTGCAGATCACGTCCGTAATATGTCTTCCTATCCCCCTAGAGGCCCTCGAATATAGGTAGGCATGGTTGCTCCCTGTGAACTCCTGTTGCCCAAAATGGATGAATGAAGAAATTGACTCTGGTGTCCATGGTATTATCAGGCCTCGAACTAGTATCCCATTCTTCTCCTCCAGATCAGTGAATCCAGTGTAGAACTCTTGGAAGAGGCTCACGTCGTACCCCTTGAACCTGTTGGAACTATACCAAACCCAATTCCTTGTTGATGCCAATCTCGAGAGCGTCCTATACCCCGCCGTTCCAGCTACTGCCTCCGGGATATCAATCCTCCTATCGGGTATGATCGATCTTCCCCCTTCGGCTAGCTCCGCTTCGAGCCTTTGTTGGACATCTATCGCAACTAAAGACAACTCGTACATGTTGTGAGAAGGTTGGGAGCTTGATGCTACTCCCTTTCCCTTCCTGCTTGAGCCAGCTCTCCTCGATCCTCTTGGAGCCATGATTCCTACAAACAGCAATTAGTATCTTGTATGACACATAACAGACTTATGCATATGTAAATGTATGAGCGAACAAATGAGCGATATCTACAACAATCGAACTCCTCAAAAACCCAATGTCTAGTCTAGCTATTTCATCACGCAACATATCAATGTAACTACTACAATAACATATCACATTATGCTCTTGCTAAACAACAAATTCCTTGAATCACAAGGTTCAATTCATACCATAGTAACAAAAATCTAACAACATAAATCCTCAACTCCATCAATCATGCATTCTACCATTACATCCATCATTATCATATCAACAAACATATGTTTAAACATGGAATGAAAGTAAAAGATACATTTCCTAACAAGATATATCATCTAATAGCAAAAAATCTCAAACCAACAAACCAAGCCTAATTGAACATGCAATTGATAATGAATAACGTTTCTAATCACATAAATCATCAACCCATACATCATACAAGCTTAATGGAAGAATAAATCAAAAAACCCCAAAATTTGAAAAATTAGAGTTCATGTGAGATTACCTCAAATCCGAAGATTGAATGAACTAGGAAGAGATTTGTTCGGATGAAAAGAAAGAGCACGTAACGGGCTTCGATTGAAGCTAAAGAACACACAATTGGATGGAAATATGAAGAAGTTATGAAGGTTTGAAGATATTTTGAAAATGGGAAAGTTTTTTGGAGTTAGATGAAGAAGATGGAGGAAAATGGAGGAAATGGGGCGCTGATGAACGGAGATTTGTCAGGTCTCGATTCAGCAAATAAAATTGTTAATAGCCAAAGGCAATCCACAACTACAATGAAAACCGTAGTGTAGTAGTAGAATGACTCGAGTGTCGTTCTCTCAGGACTATAACTAGCTTTATCTATTTAACAAGAGAATATAAAACAGCAGATAGAAAGCAATAGGGGTTTTCAAGCAGATAATGGAGATTGGTGATAGTATGGTCCCTCTTAACATAATGGGTCGATAATCATGCATAAATTCCTCGGTCTTGCATAGAGATCTTTGAATCAATCTTGTGTCCTGTTGCAAGTATTAAGCACTACGAAGATAATTTGGTCTGACTAGTCAACACTGCTGTCCTAATGTGTTCCGTAATTATTCAACACTACGAAGATAATTGGTCTGATGGTCGACTAGTGTCCATGCGTGCATAATAATCAATACAACATACGAGAATTTTGGTTGCAACTGATCAACGAAATAAAGCAATGACACGGAGTATAATGCGCGATATAGCCATTAGCATGATTATCTTCCCACGCTAAGAATTCACATACTACCACCAATGATAAGTTTAGCTACTCATAATAGGCATGCAATCAATAGCAATCATAGAAGAAAACATATTGACAGAAGAATAAAATAAGTAGATAAAAACTGTAAGATACAAAGTTACCGAAGGTTGTCAATCTCCGGATGATTGCGATCCTACGCGCTCCAATCTGCTATGAAAAAGTATCCCCTAAGCTACGGAACTCCCAGGACAGGCCCCGGGAAGTTCCTACCTAAAACTATAGAGAGAGGTGAGAAAGTAGGCTTGGAAAGATATGATTTTCGGAGAAAAACTTGAGCTCTATATATAGGCCCCGAATTTACTCTGGGGTGGTTCACCTCTGGCTGGGGCGGTTCGCCCCCCAGTATTTCGCGGAATTTCCGTGTTTTTCGACGCGGATTTGGATTTCTTCACCTTTTCGGACTCAGTTTATGACTTCTAGTAGCCTTCTAACCTCCAGATTCGGCCCCTAGACTCCAAATCCTATCCGGAAACCTTCAGATACTCCAAATAGGCTTCTGGAACACCAATTCCTTGTAGACTTCAATATAATTGCCCCGAAATCTCCGAATTTCAACCAAAACCTGTAAAATAAAATCTAAAGGGAAACGTGACACTATTCAAATAAAATGTACTAAAATATAGCTAAATTAACATAGAGGATAGCTAAAATAGGTGAAAAAAACTTGAATGAAAGTGTAAAATACACATTCATCAAACTCCCCAAACCGAACCTTTGCTTGTCCTCAAGCAACTAAGCTAGAATCTAATACAAAAAACATGCAAGACTCAAAATGGAGTTATATGCCAAATAAAATGAACTGATCTACTGAATCTACCAAATAACATATGAACAAAAACCATATGAATCAAAGTATGAATATAGGTTGAAGAATACCTCGATTGACTTATACACATCCACATAAACACTTATGTCAAGACAAGATAGTCTCTCGTAACATTCTCTACCTGGAGCTAGTCAGTGACGAGGTAATGAAACATGCTAAGATACGAATGGTTGCCCCGTGCCTATGAAACTGAGGACTTACTGCTGTTCCACCATGTTAAGACTTTCCCTCAAAAGAGGTCGAACCAGTACTCGCTCTCATCAAACGAAGGAGGGTTCCCTATAAAAGATAACACTCCCCTATTCTACCCATCTCTCAAGTAAAGTCTTAAGCTATTCACCACTTCCTGAATGGCAGGACGAGGGTGGTCTAGAACAGATGACACTCAAGACAAAAAAGATAAAAACACACGATTACGAACATTACAAAAATGGAAAAGACTCAACACTTTGCTAAACTGCTATTTGGCTTTCTTTTTGGACCCTTCTTTGCTTTTTTGGGGTCTTTTCTTTTTTTCTTCTTTTTTCTTTCCAGATTCTTTCTTTTTTTCTTTTTCTCTCTTTTTTTTTCTGGAAATTTTTCTTTTTTTTTTTTCGATTTTTTCTAGCCAGCAGTAGCATAACAAAAAGAGAAACAAAATGACTCACACGACTTCCCCAAACCTATTCGAAAGAATAGGTTGGAGTACAAAATTTACGAAAAAGAAAAATAAACTCACGATATGAAAATGGAAAACAGAAACAAGTCTAATGATGGTGTAACCCCCTCCCCAAACCTATTCGGAAGAATAGGTTATAAACAACGGATCACACAACCTCACACTACCTCCTTCCTAAGCATTTAGCAATCTCAAAGCATGGTGAAGACTTGTTGCCTCTTAGGTACATAATTACTCGGGAAAACAACCATAAGACCCTAACATGCATCATCCTATTATAAAGGCCTTCGTGAACCGCAGTAGAGAAAACACCACTAAGTGATGTCGAGACTACCATGCTTAACTAAGTGCAATACATAAATGTGACAAGCCAAGCGAGAAAAACCTCAAACAAATTCATAGAGATGAAGCATACGATTAATGGCAAAGTTAGTTGATCTACCCAATAAAAAAGTTCGAAAAATTCGGCAATAAACTCCATATAAAACATGCAAGACTATCCTAGGAAAGCAGTAAACGTGCAAATGCAAAAAATTTCACGAGTTAATCATAAGCAAGATAAGTATAGAGATAACCAGCGATAGCCTCCTCCCCAAACCTGAACGTCGTCGCTTGTCCCGAACGTCGAAAGTGGATCCAAGGGTGAGAGCTAATGCTTGTATAAGTGACCTATAATACTCAATCAAACTTGTGAGATAAAATCTAAAGCGGTAAAGAAAGCGATAAAATCTCCGGGTTGCCTCCCGGATAGCGCCATTGTTTAAAGTCTTTGACTCGACTCCTGTCCGCGCCTATCTCTTCATTCTGCGGGTACTAGACTTCCCCTTCATCAATCTCCTCTCCATGCCACGAACCTGTGAATAAGAAAGTATATAGGCTGCAAGACCACAGTAGTGAGTAGTTAAAGAATTATCAGGCGGATCAGGTATGGCTTGCAACACGTGTTGCTTGCCTTCCACTTCAATAGTGCAAGTTCTTTGGCAGATGTCCATCACGGAGCGTAGCTTAGTCAAGAAAGTTCGTCCCAAGAGAATGACATCCCCCATCCCAGGTGCAGACGCCGGCATAACTACAAAATTGCTGTATACATATGCTTCACCAATCTTGACCAACACATTTTTCACAACGCCTTCGGGTCTCACAAAGGATCCATCCGCCAGTCGCACAATAGCCCTATGGTCAGATAGTTTTCCAAGGTTACTCTTCTCAAACACATTCAAAGGGAGCACGTTCGAGTAAGATCACGTGTCTAGTGTGGCACGGACATCTTCAAGTTCACCAATCCCGACCTTAACATCGAAACTTTGAGGAAGTGGCTCGGGATTCTCTTGCTTCTTTCCACTCTCATCAGTACCAAGGTCCTTCTCTTCTTCCTTGGCTAGTGGAGGCTCTTCATCCTTGTAACACTCGCACTTAGCAACTTGCTTAATGGTGATTTCCACTGGTTGATCTCCCACCAAGTTGATCGACATGGACCTCTCAGTGCTGCTATGTAACTTCCCTTGCTCTCTACTAGCTCTAGCTTCCAATTGATCCAGACGAGCATTGATCTTTGCCGAATCCTCCTTGTATCTCTTCAAAAACACTTGGGTGAAATCCACCAATTTCTGTAAATTATCCATGAGAGTTGCTGACTTAGATATAGATGCTTCGTCCTTAGGAGTAGGAATACTACGGTTTCCCAAGTGAACATCTTCTCGTGCTAGATCTGATCTACACATATGAGCCCCATGCCCATAATTCTTGCACACCCTACATACCTCGTTGGAGAGAGAAGTTCCGATTAGGCCACTTAGAGCTTGCCTCATCTGATTGGCGAAACCTTCGAACCTATCGCCACTCACACCATTCACTTCATGCATTGGGATCTCCTGGTTTGGTGGGGCCTCAGGTCCACGCCTGCTAACCATTGCTCTTGGATCCTTGGATTGAGATCCTTTAGCAAGCCTTTCGAAACACGCCCACACATCCTCGCGGTCTCTTACTAGATAGTACCACGGCATTGGAAATCCACCACCTGTTGACTCTCATATGTGAGTCCATTGTAGAAGTGTTGGACAAGATCAGGAAGCCCAAAACCATGGTGTGGACACTTATGCATGAGGTCCTTGAACCTCTCGAAAGCGGTATAGATGGTCTCATTATAGTCCTGTTTGAATCCTATGATTTGCGCCTTAAGCGCGGTAGTCAATGTGTGAGGAAAGTATTTCTCCATAAAAGCAGAATACACCTTGTCCCAGGTCTCTAGTGATCCGGCTTCCAGAGAGCCTAACCATGCCTTGGCTTTATCACCAAGCCCCTAAGCAAAAATCTTCATCCTTAGCTCATCGTCCGTTATCCCTGCTCCAGGCCTTGGAAGATTGTTGATAAAGTCGTCAATATCATTCAGGTATCCCATAACATCTTCCCTAGCCAACCCATAGAACCTCGGGAGTTGCTGGTACATGCAACGTTTGATTTCCAAATCTCGAGTTGCAGCAGAAAAAACAATAGTTGGACCTCTCATCAGTGCTTTGATGGGTTGAACCCATGATTTCAAAAGTGGGCGAGCCAACACAAGACCTGAATATCTGTGACAAAACTGGAGTAACTCAAAACTAAAAATTAGCCTCGTTAGAAAATTCAAAAAATCGAGAATAATTCTAGATATCGAATACTACTAAGGCTAGGAAAGGTGATTAGAAACAAACTAGGAAAGCAGTATAAGAGAGAGATTAGAAAGGAAAACTAAAACTAGAAGAATTAGGAATCTAAAGCTGTAAATATAAACAAATTAAACAGAAAAAAGGAGTATAGTCCCCGGCAACGGCGCCAATTTGATGAACGGAGATTTGTCAGGTCTCGATTCAACAAATAAATTTGTTAATAGCCAAAGGCAATCCACAACTACAACGAAAACCGTAGTGTAGTAGTAGAATGACTCGAGTGTCGTTCTCTCAGGACTATAACTAGCTTTATCTATTTAACAAGAGAATATAAAACAACAGATAGAAAGCAATAGGGGTTTTCAAGCAGATAATGGAGATTGGTGATAGTATGGTCCTTCTTAACATAATGGGTCGATAATCATGCATAAATTCCTCGGTCTTGCATAGAGATCTTTGAATCAATCTTGTGCCCTGTTGCAAGTATTAAGCACTACGAAGATAATTTGGTCTGACTAGTCAACACTGCTGTCCTAATGTGTTCCGTAATTATTCAACACTACGAAGATAATTGGTCTGATGGTCGACTAGTGTCCATGCGTGCATAATAATCAATACAACATACGAGAATTTTGGTTGCAACTGATCAACGAAATAAAGCAATGACACGGAGTATAATGCGCGATATACCCATTAGCATGATTATCTTCCCTCGCTAAGAATTCACATACTACCACCAATGATAAGTTTAGCTACTCATAATAGGCATGCAATCAATAGCAATCATAGAAGAAAACATATTGAAAGAAGAATAAAATAAGTAGATAAAAACTGTAAGATACAAAGTTACCGAAGGTTGTCAATCTCCGGATGATTGCGATCCTACGCGCTCCAATCTGCTATGAAAAAGTATCCCCTAAGCTACGGAACTCCCAGGACAGGCCCAGGGAAGTTCCTACCTAAAACTATAGAGAGAGGTGAGAAAGTAGGCTTGGAAAGATATGATTTTCGGAGAGAAACTTGAGCTCTATATATAGGCCCCGAATTTACTCTGGGGTGGTTCGCCTCTGGCTGGGGCGGTTCGCCCCCCAGTATTTCGCGGAATTTCCGCGTTTTTCGACGCGGATTTGGACTTCTTCACCTTTTCGGACTCGGTTTATGACTTCTAGTAGCCTTCTAACCTCCAGATTCGGCCCCTAGACTCCAAATCCTATCCGGAAACCTTCAGATACTCCAAATAGGCTTCTGGAACACCAATTCCTTGTAGACTTTAATATAGTTGCCCCGAAATCTCCGAATTTCAACCAAAACCTGTAAAATAAAATCTAAAGGGAAACGTGACACTATTCTAATAAAATGTACTAAAATATAGCTAAATTAACATAGAGGATAGCTAAAATAGGTGAAAACGACTCGAATGAAAGTGTAAAATACACATTCATCAGGGCAACCCCCGATTTCTACTTTCTGCAGGTCCCGGGGGGAGTCGCCCCGCGATTCGCCCCCCACCTCCTGAGGCGGGGAGACGAACTTTTTGAAAAAATATGGTTTTTAAGTCCCCGAAAACCATTTTTCTGACAAAACCACTCGAAAAATCTCACTCAAACATAACATAAGCACATACGACACAGAGACGAACAAATTCACATATGAAAAGCAATTTTTTCAAGAATGAATGCATGCAAAAAAGCAGTAAAGAAAGCGATAAAAACTCCGGGTTGCCTCCCGGATAGCGCCATTGTTTAAAGTCTTTGACTCGACTCCTGTTTGCGCCTAGCTCTTTTTCTTGAGGGTACTAGACTTCCCCTTCATTGATCTCCTCCTCATGCCACGAACCTGTGAATAAGAATGAACATATGTAGCAAGACCACAATAGTGAGTAGTGTGAGAAGTAACAGGCGGATCAGATATGGCTCGCAACACATGTTGCTTGCCATCCACCTCAATAGTGCAAGTCCTTCGGTAGATGTCCATCACGGAGCGTAGCTTAGTCAAGAACGTTCGCCCTAAGAGAATGACATCCCCCGTACCAGGTGTAGACGCCGGCATAACTACAAAATTGGTGTATACAGAAGCTTCACCAATCTTGCCAATACATTCTTCACAACGCCTTCGGGTCTCACAAAGGATCCATCCGCCAGTTGCACAATAGCCTTATGCTCAGATAGTTTTCCAAGGCTACTCTTCTCAAACACATTCAAAGGGAGCACATTAGAGTAGGATCCCGTCTCTAGTGTGGCACGGACATCTTCAAGCTCACCAATCCCGACCTTAATATCGAAACATTGAGGGAGTGGCTCAGGATCCTCTTGCTCCTCTTCACTCTTGTCAGAACCAAGGTCCTTCTCTTCTTCCTTAGCCTGTGGGGGCACTTCCCCCTTGCAACACTCTCACTTAGCAACCTTCTTGATAGTGATTTCAACAGGTAGATCACCAGCCAAGGTAATGGACATCGACTTCTCAGTGTTGCTAGGCAGTTTGCCTTGTTCCCTACTTGCTCCTCGGTCGATCAACTCTTGCATCTTTTGTTGGGCAAGCCTAGTGCTCTCTTCCAACCTATCAAGTCTTGCCCTAGTCTTCTCGGAATCTTCTTCATAACGTTTGAGAAAACTTTCGGTGTGATCAACCATCTTTTGCAAGTTCTCCATCAGTTGAGCCGGCTTCGACTTCGGTTGCTCTTTCGGAGCGGGGTTTTCGCAGTGGTCATTACCATAGTTAAGCCTACTACGGACTTGGTTAGGGCCATAAGTTTGGCTAGCTGGTGCATATCCTTGATTGTTTCGGAAACCTCTTCTCCAAAATCCACCTCGAGGATTCCTACCGTCTTGTCAGTAGCTAGCTTCTTGAGTACCAAACTCCGTAGCAAAGGCTTCCTCTTCGCCTCCTTGAGCCCAGTTGCCATCATCATATGCAAGCTACGATCTACACATATGAGCCCCATGCCCATAGTTCTTGCATATTCGCCAAACTTCGTTCGAAACAGTTGTTCCAGTGGCGCTCTTGAGGACTTGCTTCAATTCGTTTGTAAAGCACTCAAATTGATCCCCATTCCCCCTATACATAGGGGCTTCTTGAGTCGGTGGAGCTTCAGGTCCACGTCTCCTAACCATTGCCCTTGGGTCCTTGAACTGCGAACCCTTAGCAAGGTCAGAAAGCTACCCAGACGGCTTCTGCGGTTTCCTCCCAAATATTGCCTCGGCATTGGAAATCCACCACTTGTTGGTTCTCGAAGGTTAGTCCATTGTAGAAGTGTTGGACTAGGTCAGAAAGCTCAAAACCATGGTGAGGGCACTTGTTCGTGAGATCTTGGAATCTCTCAAACGCGATGTAGATGGTCTCATCATAGTCCTGCTTGAATCCAGTGATTTGCGCCTTTAGCGCGGTAGTCATGGTGTGAGGGAAGTATTTTTCCATGAAAGCTGAAAAAACCTTCTCCCAAGTGTCCAGCGAGCCTGCTGGTAGAGAACTCAACCATGACTTGGCTCTGTCGCCAAGCCCCATAGCAAAAACCTTCATCCTTAACTCATCCGTTGTTATTTCAGCTCCGGGTCGTGGGAGTTGGTTGACGAAATCATCGATATCGTGCAAGTACCCCATCACATCTTCCCTTGATAAGCCATAGAACCTCGGAAGTTGTTGGAATGCGTGGTTCTTGATTTCCAGATCTCGAGTTGCGGACGAAAGAACAATCGCCGGTCCCCTCATACGATCCTTGGAGGGTTGAACCCATGCTTTCAGTGGTCTAGCTTCTGCCATTCCGTTGATTTCCTTGAAAAGATTGAGTAGAGACTTAGAGAAATCGGTATCCTCTATTTCCTCTAGTTCACGCCTTTGAAGTAGTCGCCTTCTTTTGTGGTAGACTCTGTCGATCTCAGCAATTGAATCAGCAAGCGGTGTTCCTCTAGATCGTGTATGTGGCATACACTATCTGTAACAGACTAGGAAAGCAGTATCAGAGAGAGAGATTAAAAAGGAAAACTAAAACTACTAGAACTAGGAATTGAATGCTGAAAATATAAACAAATTAAACAGAAAAAAGGAGTATAGTCCCCGGCAGCGGTGCCAATTTGATGAACGCGTGGATGTCGGGTCCAACGTATCAAATAAATTTGTTATTTAGCCAAAGGCAATTCGCAACTACAACGAAAACCGTAGTGTAGCAGTAGAATAACCTCGAGTGTCGATGTCTAAGGACTATAACTAGCTTTATCTAATCTAATTTAGAATATAAAACAGCAGACGATTTAGCAAAGGTTTTTCTTAACAGATAATGGAGATTGGTGATAATATGGTCCTTCAAAGCATAACGGGTTAATAATAATGCTTATATTCCTCGGTCTTGCATGGAGATCTTTGATCAATTAATTGTCCTGTTGTAATTATCAAACACTACGAAGATAAAGATAAAGATAGGTCGAAGACCAATGAATTGTCCAATTGTGTGCAATAATTAATCAACAATACGAAGATAGAGATTTAGATAGATCAAAGAAATAAAGCAATAACACGGAGTATAATGCGCGATAAAGCCATTAGCATAATTATCAACCCTTCGCTAAGAATTCACATACTATCACCAACGAGAAGTTTAGCTACTCATAGTTGTCATGCAATCAACAGAAATCATAGAAGAAAACATGTTGAAAGATATATAAAAAAAAATTAAAAAAACTGTAAGATACAATGTTACAGAAGGTTGTCTCCGAAGAATCGCGAACTTACAAGCTCCAAACTGCTATGAAAAAGTATCTCCTAAGCTACGAACCCCCAGAACAGGCTCTGGGAAGTTCCTACCTAAAACTATAGAGAAAGGTGAGAGAATAGGTCTGGAAAAGTATGAAAATCGGAGAAAAGCTGAGCAACTATATATTGGCCTCGAATTAATGTGGGGCGAAGGGCCCCACACACCGGGCGAGTCGCCTGGTGTGGGGCGATTCGTCCCACATCCCGGGCGATTCGCCCGAGAGAAAAACTCGGGAATTTACGCGTTTTCGACGCGTTTTTGGATTTCTTCCCCTTTTCGGACTCGGTTTCTGACTTCTAGTGGCCTTCTAACCTCCAGATTCGACCCCTAGACTTCAAATCCTATCCGGAAACCTTCAGATACTCCAATTAGGCTTCTGGAACACCAATTCCTTGTCAACTTCAATATAATTGCCCGGAAATCCTCGTTTTTCAACCAAAACCTATAAAATAAAAACTAAAGGGAAACGTGACACTATTCTAATAAAATGAACTAAAATATAGCTAAATTAACATAGAGGACAGCTAAAATAGGTGAAAAAGACTCAAATGATAGTATAAAATACAAATTCATCAACTCTTCTCGAACACATTCATAGGGAGCACATTAGAGTAGGGTCCCTTGTCTAGTGTGGCACGGACATCTTCAAGCTCACCAATCCCGACCTTAACATCGAAACTTTGAGGGAGTGGCTCTGGATCGTCTTGCTCCTCTTCACTCTCATCAGAACCAAGGACCTTCTCTTCTTCCTTAGCCTGTGGGGGCACTTCCCCATTGCAACACTCGCACTTAGCAAACTTCTTGATGGTGATTTCAACAGGTAGATCACCCGCCATGGTAATGGACATTGACTTCTCAGTGTTGCTAGGCAGTTTGCCTTGCTCTCTACTTGTTCCTCGGTCGATCAATTCTTTCATCTTCTGTTGGGCAAGCCTAGTGCTCTCTTCCAACCTATCAAGCCTTGCCCTAGTCTTCTGAGAATCTTCTTCATAACGTTTGAGAAAACTTTGGGTGTGATCAACCATCTTTTCGTTCGGAACAGTTGTTCCAGTGGCACTCTTGAGGACCTGCTTCAATTCGTTGGTAAAGCACTCAAATTGATCCCCATTCCCCCTATACATAGGGGCTTCTTGAGTCGGTGGAGCTTCAGGTCCACGTCTCCTAACCATTGCCCTTGGGTCCTTGAACTGCGAACCCTTAGAAAGCCTTTCGAAAACTGCCCTGACGGCTTCTGCGATTTCCTCCCAAATATTGTCACGGCATTGGAAATCCACCACTTGTTGGTTCTCGAAGGTTAGTCCATTGTAGAAGTGTTGGACTAGGTCAGAAAGCTGAAAACCATGGTGAGGGAACTTGTTCGTGAGATCTTGGAACCTCTCAAACGCGGTGTAGATGGTCTCATCATAGTCCTGCTTGAATCAAGTGATTTGCGCCTTTAGCGCGGTAGTCAAGGTGTGAGGGAAGTATTTTTCAATGAAAGCTGAAAAGACCTTCTCCCAAGTGTCCAGCGAGCCTGCTGGTAGAGAACTCAATCATGACTTGGCTCTGTCGCCAAGCCCCATAGCAAAAACCTTCATCCGCAACTCATCCGTTGTTATTTCAGCTCCGGGTCGTGGGAGTTGGTTGACGAAATCATCGATATCGTGCAAGTACCCCATCACATCTTCCCTTGCTAAGCCATAGAACCTCGGAAGTTGTTGGAATGCGTGGTTCTTGATTTCCAGATGTCGAGTTGCAGGCGAAAGAACAATTGCCGGTCCCGTCATACGATCCTTGGAGGGTTGAACCCATGCTTTCAGTGGTCTAGCTTCAGCCATTCCGTCGATTTCCTTGAAAGGACTGTGTAGAGATTCAGAGAAATCGGTATCCTCTATTTCCTCTAGTTCACGCCTTTGAAGTAGTCGCCTTCTTTGGTGGTAGACTCTGTCGATCTCAGCAATTAAATCAGCAAGCGGTGTTCCTCTAGATCGTGTATGTGGCATACACTATCTGTAACAGACTAGGAAAGCAGTATCAGAGAGAGAGATTAAAAAGGAAAACTAAAACTACTAGAACTAGGAATTGAATGCTGAAAATATAAACAAATTAAATAGAAAAAAGGAGTATAGTCACCGGCAGCGGCGCCAATTTGATGAACGCGGAATTGTCGGTTCCGATTAATCAAATAAATTTGTTATTTAGCCAAAGGCAATTCACAACTACAACGAAAACCATAGTGTAGCAGTAGAATAACCTCGAGTGTCGATCTCTAAGGACTATAACTAGCTTTATCTAATTTAATTTAGAATATAAAACAGCAGACGGTTTAGCAAAGGTTTTTCTTAACAGATAATGGAGATTGGTGATAGTATGGTCCTTCAAAGCATAACGGGTTAATAATCATGCATAAATTCCTCGGTTTTGCATGGAGATCTTTGATCAATGAATTGTCCAGTTGTAATCATCAAACACTACGAAGATATAGATTTAGATAGGTCAAAGACCAATGAATTGTCCAATTGTGTGCAATAATTAATCAACAATACGAAGATAGAGATTTAGATAGATGAAAGAAATAAAGCAATAACACGGAGTATAATGCGCGATATAGCCATTAGCATAATTATTAACCCTTCGCTAAGAATTCACATACTATCACCAACGAGAAGTTTAGCTACTCATAGTTGTCATGCAATCAACAGAAATCATAGAAGAAAACATGTTGAAAGATATATAAAAATAAGTAGAAAAACTGTAAGATACAATGTTACCGAAGGTTGTCAATCTCCGAAGAATCGCGATCTTACAAGCTCCAAACTGCTATGAAAAAGTATCTCCTAAGCTATGAACCTCCAGCACAGGCTCTGGGAAGTTCCTACCTAAAACTACAGAGAAAGGTGAGAGAGAAGGTCTGGAAAAGTATGATAAACGGAGAAAACCTGAGCAACTATATATAGGCTACGAATTGTGTGGGGCGAAGGGCCCCACACACCGGGCGACTCGCCTGGTGTGGGGAGATTCGCCCGGGAGTAAAGTTCGACCAGATACGCGTTTTCGATGCGTTTTTGGATGTCTTCCCCTTTTCGGACTCGGTTTCTGACTTCTAGTGGCCTTCTAACCTCCAGATTCGACCCCTAGACTTCAAATCCTATCCGGAATCTTTCAGATACTCCAAATAGGCTTCTAGAACACCAATTCCTTGTCTACTTCAATATAATTGCCCGGAAAACCTTGTTTTTGATGAACGCGGATTTGTCGGTTCCGAGTTCAGTCAAATAATATTTGTTATTTAGCCAAAGGCAATCCACAACTACAACAAAAACCGTAGTGTAGCAGTAGAATGACTCGAGTGTCGTTCTCTCAGGACTATAACTAGCTTTATCAAATCTAATTTAGAATATAAAAACAGCAGACAGTTAGCAAAGGGTTTTTCTAACAGATAATGGAGATTGGTGATAGTACGATCCTTCAAAGCATAACGGGTCGATAATCATGCATAAATTCCTCGGTCTTGCATGGAGATCTTTGAATCAATCTAATGTCCTGTTGCAATTATTAAGCACTACGAAGATAACGATTCTGACAAGTCAAGCACTATTGTCCTATTGTGTTCCGTAATTATTCAACACTACGAAGATAAACTCGCGAACAGGTCGACGAGGGTCCAATTGTGCATAATAATTAATACAACATACGAGAATTTAGGTTGTGCCTGATCAACGAAATAAAGCAATGACACGGAGTATAATGCGCGATATAGCCATTAGCATGATTATCTTCCCTTCGCTAAGAATTCACATACTACCACCAACGATAAGTTTAGCTACTCATAATAGGCATGCAATCAACAGAAATCATAGATGAAAACATGTTGAAAGAATATAAAAATAAGTAGAATAAACTGTAAGATACAAAGTTACCGAAGGTTGTCAATCTCCGGAGAATTGCGATCCTACGAGCTCCAAACTGCTATGAAAAAGAGTCCCCTAAGCTACGAACCCCCAGAACAGGCTTTGGGAAGTCCCTACCTAACTACAGAGAAAGGTGAGAAAGTAGGTCTGGAAAAGTATGATTTTCGGAGAAAACTAAGCAACTATATATAGGCTTCGAATTACTGTGGGGCGGTTAGCCCCACACACCGGGCGGTTCGCCCGGTGTGGGGCGGTTCACCCCAGAGAATTTCTCGCGGAATTCCGCGTTTTCGACCCGTTTTTGGATTTCTTCCCCTTTCCGGACTCGGTTTCTGTCTTCTAGTGGCCTTCTAACCTCCAGATTCGACCCCTAGACTCCAAATCCTATCCGGAAACCTTCAGATACTCCAAATAGGCTTTTGGAACACAAATTCCTTGTCAACTTCAATATAATTGCCCGGAAATCCTCGATTTTCAACCAAAACCTGTAAAATAAAATCTAAAGGGAAACGTGACACTATTCTAATAAAATGCACTAAAATATAGCTAAATTAACATAGAGGATAGCTAAAATAGGTGAAAAAGACTCGAATGAAAGTGTAAAATTCACATTCATCAAACTCCCCAAACCGAACCTTTGCTTGTCCTCAACCAACTAAGCTAGACTCTAATGCAAAAAACAATGCAAGACACAAAATGGAGTCTCATGCCAAATAAAATGAACTAATCTACTGAATCTACCAAAAAACATATGAACAAAAACCATATAAATCAAAGCATGAATATAGGTTGAAGAATACCTTGATTGACTTATACACATCCACATAAGCACTTATGTCAAGACAAGATAGTCTCTCGTAACATTCTCTACCTGGACCTAGTCAGTGACGACGTAATGAAGCATGCTAAGATACGAATGGTTGTCCCGTGCCTATGAAACTGAGGACTTACTGCTGTTCCACCATGTTAAGACTTTCCCTCTAAGAGGTCGAACCAGTACTGGCTCTCATCAAACGAAGGAGGGTTCCCTATAAAAGATAACTCTCCCCTATTCTACCCATCTCTCAAGTAAAGTCTTAAGCTATTCACCACTTCCTGAATGGCAGGACGAGGGTGGTCTAGAACAGATGACACTCAAGACAAAAAAGATAAAAAATAAAAAATAGAAAATTACAACACGATTACGAACATTACAAAAAATGGAAAATAAGACTCAACATTTTTCTAAACTGCTATTTGGCTTCTTTTTTTTTTGACCCTTCTTTTGCTTTTTGGGGTCTTTTCTTTTTTTTTTTCTTTTTTTTCCCTTCCAGATTTTTCCTTTTCTTTTTTTCTTTTTCTTTTTTTTTTCTTGAATTTTTCCATTCTTTCTTTTTTTCCGATTTTTCTTTTTTTCGAAACAAAATGACTCACACGACTTCCCCAAACCTATTCGAAGGAATAGGTTGGAGTACAAAATTTACGGAAAATAAAAGATACGAAAATGAAAAACAGAAACAAGTCTAATGATGGTGTAACCCCCTCCCCAAACCTATTCGGAAGAATAGGTTATAAACAAAGGATCACACAACCTCACACTACCTCCTTCCTAGGCATTTAGCAATCTCAAAGCATGGTGAAGACTTGTTGCCTCTTAGGTACATAATTACTCGGGAAAACAACCATAAGACCCTAACATGCAACATCCTATTATAAAGGCCTTCGTGAACCGCAGTAGAGAAAACACCACTAAGTGATGTCGACACTACCAGCTTATCTAAGTGCAATACATAAATGTGACAAGTCAAGCGAGAAAAACGTCAAACAAATTCATAGAGATGAAGCATATGATTAATGGCATAGTTAGTTGATCTACCCAATAAAAAAGTTCAAAAAATTCGGCAATAAACTCCATATAAAACATGCAAGACTATTCTAGGAAAGCAGTAAACGTGCAAATGCAAAAAAAAATTCACGAGTTATATGGAGATAACTAGCGATAACCTCCTCCCCAAACCTGAACGTCGTCGCTCGTCCCGAACGTCGAAAGTGGATCCAAGGTGAGAGATAATGCTTGTATAAGTGACCTATAATACTTAATCAAACTCGTGAGAAAACAAAATATCAAAACACACTAACCTTCAGTGGAGGCGGTAAGGGTAAGCTCAAGGTGATCAACCTCCCTTTGATCACTAGATATCTTGAAGTACGGCTTCACTCGCTCGCCATTCACTTTGAAGGTATTGCCCGTCTTGGGATCAAAGAGTTTTACAGCTCCATGAGGAGCAACTTTGATAATTTCGTACGGTCCATCCCAACGAGTACGGAGCTTTCCAGGAAATAGTCGAAGGCGAGAATTAAATACCAAAGCTTTTTGTCCAGGAATCAATTCCTTACGTACTATACCACGATCATGATACTTCTTAGTACGTTCCTTGTAGATCTTGGCTTTTTCATAGGCACCTAGTCGTAATTCATCAAGCTCGTCTAGTTGCAACAATCGTTCCTCGCCAACTTTTCCCATATCAAGATTGAGTGCTTTTATGGCCCAATATGCCTTGTGTTCTAGTTCTACGGGAAGTTGACATGCTTTCCCATACACAAGTCTGTACGGAGTGGTCCCGATTACCGTCTTGTAGCTAGTCCGGTATGCCCAAAGTTCATCATTCAATTTTCCTGCCCAATCCTTCCTACTAGGCTTCACTACTCGCTCCAGGATCTTCTTGATTTGACGGTTGATGACTTCGACTTGTCCCGACGTCTGTGGGTGATAAGGTGTAGCGATACTATGGTGGACACTGTATCTCTTAAGAAGGGAGGCAAACGTTCTATTGACGAAGTGTGACCCTCCATCGCTGATGATTGTCCGAGGGCACCCAAATCTTGAGAATATTACTTCCTTCAAGAACTTCATAACAACTGCGCCGTCATTTGTTTCTGTAGGAATTGCCTCCACCCATTTAGTCACATAGTCCACTGCAACAAAAATGTATTCATAGCCCCCACTGTTTGGAAATGGTCCCATAAAATCAATGCCCCATACATCGAAAGGTTCTACCACTAGATTCCCTTGAAGGGGCATTTCATCTTTCTTGCCGATACCACCACCTCGTTGACATGGGTCACAATTCTTCACAAAACTTCGAGCATCTTTGTATATTGTTGGCCAGAAAAATCCTGCTTGCAGTACCTTGAGTGCTGTTTTCAATCCACTGTAGTGCCCTCCACAATTAAGCTCATGGCAATGGCTCAGTACACTTTGTTGCTCTTCTTGTGGCACGCATCTTCTTAGAATCCCATCAGCTCCTTCCTTGAATAGATGCGGATCATCCCATATGTAGGTCCTGCATTGCTTGGCAAGAGCTCTCTTGTCCGAGGCTAAAAAGTTAGTTGAGCAAATATTCATAGCCAAATAGTTTACAATATCTGCATACCATGGCTCTTCATTAGCCTTCATTAAGTGCTCATCGGGGAGGTCTTCATTGATGGGTATTGGATCAACAGGGATATTAGATATTCTAGATAAATGATCTGCTACTAAATTTTCCCTACCAGCTCTATCCACTATGGTCAAATCAAAGTCTTGCAGTAAAAGGACCAAACGGATTAATCTAGGCTTAGAATCTTGCTTAGCTATCAAGTGTCTCAAGGCAGAATGATCAGTATGGACATTCACAGGATGGCCAATTAAATAAGACCTAAACTTTTGTAAAGCAAAGACAACAGCTAAAAATTCCTTTTCAGTAGTTGTATAATTAACCTGCGCAGAGTCTAGGGTCTTACTTACATAATAAATCACACGATACTGCTTGTCAACTTTTTGGCATAAAACAGCACCCATAGCCAAATTCGAAGCATCACACATAATTTCGAAAGGAAGATTCCAGTCAGGCGGCACAACAATGGGAGCAGAAACAAGCTTTTCCTTAAGGGTATTAAAAGCAACTAAGCATTCATTAGAGAAATGGAAAACCACATCTTTAGCAAGCAAGCTACTTAGAGGTTTAGCAATTTTCGAAAAATCTTTAATAAACCTCCTATGAAAACCTACATGGCCAAGAAAATATTGCAATTCTTTCACGCAAGTAGGTGGGGGAAGTTTTTCAATGATTTCGATCTTAGCCTTGTCTACCTCAATACCTCTTTCAGAAACTACATGTCCTAGAACAATGCCTTCTCTAACCATATAATGACTCTTCTCCCAGCTTAAGGTCAAGTTGCATTCAATACACCTTTTCAAAACTAGATCTAATCTTTGCAAGCATTCATCAAATGAATCACCAAAAAGGGAAAAATCATCCATGAAAACTTCAACAAATTTAGTTACCATGTCAGAGAAAACAGAAAGCATGTGTTAGGAAACTTGTAATTTTGATGAGCAATTAACCATGCTAAATTAAGAACAGTCCAGTAACTAGTACTCTTAAGGTCCATAGGATTTTAGAATTGTAAGGACATTGTAAAAGAGGAACGTTTGCTGATTACTTAGTTAGGTTTTAGATAAGTTATTTCTTTTGTGTATGACGTATTTTATTTTCTGAGAAGAAAATAATTTATTGACACTTTAGCGTATGATGTATTTTATTTTCTGAAAAAAAAATATCTTATTGATGTTTAGCTTTAATGAATCTTATTTTCTGAAAACAAAATGACCTATTGAAGCATTTGCTGAAGATATATTTTGTTTATTACAAACAAATTATTGAAGCAAATAAGAAACCGGTCAGAATCTTGAAGACTTTTGAAGATCTGAAGACTTGAAGACTTGAAGATTGCTGAAGACTGGTAAAGGCACGTGTTGCTCAGAAAGTGGAATTTTCAGCAACAGCATTGCATAAGTGAAAATCTGAAAGACAGAGTAGGTTGTGCTTGCTGAAACTGAGAATGAACACTTGCTGATGAACATATGTGACCTCTTGCTGAATGTACGTGAAATTGCGCTCCAATGTTACTGTTTGAATTCTATTCAAATATGCATTTAATGCAAAGCTTACACGCGAAGGACATGAAGACTAGAAGACAAACAAAGTTGCTGCTGAAAGTACAAAAGCAAGATAGTGACATGTTAAGGAACAAAAGCCTTAGGATTTGAAATTCAAACGGCTCCTTACTTGCACTATAAATAGAGGTCATCCGGCAAAGAGTTGAAGTGTGTCAACAACGTGATCAAACTCTCACTTGTGCTTAAAAACTCACAAACCTTCAAACGCTCTTACTGCCATTGATCCGTTCCAAGACTTAAAGCTTGAAAAAGCTACTTGTGAAGAAGTAGAACAAACTCGGCTAAGAAATTAGTTAAGTGTTCTTTCTTTCGAACAAGAACAAGTCTTGACACCAGAAACAATCAAACTTGTTTACTGCAAAGTATTCCAAGTTGTGTTTCTTAGATTACTTGTTGTAACTGAATAAGTTATAATTAAGTTATCTCACCCCAAAACTCTCTAACTGAAAATACACCCTTTCAGGCGTGATATTCAGGGGGAACTTAATCGAGCAAGGTTTTGCTGATTAAAAGTACCAAGTTTGGTGGAGAACAAGGTTGAGTTCTCTAGTTTAGGTTGGAGACAAAGCAAGTGTGCTTTGGTTTCTGTTGAATCGCTTTAGATAGGAGATTGTAAGGAACCTCAATCATATCTTAGTGGATTCAGTCCTAGAAAGGACAAAGTGGATTAGTTGAGAGATTACGCCACTCTCAGATACCACTATAAAAGCGTTTGTGTGATTTACTTACTGCATTTAGCTTTCAGCAAATTATATCTGTTTGTACACAGTCACTCACTTCACTTGCTGAATCCCTTTACTTGCTGAAAGAGCACTTATTGTTTCAAAGACTTCCGCTCTCTGATTTTAAGTATCAGCAAACCAAGCTACTGGAAAGTAACTTACGCTTGCTGAGAAAGTTAAGTATCAGCAACCTCATTACTGAAAAGTAATAAGTACTTGCTGAGAAAGTTTTTAAACTTCAAAAGTTTGAAAAGACTATTCACCCCCCCCCCCCCCCCGCTCTAGTCTTTTCTTGTTGTTTAAAGGGACCAACAGCATGCACCTTTGAAAAGTGGCGGGAGCATTGCATAGTCCAAATGGCATCCTCCTATAGGCAAATGTTCCGAATGGGCAAGTGAATGTCGTTTTCTCCTGATCCTCCGGTGCAATCGGAATTTGGTAGAAACCTGATAAACCATCAAGAAAACAATAAAACTTCCGCCCCGCAAGGCGGTTTAGCATGTCATCTATAAATGATAAAGGGAAGTGGTCTTTTTTAGTGGCGGCATTTAATCTTCTATAGTCAATGCACATCCGCCATCCAGTGGTCTTTCTAACCGGTAATAATTCTCCCTTCTCATTCTCTTCCACCGTGACTCCCGATTTTTTAGGAACTACATGTACCGGGTTCACCCATCGACTATCAGGAATGGGGTAAATCATGTCAGCATCTAGCAACTTGATCACTTCTTTTTTTACCACCTCTTGCATAGCTGGATTTATCCTTCGCTGAGGTTGCCTAACGGGTTTGGCATCTTGTTCTAAAGTGATGTTGTGCACGCATCTTGTAGGGCTAATTCCTTTGATATCACTGATCCCCCATCCTATAGCTGCGGAATTTTCCTTCAATACTTCAATCAGCTTACTTTCTTCATTGTCGGAGAGATGTGAGGAGACAATTACAGGCTTTTTCTGATTTTCTCCTAAGTACACATACTTGAGGTGCGCAGGAAGTGGTTTTAATTCTAAGCTAGGTTCTTCAGGAAACCCACTTTCTTCTTGTTCTTCATCTAAAGGTTCAAGTACCTCTTCTCCTGCGGGAATTTCTGGGGTGCTATCCATTATTTCAACTAGTTCCCTTGCTTCTTCGGTCATGTAGCACGTCTCAGTTTGCATTGTTAGTGCCTCATCAAGTGGTTCACGATTACCATGGCAATGATGAAATTCGGGAATTATGGATTCGTAGCAATCGAAAAATTTTAGCTCCTCTGTAACTTCCTTATCTCTGATGCTACATCCTACCAACTCAATCTTCTCACCCATTACCTCCATGGTTATTTTCTTGCCCTTAAGCTCAAGGCATGTGTTGGTAGTTGCCATGAATGGTCTCCCAAGTAGTACTACGTGCTCACGGATATGGCTCTTTCCCTCGTCCGCGGACTTCATTACTACAAAATCAGCTGGGATTATCAATTTGTCCACTTGCACAAGAATGTCTTCTATTATTCCGACTGGCCTCTTCACACTTTGGTCTGCCATTTGGACGACCATATCAGTTGGTGTCAATTCTCCGAGTTCCAGGGCCTTGTATACTGAATATGGCATTAAGTTAATGCTAGCTACTAAGTCAAGCATTGCCTGCGTAGTTCGTCCATTCCCTAAGGCGATGTCGATGATGAAGCTGCCAGGATCCTTTTTCTTCATGGGCAATCCGGCAATCGAGTTGACCGTTTCAACCCCATTCACTTCCTTTCCTGAAGTAATCCTTTTGCTCTTGATCTCACGAAAGAATTTCGTATAGGCTGGAATATTCTGGATTAACTCTAAGAGAGGCACATTGACTTCCACTTTTGACAGGCGTTGGAATAGGGGTGAATCTTGAATATCCTTCTTGGCTGGTTTGATCCGACTCGGGTATGGCACATGTGGCTTCGGATGCACATATGGATTGGAAGATTTGTGGAGTCCCCCTGGCATACTAGTTGCTACCTCGACTTCTTCATCATCTATGTCAATCACAGATGGTCTTGGTTCATCATTCCTCTCCGGAACTTCTTGAGGTTCTTGGGAGCTTCCGCTAACTTCTTCTTCTGTGCTTGGCCCTGTATTATCGATCTCAGTAGATTCCACCTGTTTAGGACGTACGAAGTTAGGAATTTTGGTCATCTTGCCTCCTCGGAGTAGTAGATTCACCTCCTCGCATTCATTCTCCACAGTGGCATCAGCTGGAGGTTGCTCGGGATCAGTTTCTTGTGTCTCATCGGGAGGACTAGGATTGACCGGTTCCCTGGAGTTGGGGGGTGATTCGCTCCTCACCTTGGGTGGTTTGCTCACTACTTCCTGGGGGGTATCCTCGACTGCTTTACCGCACCTCCCACACTTCAGTAGGCTAAGCTCTTTGATGAGTTGCTCAGTTACTTCGATCGCTTCAAAAGCCTTCTCGATGCGAAGATTGTTCTCAGCTTGCCCTACGTGTGCTATCTAGAAAACACTCTCAATGGCTTTAATCCCTGCGTAAAACGCAAGTTCCTCCTCCTCACTCATGTCTTCGTCCTCAGAATATCCTTCGTATAATTCGTCAGTTTCGTCTTGATTCGAATATATGTTGGCGACTTTATTCGACATTATTTTCTCTGATTGTGCAGATCCATTGGCGTACTTTTGAAAGACCTTCACTGCCTCTTCATCCGTACATTCTTCTAAACCTCCACACATCCCATCCACTTGAAGTCTAACTTCATCTCGTAGTCCTCCAACAAAAAACCAAATCAGCTCCCCATCGTCGAAACGGTGGTGGGGGCACTCACGTTTATACAGCTCAAAACGTTCATAGGTGTCACAGAACCGCTCGTATTCTCCTTGCTTGAAGTATTCGATCCGGTTCCGCAGTGCAATCGTCTCATGGTAGGGCATGAAACGTGCCAAGAACTCCTCTACTACTTGGCTCCAGGTCTTCAGTGATCCTGGTGCTAACCTTGCTATCCATATCCTCGGTTCGTATCCCAAAGCAAAAGGAAATAATTTCCTGCATAATTGATCCTCGGTGAATCCCTTTGCTGGAACTTTTGCTATCTCCTCTTCATAGGACCTGATGAAGCTTATCGGATTCATATCCTCTCCTTCTTCGAACCTTGGTATCCTTCTCACTATGGTGCTTGTTACCTCATACCCCGATAATTCTTCTTCCAAGTATATAGCTGACCCCCTCCTGACTTGCGAGAATGTTGGTGTCAAGCGGGCTTTTAAGGTCGTCATACCTGGAAATCTGTATCAGGAGTAACTCAAAACTAAAAATTAGCCTCGTTAGAGATTTCGAAAATCGAGAATATTTCTAGATATCGAATACTACTAAGGCTAGGAAAGGTGAATTAGAAACAGACTAGGAAAGCAGTATCAGTGAGACATTAAAAAGGAAAACTAAAACTAATAGAATTAGGAATTGAAAGCTGAAAATATAAACAAATTAAACAGAAAAAAGGAGTATAGTCCCCGGCAGCGGCGCCAATTTGATGAACGCGGATTTGTCGGTTCCGAGTTCAGTCAAATAATATTTGTTATTTAGCCAAAGGCAATCCACAACTACAACGAAAACCGTAGTGTAGCAGTAGAATGACTCGAGTATCGTTCTCTCAGGACTATAACTAGCTTTATCAAATCTAATTTAGAATATTTAAACAGCAGACAGTTAGCAAAGGGTTTTTCTAACAGATAATGGAGATTGGTGATAGTATGATCCTTCAAAGCATAACGGGTCGATAATCATGCATAAATTCCTCGGTCTTGCATGGAGATCTTTGAATCAATCTAATGTCCTGTTTCAATTATTAAGCACTACGAAGATAACGATTCTGACAAGACAAGCACTATTGTCCTATTGTGTTCCGTAATTATTCAACACTACGAAGATAAACTCGCGAACAGGTCGACGAGGGTCCAATTGTGCATAATAATTAATACAACATACGAGAATTTAGGTTGTGCCTGATCAACGAAATAAAGCAATGACACGGAGTATAATGGGCGATATAGCCATTAGAATGATTATCTTCCCTTCGCTAAGAATTCATATACTACCACCAACGATAAGTTTAGCTACTCATAATAGGCATGCAATCAACAGAAATCATAGAAGAAAACATGTTGAAAGAATATTAAAATAAGTAAAATAAACTGTAAGATACAAAGTTACCGAAGGCTGTCAATCTTCGGAGAATTGCGATCCTACGAGCTCCAAACTGCAATGAAAAAGAGTCCCCTAAGCTACGAACCCCCAGAACAGGCTCTGGGAAGTCCCTACCTAAAACTACAGAGAAAGGTGAGAAAGTAGGTCTGGAAAAGTATGATTTTCGGAGAAAACTGAGCAACTATATATAGGCTACGAATTACTGTGGGGCGGTTCGCCCCACACACCGGGCGGTTCGCCCCACGTCTGAGGCGGTTCGCCCCAGAGAATTTCTCGCGGAATGCCGCATTTTCGACGCGTTTTTGGATTTCTTCCCCTTTCGGACTCGGTTTCTGTCTTCTAGTGGCCTTCTAACCTCCAGATTCGACCCCTGGACTCCAAATCCTATCCGGAAACCTTCAGATACTCCAAATAGGCTTCTGGAACACCAATTCCTTGTCAACTTCAATATAATTGCCCGGAAATCTTCGATTTTCAACCAAAACCTGTAAAATAAAATCTAAAGGGAAACGTGACACTATTCTAATAAAATGCACTAAAATATAGCTAAATTAACATAGTGGATAGCTAAAATAGGTGAAAAAGACTCGAATGAAAGTGTAAAATTCACATTCATCATTTTTCAACCAAAACCTGTAAAATAAAGACTAAAGGGAAACGTGACACTATTCTAATAAAATGCACTAAAATATAGCTAAATTAACAAAGATGATAGCTAAAATAGGTGAAAAAGACTTAAATGAAAGTGTAAAATACACATTCATCACTTACCCTATTTCTTCCCCCCTATCTTTTTCAGAAAATTCATCTAATCTGATCTCGGTTACCTTACGTGCTTGCGCTCTCGTAGTTCTCAGTTACATTGTGTTTGTTTGCACTCTTTGTGCTTTTCTTTGCAAGTTTTTGTTTTTCTTTTGTGGATTCTGCTCCTTGGTTACTTGTTTCCTCCTGTGTAGAAACTAGTTATATGAAGGATGTGTAAACCACCGTTGCCCCGGTATGTGATGCCTCGAGGGCCTTGCATAACATTGGACGACGATTGCTGGAATTATGACCTTGATCCTTCGTACTACTCCATTCTCTCCACGTTTTCAATGGGTGATGATCCAAGAGGGTTCTTAGACACGTACGAGGAAGGTGTGTTGAGGATACCTCGTGAGAATGAGGAGGGGGTTATCTTATCACATGAGCAACTTTGTATGAGAGGATTTATGGGAGCCTTAAAAGGGTACGCTCGAAGATGGCTCAGAATCCCGCCGGAAGAATCGTTGCGCACTTGGGGTGAAGTAACCAGCAAGTTTCGGGAACATTGAGATAGGGACTCACCTCCCGGGACAAGGGCATGGACGTCTCGCTTCAGTAGTCAGCCACCAGAAATTGACATTGCCGATGAAGAGGAATGTGGAGAAGAATCCATTGATGAAGTCTCCTCAGTGCTTAGCTTGGATTCCACGTCCTTACTTGCGGATGTCGAAGTTGATAGTCAAGAGGAAGTCGTGGAGGAAGTAATAACTGAATCCATTGCTTCACTTGAGTCAGAAGGTGATGGCGTGAGTTGTGTTGAGGTCGAGGAGCCAATCTCTGAAGATTTTGGTGTCTTTGAATCAATTGCGGGAGATACTCTTGATCTTGACTCCTACGTTCTGGTCCATGCACCCACCTATAAGTCCCAAAGGAGTTTTGATCCTTTTTACTATTTTTATTTTCCATCTGATTCCCTTAGTTATTTTTTAGATTTTGTTTTTCTTGGTTTTGTTAATTTTAGTTTTCAGGGAATCGTGGACTTGCTTGAGCAGATACGGAGAGGAGCCAAGGATGGTGATGAACGTTGTCAAGGTCAATCAAATAAATTTGTTATTTAGCCAAAGGCAATCCACAACTACAACGAAAACCGTAGTGTAGTAGTAGAATGACTCGAGTGTCGTTCTCTCAGGACTATACTAGCTTTATCAAATCTAATTAAAAATATAAAACAGCAGATAGAAAGCAAAAGGGGGTTTCAAGCAGATAATGGAGATTGGTGATAGTATGGTCCTTCTTAACATAATGGGTCGATAATCATGCATAAATTCCTCGGTCTTGCATAGAGATCTTTGAATCAATCTTGTGTCCTGTTGCAAGTATTAAGCACTACGAAGATAATTTGGTCTGACTAGTCAACAACGATTGTCCTAATGTGTTCCGTAATTATTCAACACTACGAAGATAATTGGTCTGATGGTCGACTAGTGTCCATGCATGCATAATAATCAATACAACATACGAGAATTTTGGTTGCAACTGATCAACGAAATAAAGCAATGACACAGAGTATAATGCGCGATATAGCCATCAGCATGATTATCTTCCCTCGCTAAGAATTCACATACTACCACCAATGATAAGTTTAGCTACTCATAATAGGCATGCAATCAATAGCAATCATAGAAGAAAACATATTGAAAGAAGAATAAAATAAGTAGATAAAAACTGTAAGATACAAAGTTACCGAAGGTTGTCACTCTCCGGATGATTTCGATCCTACGCGCTCCAATCTGCTATGAAAAAGAATCCCCTAAGCTATGGAACTCCCAGGACAGGCCCCGGGAAGTTCCTACCTAAAACTATAGAGAGAGGTGAGAAAGTAGGCTTGGAAAGATATGATTTTCGGAGAGAAAACAGAGCACTATATATAGGCCCCGAATTATCACGGGGCGGTTCGCCCCAGGCTCCGGCGGTTCATCCCACAGTAATTTCGCGGAATTTCCGCGTTTTCGACGCGGTTTTGGATTTCTTCACCTTTTCGGACTCGGTTTCTGACTTCTAGTGGCCTTCTAACCTCCAGATTCGACCCCTAGACTCCAAATCCTATCCGGAAACCATCAGATACTCCAGATAGGCTTCTGGAACACCAATTCCTTGTCAACTTCAATATAATTGCCCCGAAATCTCCGAATTTCAACCAAAACCTGTAAAATAAAATCTAAAGGGAAACGTGACACTATTCTAATAAAATGCACTAAAATATAGCTAAATTAACATAGAGGATAGCTAAAATAGGTGAAAAAGACTCAAATGAAAGTGTAAAATACACATTCATCAAACTCCCCAAACCGAATCTTTGCTTGTCCTCAAGCAACTAAGCTAGACTCTAATACAAAAAATATGCAAGACACAAAATGGAGTCTCATGCCAAATAAAATGAACTAATCTACTGAATCTACCAAATAACATATGAACAAAAACCATATAAATCAAAGCATGAATATAGGTTGAAGAATACCTCGATTGACTTATACACATCCACATAAGCACTTATGTCAAGACAAGATAGTCTCTCGTAACATTCTCTACCTGGACCTAGTCAGTGACGACGTAATGAAGCATGCTAAGATACGAATGGTTGTCCCGTGCCTATGAAATTGAGGACTTACTGTTGTTCCACCATGTTAAGACTTTTCCTCAAAAGAGGTCGAACCAGTACTGGCTCTCATGAAACGAAGGAGGGTTCCCTAAAAAGGATAACATTCCCCTATTCTACCCATCTCTCAAGTAAAGTCTTAAGCTATTCACCACTTCCTGAATGGCAGGACGAGGGTAGTCTAGAACAGATGACACTCAAGACAAAAAAGATAAAAAATTACAACACGATTACGAACAATACGAAAAATGGAAAAGACTCAAACTTTGCTAAACTGCTATTTGGCTTTCTTTTTTGGGCCCTTCTTTTGCTTTTTGGGGTCTTCTCTTTTTTTTCGATTTTTTCTTTCCAGATTCCTTTATTCTTTTTTTTTCTGGAAATTTTCTTTTCATTCTTTTTTTTTTCGATCTTTTTTTCTAGCCAGCAGTAGCATAACAAAGAGAGAAACAAAAATGACTCACACGACTTCCCCAAACCTATTCGAAATAGGTTTGAGTACAAAATTCACGGAAAAGGAAAAATAAACTCACGATACGAAAATGAAAAACAGAAACAAGTCTATGATGGTGTAACCCCCTCCGCAAACCTATTCGGAAGAATAGGTTATAAACAAAGGATCACACAACCTCACACTACCTCCTTCCTAGGCATTTAGCAATCTCAAAGCATGGTGAAGACTTGTTACCTCTTAGGTACATAATTACTCGGGAAACAACCATAAGACCCTAACATGCATCATCCTATTATAAAGGCCTTCGTGAACCGCAATAGAGAAAACACCACTAAGTGATGTCGAGACTACCATTCTTAACTAAGTGCAATACATAAATGTGACAAGCCAAGCGAGAAAAACCTCAAACAAATTCATAGAGATGAAGCATACGATTAATGGCATAGCTAGTTGATCTACCCAATAAAAAGGTTCAAAAAATTCGGCAATAAACTCCATATAAAATATGCAAGACTATCCTAGGAAAGCAGTAAACGTGCAAATGCAAAAAAATTCACGAGTTTATCATCAGCAAGATAAGTATAGAGATAACCAGCGATAACCTCCTCCCCAAACCTGAACGTCGTCGCTCGTCCCGAACGTCGAAAGTGGATCCAAGGTGAGAGCTAATGCTTGTATAAGTAACCTATAATACTCAATCAAACTCGTGAGATAAAATCTAAAGCGGTAAAGAAAGCGATAAAAATTCCGGGTTTCCTCCCGGATAGCGTCATTGTTTAAAGTCTTTGACTCGACTCCTGTCTGTGCCTATCTCTTCTTTTTGCGGGTACTAGACTTCCCCTTCATCGATCTCCTTTCCATGCCACGAACCTGTGAATAAGAAAGAATATAGGTTGCAAGACCACAGTAGTGAGTAGTAATATCAGGCGGTTCAGGTGGATCAGGTAAGGCTTTCAACACGTGTTGCTTGCCATTTACTTCAATAGTGCAAGTTCTTTGATAGATGTCCATCACGGAGCGTAGTTTAGTCAAGAATGTTTGCCCTAAGAGTATGACATCCCCCGTCCCAGGTGCAGATGCCGGCATAACTACGAAATTGGTGTATATAGATGCTTCACCAATCTTGACCAACACGTTTTTCACAATGCCCTCGGGTCTCATAAAGGATCCATCTGCCAGACGCACAATAGCCCTTTGCTCAGATAGTTTTCCAAGGTTGCTCTTTTCAAACACGTTCAAAGGGATTATGTTTGAGTAGGATCCCGTGTCTAGTGTGGCACGGACATCTTCAAGCTCGCCAATCCCTACCTTAACATCGAAACTTTTAGGGAGTGGTTCGGGATCCTCTTGCTCCTCATCACTTGCGTCAGAACCAAGGTCCTCCTCTTCTTCCTCAGCTTGTAGAAGTTCTTCCTTCATGCAACACTCGCACCTAAAGGCCTTCCTGATGGTGATTTCGTCAGGTATATCACCAGCCAATTTCGACTTTACAGTGTTGCTATGTAGTTTGCCTTGTTCTCTACTTGCTCCTCGGTCGATCAACTCTTGCAACTTTTGATGGGCAACCCTAGTGCTCTCTTCCAACCTATCGAGCCTTGCCCTAGTCTTCTCGGAGTCTTCTTCATAACGTTTGAGAAAACTTTGTGTGTGATCGACCATCTTTTGCAAGTTCTCCATCAGTTGAGCCGACTTCGACTTCGGTGGCTCTTTCGGAGCGGGGTTTTCGCAGTGGTCATTACCATAGTTTAGCCTACTACGGTCTTGGTTAGGTCCATAAGTTTGGTTAGCTGGTGCATATACTTGATTTTTACGGTATCCTCCTCTCCAAAATCCACCTCGAGGATTCCTACCGTCTTGTCCGTAGCTAACTTCTTGAGTGCCAAACTCCGTGGCAAAGGCTTCTTCTTCGCCTCCTCGAGCCCAGTTGCTATCATCGTATGCTAGCTCTGATCTACACATATGAGCCCCATGCCCATAGTTCTTGCGTATTCGGCATACTTCGTTCGAAACAGTTGTTCCGGTGGCGTTCTTGAGGACTTGCTTCAATTCGTTGGTAAAGCACTCGAATTGATCCCCATTCCCCCTGTACATAGGGGCTTCTTGAGTCGGTGGAGCTTCAGGTCCACGTCTCCTAACCATTGCTCTTGGGTCCTTGAACTGCGAACCCTTAGCAAGCCTTTCGAAAACAGCCCAAACGGCTTCTGCGGTTTCCTCCCAAATATTGCCTCGATATTGGAAATCCACCACTTGTTGGTTCTCGAAAGTTAGTCCATTGTAGAAGTGTTGGACTAGGTCGGAAAGTTCAAAACCATGGTGACGGCACTTGTTCGTGAGATCTTGGAACCTCTCGAACGCGGTGTAGATGGTCTCATCATAGTCTTGCTTATATCCAGTGATCTGCGCCTTAAGCGCGGTAGTCAGAGTGTGTGGGAAGTATTTCTCCATGAAAGCTGAAAAAACCTTTTCCCAAGTGTCCAGCGAGCCTGCTGGAAGAGAACTCAGCCATGACTTGGCTCTGTCGCCAAGTCCCATAGCAAAAACCTTCATCCTCAACTCATCTGTTGTTATGTCAGCTCCGGGTCATGGGAGTTGGTTGACGAAATCATCGATATCGTTCAAGTACCCCATCACATCTTCCCTTGATAAGCCATAGAACCTCGGAAGTTGTTGGAATGCGTGGTTCTTGATCTCCAGATCTCGGATTGTAGGCGAAAGAACAATCGCCGGTCCCCTCATACGATCCTTGGTGGGTTGTATCCATGCCTTCAGTGGTCTAGCTTCTGCCATTCCGTCGATTTCCTTGAAAAGGAGTCGCCTTCTTTGGTGGTAGACTCTATCGATCTCAGCAATTGAATCAGCAAGCGGTGTTCCTGCAGAACGTGTATTCGGCATACACAATCTGAAAAAGACTAGGAAAGGTGATTAGAAACAAACTAGGAAAGCAATATCAGAGAGACATTAAAAACAAAAACTAAATCTAATAGAATTAGGAATCTAAAGCTGTAAATATAAACAAATTAAACAGAAAAAAGGAGTATAGTCCCCGACAGCGGCGCCAATTTGATGAACGTTGTCAAGGTCAATCAAATAAATTTGTTATTTAGCCAAAGGAAATCAACAACTACAACGAAAACCGTAGTGTAGTAGTAGAATGACTCGAGTGTCGTTCTCTCAGGACTATACTAGCTTTATCAAATCTAATTAAAAATATAAAACAGCAGATAGAAAGCAAAAGGGGGTTTCAAGCAGATAATGGAGATTGGTGATAGTATGGTCCTTCTTAACATAATGGGTCGATAATCATGCATAAATTCCTCGGTCTTGCATAGAGATCTTTGAATCAATCTTGTGCCCTGTTGCAAGTATTAAGCACTACGAAGATAATTTGGTCTGACTAGTCAACAACGATTGTCCTAATGTGTTCCGTAATTATTCAACACTACGAAGATAATTGGTCTGATGGTCGACTAGTGTCCATGCATGCATAATAATCAATACAACATACGAGAATTTTGGTTGCAACTGATCAACGAAATAAAGCAATGACACGGAGTAGAATGCGCGATATAGCCATTAGCATGATTATCTTCCCTCGCTAAGAATTCACATACTACCACCAATGATAAGTTTAGCTACTCATAATAGGCATGCAATCAATAGCAATCATAGAAGAAAACATATTGAAAGAAGAATAAAATAAGTAGATAAAAACTGTAAGATACAAAGTTACCGAAGGTTGTCAATCTTCGGATGATTTCGATCCTACGCGCTCCAATCTGCTATGAAAAAGAATCCCCTAAGCTATGGAACTCCTAGGACAGGCCCCGGGAAGTTCCTATCTAAAACTATAGAGAGAGGTGAAAAAGTAGGCTTGGAAAGATATGATTTTCGGAGAGAAAACTGAGCACTATATATAGGCCCCGAATTATCACGGGGCGGTTCGCCCCAGGCTCCGGCGGTTCGCCCCACAGTAATTTTGCGGAATTTCCGCGTTTTCGACGCGGTTTTGGATTTCTTCACCTTTTCGGACTCGGTTTCTGACTTCTAGTGGCCTTCTAACCTCCAGATTCGACCCCTAGACTCCAAATCCTATCCGGAAACCTTCAGATACTCCAAATAGGCTTCTGGAACACCAATTCCTTGTCAACCTCAATATAATTGCCCAGAAATCTCCGAATTTCAACCAAAACCTGTAAAATAAAATCTAAAGGGAAACGTGACACTATTCTAATAAAATGTACTAAAATATAGCTAAATTAACATAGAGGATAGCTAAAATAGGTGAAAAAGACTCGAATGAAAGTGTAAAATACACATTCATCAGATGGTTCCCAAGATGCGAGGAGTAATGGAACGGATGCACAAGATTCGTTTCCATTTGATAATGGATAACATTAGTGGTAATGATCTCTTGTCTGACATGTGGAGGGACTTTTATGGGGATTTCAATCCCGATAATTAGTCTTTTCACATGTCCGCTCTCAGCCGGCCGAGGCCAAACCGTTCGGTAACATCTAGTATCACTTTTTATTTACTCATTCTCTTTTGCTAGGGACTAGCTTAAGTTTCATGAGGGGGATGGGATGTGAACCATGATGTTAAGTATTGTTTGGCTTTGTGATGTTGAGTATGGTATCTTGTTTTTGTTTGCATTTGCACGTTTACCGCTTTCTTAGTATTTAGTTGCATACACTACATTCATCCTAGTATAGATTTGCATGTTTTTATGTGGAGTTTATTGCCTAATGTTTTGAACTTTTTTATTGGGTAGATTAACTAATTATGACATTAATCATATGCTTCATCTCTATGAATTTGTTTGAGGTTTTTCTCGCTTGGCTTGTCACATTTATGTATTGCACTTAGTTAAGCTCGGTAGTCTCAACATCACTTAGTGGTGTTTTCTCTACTGCGGTTCACGAAGGCCTTTATAATAGGATGATGCATGTTAGGGTCTTATGGTTGTTTTCCCGAGTAATTATGTACCTAAGAGGCAACAAGTCTTCACCTTGCAGTGAGATTGCTAAATGCCTAGGAAGGAGGTAGTGTGAGATTGTGTGATCCTTTGTTTGCAACCTATTCTTTCGAATAGGTTTGGGGAGGGGGTTACAATTTCATTAGACTTGTTTTTCGTGTGTGTTGTGAGTTTATTTTTCTTTTTTCTTTCATAAATTTTGTACTCCAACCTATTCTTTCGAATAGGTTTGGGGAAGTCGTTTGTGAGTCATTTTAGTTTCTTTTTCGTTGTGCTACTGCTGGCTAAAAAAAATCGAAAAAAGAAGAAGAAAAATTCCAGAAAAAAGAAAAAAACTGGAAAAGAAAAAAAGAAAAAAAAGACCCCAAAAAGCAAGGGTCCAAAAAAGAAGCCAAAAGCAGTTTAGCAAAGTGTTGTGTCTCATTTTCCACTTTTTGTAATGTTCGTAGTCGTGTTGTAATTTTCTATCTTTTGTTTGTTTGAGTGTCATCTGTTCTAGACCACCCTCGTCGTGCCATTCAGGAAGTGGTGAATAGCTTAAGGCTTTGCTTGAGAGATGGGTAGAATAGGGGAGTGTTATTTTTTTTAGGGAACCCTCCTTCGTTTGATGAGAGCTGATGAATGTGTATTTTACACTTTAATTTGAGTCTTTTTCACCTATTTTAGCTATCCTCTATGTTAATTTAACTATATTTTAGTGATTTTATTAGAATAGTGTCACGTTTCCCTTTAGATTTTATTTTACAGGTTTTGGTTGAAAATCGAGGATTTCCGGGCAATTATATTGAAGTTGACAAGGAATTGGTGTTGCAGAAGCCTATTTGGAGTATCTGAAGGTTTCCGGATAGGATTTGGAGTCTAGGGGTCGAATCTGGAGGTTAGAAGGCCACTAGAAGACAGAAACCGAGTCCGAAAAGGGGAAGAAATCCAAAAACGCGTCGAAAACGCGGAATTCCGCGAAATTTTCTCTGGGGCTAACCGCCTTAGACGTGGGGCGAACCGCCCCACAGTATTTCGGGGCCAATATATAGTTGCTCAGTTTTCTCCGAAAATCATATCTTTCCAGACCTACTTTCTCACCTCTCTCTATAGTTTTCGGTAGGAACTTCCCGGGGCCTGTCCTGGGAGTTCCGTAGCTTAGGGGATACTTTTTCATAGTAGATTGGAGCTCGTAGGACCGCAATCATCCGGAGATTGACAACCTTCGGTAACTTTGTATCTTACAGTTTTATTCTACTTATTTTATTATATTCTTTCAACATGTTTTCTTCTATGATTTCTGTTGATTGCATGCCTATTATGAGTAGCTAAACTTATCGTTGGTGGTAGTATGTGAATTCTTAGCGAAGGGAAGATAATCATGCTAATGGCTATATCGCGCATTATACTCCGTGTCATTGCTTTATTTCGTTGATCAGGCACAACCTAAATTCTTGTATGTTGTATTAATTATTATGCATGATTGGACACTTGTCGACCATCAGACCAATTATCTTCGTAGTGTTGAATAATTACGGAACACATTAGGACAATAGTGATTGACTTGTCAGACCAATTATCTTCGTAGTGCTTAGTATTTGCAACAGGACACTAGATTGATTCAAAGATCTCTATGCAAGACCGAGGAATTTATGCATGATTATCGACCCGTTATGTTAAGAAGGACCATACTATCACCAATCTCCATTATCTGCTAGAAACCCCTTTGCTATCTGTTTGCTGTTTTATATTCTCTTGTTAAATAGATAAAGCTAGTTATAGTCCTGAGAGAACGACACTCGAGTCATTCTACTGCTACACTACGGTTTTCGTTGTAGTTGTGGATTGCCTTTGGCTAAATAATGAATTTATTTGCTGAATCCGGAGCACGACATCCGCGCGTTCATCAAATTGGCGCCGTTGCCGGGGACTATACTCCTTTTTTCTGTTTAATATGTTTATATTTTCAGCATTCAATCCCTAATTCTATTAGTTTTAGTTTTCCTATTTAATCTATCTCTGATACTCCTTTCCTAGCTTGTCACAGATATTCAGGTCTTGTGATGGCTCGCCCACTTTTGAAATCATGGGTTCAACCCAACAAAGCACTGATGAGAGGTCCAGCTATTGTTCTTTCTGCTACAACTCGAGATTTGGAAATCAAACGTTGCATGTACCAGCAACTCCCGAGGTTCTATGGGTTGGCTAGGGAAGATGTTATGGGATACCTGAATGATATTGACGACTTTATCAACAATCTTCCAAGGCCCGGAGCAGGGATAACGGACGATGAGCTAAGGATGAAGGTTTTTGCTTTGGGGCTTGGTGATAAAGCGAAGGCATGGTTAGGCTCTCTGGAAGCCGGATCACTAGACACCTGGGACAAGGTGTATTCTGCTTTTATGGAGAAATACTTTCCTCACACATTGACTACCGCGCTTAAGGCGCAAATCACAGGATTCAAACAGGACTATAATGAGACCATCTACACCGCTTTCGAGAGGTTCAAGGACCTCATGCACAAGTGTGCACACCATGGTTTTGGGCTTCCAGATCTTGTCCAGCACTTCTACAATGGACTCACATATGAGAGTCAACAGGTGGTGTATTTCCAATGCCGTGGTACTATCTGGGAAGAGACCGCCGAGGATGTTTGGGCGTGTTTCGAAAGGCTTGCTAAAGGATCTCAATCCAAGGATCCAAGAGCAATGGTTAGAAGGCGTGGACCTGAAGCCCCACCAAACCAGGAGATCCCAATGCATGAAGTGAATGGTGTGAGTGGCGATAGGTTCGAAGGTTTCGCCAATCAGATGAGGCAAGCTCTAAGTGGCCTAAACGGAACTTCTCTCTCCAACGAGGTATGTAGGGTGTGCAAGAATTATGGGCATGGGGCTCATATGTGTAGACCAGATCTAGCACGAGAAGATGTTCACTTGGAAAACCGTAGTAATCCTACTCCTAAGGACGAAGCATCTACATCCAAGTCAGCAACTCTCATGGATAATTTACAGAAATTGGTGGATTTCACCCAAGTGTTTTTGAAGAGATACGAGGAGGAATCGGCAAAGATCAATGCTCGTCTGGATCAATTGGAAGCTAGAGCTAGTAGAGAGCAAGGGAAGTTACATAGCAACACTGAGAGGTCCATGTCGATCAACTTGGTGGGAGATCAACCAGTGGAAATCACCATTAAGCAAGTTGCTAAGTGCGAGTGTTACAAGGATGAAGAGCCTCCACTAGACAAGGAAGAAGAGAAGGACCTTGGTACTGATGAGAGTGGAAAGAAGCAAGAGAATCCCGAGCCACTCCCTCAAAGTTTCGATGTTAAGGTCCATGTCGATCAACTTGGTGGGAGTACCAAGGTCCATGTCGATCAACTTGGTGGGAGATCAACCAGTGGAAATCACCATTAAGCAAGTTGCTAAGTGCGAGTGTTACAAGGTTGAAGAGCCTCCACTAGACAAGGAAGAAGAGAAGGACCTTGGTACTGATGAGAGTGGAAAGAAGCAAGAGAATCCCGAGCCACTCCCTCAAAGTTTCGATGTTAAGGTCGGGATTGGCGAACTTGAAGATGTCCGTGCCACACTAGACACGAGATCTTACTCGAACGTGCTCCCTTTGAATGTGTTTGAGAAGAGTAACCTTGGAAAACTATCTGACCATAGGGATATTGTGCAACTGGCGGATGGATCCTTTGTGAGACCCGAAGGCGTTGTGAAAAATGTGTTGGTCAAGATTGGTGAAGCATCTGTATACACCAATTTTGTAGTTATGCCGGCGTCTGCACCTGGGACGGGGGATGTCATTCTCTTGGGACGAACGTTCTTGACTAAGATACGCTCCGTGATGGACATCTGCCAAAGAACTTGCACTATTGAAGTGGAAGGCAAGCAACATGTGTTGCAAGCCATATCTGATCCACCTGATCCGCATGATAATTCTTTCACTACTCACTACTGTGGTCTTGCAGCCTATATTCTTTCTTATTCACAGGTTCATGGCATGGAGAGGAGATCGATGAAGGGGAAGTCTAGTACCCGCAGAAAGAAGAGATAGGCGCGGACAGGAGTCGAGTCAAAGACTTTAAACAATGGCGCTATCCGGAAGGCAACCCGGAGATTTTATCGCTTTCTTTACCGCTTTAGATTTTATCTCACGAGTTTGATTGAGTATTATAGGTCACTTATACAAGCATTAGCTCTCACCTTGGATCCACTTTCGACGTTCGGGACGAGCGACGATGTTCAGGTTTGGGGAGGAGCTTATCGCTGGTTATCTCTATACTTATCTTGCTTATGATAAACTCGTGAAATTTTTTGCATTTGTACGTTTACTGCTTTCCTAGGATAGTCTTGCATGTTTTATATGGAGTTTATTGCCGAATTTTTTGAACTTTTTTATTGGGTAGATCAACCAACTATGCCATTAATCGTATGCTTCATCTCTATGAATTTGATTGAGGTTTTTCTCGCTTGGCTTGTCACATTTATGTATTGCACTTAGTTAAGCATGGTATTCTCGACATCACTTAGTGGTGTTTTCTCTACTGCGGTTCACGAAGGTCTTTATAATAGGATGATGCATGTTAGGGTATTATGGTTGTTTCCCGAGTAATTATGTACCTAAGAGGCAACAAGTCTTCACCATGCTTTGAGATTGCTAAATGCCTAGGAAGGAGGTAGTGTGAGGTTGTGTGATCCTTTGTTTATAACCTATTCTTCCGAATAGGTTTGGGGAGGGGGTTACACCATCATTAGACTTGTTTCTGTTTTTCATTTTCGTGTCGTGAGTTTATTTTTCCTTTTCCGTGAATTTTGAACTCCAACCTATTCTCTCGAATAGGTTTGGGGAAGTCGTGTGAGTCATTTTGTTTCTCTTTTTGTTAAGCTACTGCTGGCTAGAAAAATCGAAAAAAAGAAAGAAAAAAATTCCAGAAAAAAAAAAAGAGAAAAAGAAAAAGAAAAAAAAAGAATCTGGAAAGAAAAAAAAGAAAAAAAAGAAAAGACCCCAAAAAAGCAAAGAAGGGTCCAAAAAATAAAGCCATATAGCAGTTAGCAAAGTGTTGAGTCTTTTCCATTCTTGTAATGTTCGTAATCGTGTTTTTCTATTTTTGATCTTTTTTGTCTTGATGTCATCTGTTCTAGACCACCCTCGTCCTGCCATTCAGAAAGCAGTGAATAGCTTAAGACTTTACTTGAGAGATGGGTAGAATAGGGGAGTGTTATCTTTTATAGGGAACCCTCCTTCGTTTGATGAGAGCCAGTACTGGTTCGACCTCTTTTGAGGAAAAGTCTTAACATGGTGGAACAGCAGTAAGTCCTCAATTTCATAGGCACGGGACAACCATTCGTATCTTAGCATGCTTCATTACGTCGTCACTGACTAGGTCCAGGTAGAGAATGTTACGAGAGACTATCTTGTCTTGACATAAGTGCTTATGTGGATGTGTATAAGTCAATCGAGGTATTCTTCAACCTATATTCATGCTTTGATTTATATGGTTTTTGTTCATATGTTATTTGGTAGATTCAGTAGATTAGTTCATTTTATTTGGCATGAGACTCCATTTTGTGTCTTGCATATTTTTTGTATTAGAGTCTAGCTTAGTTGCTTGAGGACAAGCAAAGGTTCAGTTTGGGGAGTTTGATGAATGTGTATTTTACACTTTCATTTGAGTCTTTTTCACCTATTTTAGCTATCCTCTATGTTAATTTAGCTATATTTTAGTGCATTTTATTAGAATAGTGTCACGTTTCCCTTTAGATTTTATTTTACAGGTTTTGGTTGAAAATCGAGGATTTCCGGGCAATTATATTGAAGTTGACAAGGAATTGGTGTTCCAAAAGCCTATTTGGAGTATCTGAAGGTTTGCGGATAGGATTTGGTGTCTAGGGGTCGAATCTGGAGGTTAGAAGGCCACTAGAAGACAAAAACCGAGTCCGAAAAGGGGAAGAAATCCAAAAACGCGTCGAAAACGCGGAATTCCGCGAAATTTTCTCTGGGGCTAACCGCCCCAGACGTGGGGCGAACCGCCGCACACCGGGTGAACCGCCGGGGGTGTGGGGCGAACCGCCCCACTGTATTTCGGGGCCTATATATAGTTGCTCAGTTTTCTCCGAAAATCATATCTTTCCAGACCTACTTTCTCACCTCTCTCTATAGTTTTAGGTAGGAACTTCCCGGGGCCTGTCCTGGGAGTTCCGTAGCTTAGGGGATACTTTTTCATAGCAGTTTGGAGCTCGTAGGATCGCAATCATCCGGAGATTGATAACCTTCGGTAACTTTGTATCTTACAGTTTTATTCTACTTATTTTATTATATTCTTTCAACATGTTTTCTTCTATGATTTCTGTTGATTGCATGCCTATTATGAGTAGCTAAACTTATCGTTGGTGGTAGTATGTGAATTCTTAGCGATGGGAAGATAATCATGCTAATGGCTATATCGCACATTATACTCCGTGTCATTGCTTTATTTCGTTGATCAGGCACAACCTAAATTCTCGTATGTTGTATTATTATTATGCATGATTGGACACTTGTCGACCATCAGACCAATTGTCTTCGTAGTGTTGAATAATTACGGAACACATTAGGACAATAGTGATTGACTTGTCAGACCAATTATCTTCGTAGTGCTTAGTATTTGCAACAGGACACTAGATTGATTCAAAGATCTCTATGCAAGACCGAGGAATTTATGCATGATTATCGACCCGTTATGTTAAGAAGGACCATACTACCACCAATCTCCATTATCTGCTAGAAACCCCTTTGCTATCTGTTTGCTGTTTTATATTCTCTTGTTAAATAGATAAAGCTAGTTATAGTCCTGAGAGAACGACACTCGAGTCATTCTACTGCTACACTACGGTTTTCGTTGTAGTTGTGGATTGCCTTTGGCTAAATAACAAATTTATTTGCTGAATCCCGAGCACGACATCCGCGCGTTCATCAAGAGCCAGTATTGGTTCGACCTCTTTGAGGAAAAGTCTTAACTTGGTGAACAGCAGTAAGTCCTCAGTTTCATTGGCACGGGACAACCATTCGTACTTTAACATGTTTCATTACGTCGTCACTGACTAGGTCCAGGTAGAGAATGTTACGAGAGACTATCTTGTCTTGACATAAGTGCTTATGTGAATGTGTATCAGTCAATCGAGGCATTCTTCAACCTATATTCATGTTATGATTTGTATGGTTTTTGTTCATATGTTTTTTGATAGATTCAATAGATTAGTTCATTTTCATTTGGCATGAGACTCCATGTGCATTGTTTTTTGCATTAGAGTCTAGCTTAGTTGCTTGAGGACAAGCAAAGGTTCGGTTTGGGGAGTTTGATGAACGTGTATTTTACACTTTCATTTGAGTCTTTTTCACATATTTTAGCTATCCTCTATGTTAATTTAGCTATATTTTAGTGCATTTTATTAGAATAGTGTCACGTTTCCCTTTAGTTTGTATTTTACAGGTTTTGGGTGAAAAACGAGGTTTTCCGGGCAATTATATTGAAGTAGACAAGGAATTGGTGTTCCGAAGGCCTAATTGGAGTATCTAGAAGATTCCGGATAGGATTTGAAGTCTAGGGGTCGAGTCTGAAGGCTAAAAGGTCACTAGAAGGCAAAAACCGAGTCCCAAAAGGAAAACAAATCCAAAAACGCGTCGAAAACGCGTTTCAGCCGACAAAACCTCCCGGGCGAGTCGCCGGGACGTGGGGCAAATCGCCTCACACCAGGCGAATCGCCCGGTGTGTGGGGCCACTCGCCCCACACCTGCCGAATGCCTATATATAGTTGCTCAGTTTTCTCCGTTTTTCATACTTTTCCAGACCTTTTCTCTCACCTTTCTCATTAGTTTTAGGTAGGAATTCTCCAGAGCCTGTTCTGGGGATTCTTAGCTTGGGAGATACTATTTCTTAGCGTTTTGGAGCTTGTAAGATCGCAATTCTTCGGAGATTGACAACCTTCGGTAACATTGTATCTTACAGTTTTTCTATTTATATTTATTTATCTTTCAACATGTTTTCATTCAATCTTGCTATGATTTCTGTTGATTGCATGACATCTATGAGTAGCTAAACTTCTCGTTGGTGATAGTATGTGATTTCTTGGCGAAGGGTTACTAATTATGCTAATGGCTATATCGCGCATTATACTTTGAGTTATTGCTTTATTTCTTTGATCTATCTAAAATCTCTATCTTCGTAGTGTTGAATAATAACGGAACACAATTGGACAATTCATTGATCAAAGATCTCTATGCAAAACCGGGGACTTCATGCATGATTATTAACCTGCTATGCTTTGAATGACCATACTATCACCAACCTCCATTATCTGATAAGAAAAACCTTTGCTAAGTAGTTTGTTGATTTTATATTCTTAAGTTAGATTAGATAAAGCTAGTTATAGTCCTTAGAGATCGACACTCGAGGTTATTTTACTGCTGCACTACGGTTTTTGTTGTAGTTGTGAATTGCCTTTGGCTCAATACAAATTTATTTGATTAACTAGAATCTGACAAGTTCTAAACAAGTTCATCACTTGTTCAACTGGAGAGGCACTCTTAAATTTGGCCTTCATATTCTCTCTGATTAGAGCAATCAGATTTGAGCTCATAAGCTGAGAATATGTTAACTCTTCTGGAAGTATTGAGTGGACAAAGGTCTCGCGTTTCAGCAGAGAAATCCTCTTTTTCTCGTTGGATAGATGAAGATGACGGTCAGAAAATTCCATCCTTTTGTACCTTTGCCAGTTGCTGACAGACTTAGCAACTCTTGACAAGGTAGTTCTTTTGAAGTCTGAGTAAAGTTCTTCAGAACTCACTTTCGGATCTTCAGTGATGTGAACCACTTCAGTGGTCTCCTTTTTGAGCCTGAAAAAGAATAAAATTAAGTTCAGGAAAGGTTTGGATAATAGTTTTAGAGTCATAAGCTGGAACATGATTTACCTGCTGAGATTCAGCAAGCTCATGTTGCACACTTGTTTGTGCTGCTACTATTTCCATTCCTTTAGGAGCTTGAGAAGCATCCTTGACTTGTTCATCCTAAAATAATATTAAATTAGATACAAGCACTAAGTTTTCAAACTTAGTTGAATTACCAAAAACTTTATCTACCTGCTGAGCAGGAGGTGTGGATTCTGGTGCAGAGGCTTCAGCAACCTTCTGACTTGTATCTTAAGAAGTCTGTAAAGAAATCATTATATTAGCAAAACAATGAGTATCAGATATTGAAGTTTTGCTTATGGTTGAGTTAACTACCTGCTGAAGAAGGACAGGTGGTGACTCAGTCCTTTCAGCAATGACAGCTTCTTCAGTATCTGAGACTTTTTCTTCAGCATACTTCTTTTCTTGCTCTGTTTGAGAAAGCTGTGCGGGTTCAGCAATCTCCCTTGTCTCTGAATTGACAAGTTGAGCAGAGACATCTTGACCATTGAGTTCACTGCTTGTCATGAAAACATCCATCGATTTGTTGGAAGTCTCTTCAATCTCCAACTCCATTTGTTGACTCAGTGCTTTCAGCACCAGCTGAACTTTGTTAATGGATGTTTTCGTGAACCAGGTCCAGTATTCTCAGCATCATGGGATGCGTCATCGAATAGTGTCTCTTGTGGTGTTTCAGCAATCTCTGGGACTTGAACCATTGCAGTCTCAGCAACTGGTTCTTCAACAACTTGATGAGTTGCTTCTTCAGCAACCATCTTTTCAGCATTGGCAGCATCAGCAAGTGCCGCGGTGTTGGTCCCTTTAAACAACAAGAAAAGACTAGAGGAGGGGGGTGAATAGTCTTTTCAAACTTTCGTCGGTTAAAAACTTTCTCAGCAAGTACTTATTACTTTTCAGTAATGAGTTTGCTGATACTTAACTTTCTCAGCAAGAGCAAGTTACTTCTAAGTAACTAGTTATGCTGATACTTAAAATCAGAGAGCGGAAGTCTTTGATACAATAAGTGCTTTGTCAGTAAGTGATAGTTTCAGCAAGTGAAGTGAGTGACTGTGTACAGATAGATATGCTTTGCTGAAAACTAAATGCAGCAAGTAAATCATACAAACACTTTTATAGTGGTATCTGAGAGTGGCGTAATCGCTCAACTAATCCACTTTGTACTTTCTAGGACAGAATCCACTAAGATAAGTTTGAGGTTCCTTACAACACCTATCTAGAGCGATTCAAACAGAAACCAAAGCACACTTGCTTCGTTTCCAACCTAACTAGAGAACGAAACCTTGTTCTCCACCAAACTTGGGACTTTTAATCAGCAACATTATGCTCGATTAAGTTCCCTTGAATATCACGCCTGAAAGGGTGTATTTTCAGTTAGCGAGGTTTGGGATGAGATAACTTAATTATAACTTATTCAGTTAAAACAAGTAATCTAAGAAACAAAACTTTGAATACTTTGCAGTAAACAAGTTTGATTGTTTCTGGTGTCAAGACTTGTTCTTGTTCGAAAGAAATAAAGAACTGTTGGTCCCTTTAAACAACAAGAAAAGACTGGGGGGGGGGGGGGTGAATAGTCTTTTCAAACTTTCGTCGTTTAAAAAGTTTCTCAGCAAGTACTTATTACTTTTCAGTAATGAGGTTGCTGATACTTAACTTTCTCAGCAAGCGTATGTTACTTTACAGTAGCTTGGTTTGCTGATACTTGAAATCAGAGAGCGGAAGTCTTTGAAACAATAAGTGCTCTTTCAGCAAGTAAAGAGTTTTCAGCAAGTGAATTGAGTGACTGTGTACAAACAGATATAATTTGCTGAAAGCTAAATGCAGTAAGTAAATCACACAAACGCTTTTATAGTGGTATCTGAGAGTGGCGTAATCTCTCAACTAATCCACTTTGTCCTTTCTAGGACTGAATCCACTAAGATATGATTGAGGTTCCTTACAATCTCCTATCTAAAGCGATTCAACAGAAACCAAAGCACACTTGCTTTGTCTCCAACCTAAACTAGAGAACTCAATCTTGTTCTCCACAAAACTTGGTACTTTTAATCAGCAAAACTATGCTCGATTAAGTTCCCCCTGAATATCACGCCTGAAAGGGTGTATTTTCAGTTAGAGAGTTTTGGGGTGAGATAACTTAATTATAACTTATTCAGTTACAACAAGTAATCTAAGAAACACAACTTGGAATACTTTGCAGTAAACAAGTTTGATTGTTTCTGGTGTCAAGACTTGTTCTTGTTCGAAAGAAAGAACACTAAACTAATTTCTTAGCCGAGTTTGTTCTACTTCTTCACAAGTAGCTTTTTCAAGCTTTAAGTCTTGGAACGGATCAATGGCAGTAAGAGTGATTGAAGGTTTGTGAGTTTTTAAGCACAAGTGAGAGTTTGATCACGTTGTTGACACACTTCAACTCTTTGCTGGATGACCTCTATTTATAGTGCAAGTAAGGAGCCGTTTGAATTTCAAATCCTAAGGCTTTTGTTCCTTAACATGTCACTATCTTGCTTTTGTACTTTCAGCAGCGACTTTGTTTGTCTTCTAGTCTTCATGTCCTTTGCGAGTAAGCTTTGCATTAAATGCACATTTGAATAGAATTCAAACAGTAACATTGGAGCGCAAAATCTCGTACATTCAGCAAGAGGTCACATATGTTCATCAGCAAGTGTTCAGTCTCAGTTTCAGCAAGCACAACCTACTCTGTCTTTCAGATTTTCACTTATGCAATGTTGTTACTGAACATTCCACTTTCTGAGAAACACGTCCCTTACCAGTCTTCAGCAATCTTCAAGGCTTCAAGTCTTCAAGTCTTCAAATCTTCAGATCTTCAAAAGTCTTCAAGATTCTGACCGGTTTCTTATTTGCTTCAATAATTTGTTTGTAATAAACAAAATATATCTTCAACAAATGCTTCAACAGGTCATTTTCTTTTCAGAAAATAAGATTCATTAAAGCTAAGCATCAATAAGATATTTTCTTTTCAGAAAATAAAATACATCATACGCAAAAGAAATAACTTATCTAACACCTAACTAAGTCATCAGCAAACGTTCCTCTTTTACAATGTCCTTAAAATTCTAAATTCCCATGGACCTTAAGAGTACTAGTTACTGGACTGTTCTTAATTTAGCATGGTTAATTGCTCATCAAAATTACAAGTTTCCTAACAAATTTCCCCCTTTTGATGTTAGCAATCCATGGCTAAATTAATTGTTACCCTTTTAGAGGTTTCTGATGTTGAATAAATCAGATGATTAATGCAAGCATACTTGAATAAATAAACAGTAAGCATAAGTAAGTTGCATAATCAAAACCAATAAGAGTAAAAAAGAATTCATTGCTGAAAGTTATCAATCAGAAGTTTACAAGAAAGCATAGATAACAAGAAATCAGCAAACAAAACTTTAACAAAAACTATTGCAGGGACTTAAGCTCTTTCAGCGGATTTTCTTAAAATCTCTCTTACACTCTTCTCAGCAAGTGCAGTGAATTCAACACAATCCTTCTCGTAGTTTTCCAGAAGCCTACGGACTTGTAGTTCAAGAATTCTTGCATTTTTGCAGGCAGTATGATGATGCTTTTCAGCATTCATTTCCTTGTAGTTAGCTACCCACGAATGCATGCCCCAATTGCTGGCATGGAGAAGTTGTGTATCTGAAATGCTTCTCGGATGAATCTTTCTTAACCAGAGAAGATCTTCTTCTTGATCCTTAGCAGTGAGATAAAAGTACTCATAAGGAATCAATCCAAGTTTCTTCTTAGGTTTCTTTGTTACCGGGTCAGCATAGTAAGCAATGCCAGGTGGTTTGATCAGATTTGGTTCTTGCTTGTATGTCTTACCAATGGCAACTCTTCTTACATGGACCTCTAGATTCAACCATCTCCCAGCAACATTTCTTGGGAGGGATTCTTCCCTTTGATTTCTTTGGACCTTGAGTTCAATCCATTTGAACATTTGATTCAAAATGGCTGTAGGAAAGAACTCATTTACCAGCAAGTCTTCCAGCTTTAAAATCCAGCAACCATGAATGTTTCTGATTACATTCTGAGTGGTTTCCTCATTGCTAGTCTTAGTATATTCAATGCCGGAGCCAATAGCAATGCTGGCCAGTCTTTTCTCTTCCTGTCTTTGCCTTCTTCTTCTTGATTTAGCATTGTCTTGATCTCTTGCTGAAGAGTCAGACGAAAAATGCCTTGAGTGGCCAGACGGAGTTATCACTGTTAAGGGTCTAGCTCTTATGGCTTGAGCTATTTTTTGATTGTCATCATCTTCTTCATCATCTTCGTCATCTTCATTCAGATTGTGATGACTTTCAGTGTGACAGAAATCTTGAGTTTCAGCAGCGGTTTTTCTCTTTTTGGTACTTGCTGAATTTAACTCAGTTTCTGCTTGTCTTTTAGAACTTTGCTCTCTTTCAGCAAGAGGTTCTAATGGAAGTGGCGCATCAACAGCAGGAGTAGGAGGGGTTTGATTGCTTTTCTAGTGTTCTTCTTTTCCCCCTTAGACATGGATTGCAACATCGGAGTGATGTGCAGAGAATAAAACTCATTGCAATTTTCAGCAAGAGTGTTGAGACTGTTATACTTCATGATGATTGCTTGTTGGTCAGAGTTCATTGTTGCCAACTCTTTTTGAATATTCATCATGTTCTCTTCATGTCTTTTCTCTGTTGCGGCCTTCTCATCCATAATGTTCTGAGCTTTGACAAGAGCATTCTTTGCAAGCTTGAGCGCCTGACTTACATCTTCTTCATAGCTCTTGTGATAAAGACTTATGTCTCTTTGAGCTATTGTCAAAGTTGTAGTGCGTCTCAACACTGTAGCCAATATCTTTCCAATGTCAAGTGGGCTCTCAGCAAGCAATGCCTCATCTTCAGCTTTGCAAGCATCATGGACTTGCTTTAGTGCTAGAATTCTGGGAGTAAACTCCTCAACTCTTGGGAACGGCACTAAATGAGGTGTTAAGGAATGAACCTTAATTTCAGAAGCAAACTGATCATCACGCGTCAGCAATTCGGCTCTTAGACCGTCGTCTAAATCATTGATGTAATGAGGAGGAGGAATCCGAATGACTTTTGGGTCTCGCTTGGATTGTTCATCATCATTTTCTGTCAAGTCGTCATCATCCTCAGATTCATCAAGTTGAGCGACTTTTGAGCCTTTGTCAGTAGCTTCACTTCCTTTTTGTTGAGTGGTTGATGATGGCAACACTTCAGACTCAACGACTGGAGTTTCACCAGTAGATAGTTGTTTTAATTGAGTTTGTGGCTCAATTACTGGAGTTTCGCCAGTAGTTAGTTTTAATTGAGTAGTTGCTGATGGCAACGTTTGAGACTCAATAACTGGAGTTTCGCCAGTAGTAAGTGGAAGGGATGGAACTTCCTTGGATTTTGGTCTTGAAGATTCACCAATTTCCAGATCCTGCGTATGCCTTGCATGGATCACGAGACTGTTTTGTAGAGCTCGTTGGTAATCTTCATCTTCTTCATCCTCATCTTCAAGGTTTTCTTCAGTAACCTTGGCATCAGAAACTGGACTCTTGCCATTTTTCAAGGCAGCCCTTTTTCTGGCGTATTCTTCTTCAGTATCAGCACCTTGTACAGGTGCTTGATTTTCAGCAGCAGCAGGAGGAGGTTGAGATTCTTGCTGAGATTGTTGTTGTTCAGCTTGCTGATTGTCAGATTGAATATTGTCAGCAACTGTTAACTTCAATCCACCAGCACCAGGACTTGGACCTTGATTGTCATCATCGTCATCTTTCTTGTCCTTAGAATCTTTTCCTTCATCATCACTGGGATCAGTGGGAATGTTCTCATCTTCTTCTTCTTCTTCATCATCTGTCAGAATGACTAGCTCAACATGCTTGTACAAAGCAACACTTGTCACTTCCTCTTCCTTAGTTAATTTGTGGGGATCAGCCACCACAGGAACAAAAAGACCTTTGAGCATCACAGCTTGTTCAGCTGGAGAGGCACTCTTAAATTGGCCTTCATATTCTCTCTGATTTGAGCAATCAGATTTGAGCTCATTCGCTGAGAATATGTCATTTCTTCAGGAAGGATGGAGTGGACAAATGTTTCGAGCTTTAACAGTGAAGTTCTCTTTTTCTCATTTGAGAGATGAAGGTGAAGATCTGAGAAGTCCATTCTCCTGTATCTTTGCCAGTTGCTGACAGACTTAGCAACTCTTGACAAAGTTGTCCTCTTGAAGTTCAAGTAAAGTTCTTCAGAACTTACTTGCTGATCTTCAGTGATGAGTACCACTTCAGTGGTCTCCTTTTGAGCCTGCTGAGAGTCAGCAAGCTCATATAGTACAATTTCCATTCCATGAGGAGCTTGAGTAGCATCCTCCATTTGTTCATCCTGAAATAAATTAAAATTAGACACAAGTACTAAGCTGTCAAACTTAGTTTTTATACCAAAATTATTAACTTCCTGCTGAGCAGGGAGTGTTGGTTCTGGTGCAGAGGCTTCAGCAACCATCTGACTTGCATCTTGAGAAGTCTGCTGAGGAAGGACAGGTTGTGGCTCAGTCCTTTCAGCATTAACAGTTTCTTCTGCTTCTTGGACTGTTTCTTCAGCAGACTTTTGATTTTGCTCTAACTGAGAAAGCTGTTCGGTTTCAACAATCTCCCTTGTCTCTGAATTGACAAGTTGAGCAGAAGCATCTTGACCTTTAAGCTCACTGCTTGTCATGAAGAGATCAATTGACTTGTTGGATGATTCTTCAATCTCCAACTCCATTTGTTTGCTTAAATCTTCCAGTACAAGCTGGACTTTGTCAATTGAAGTCTTGGGTGAACTTGGGCCAGTATTCTCAGCATCAAGAGATGCGTCTTTGAATAGTGCTTCTTGAGTTTCAGCAACTTCAGGAACTGGAACCATTGCTATTTCAGCAACTGGTCCATCAGTAAGCTGGGTTTCAGCAACTTGATGAGTTGCTTGTTCAGCAACCATCTTTTCAGCAGCATCAGCTAGTGCCGCTCTTGCAGAGCATCAGCAATGTCGCTTGCTGGTTCCATAGTTGGATCATTTGGAATATCTACAATGTAGATATCTGGGACTTGGACAGGAATTTCATTTCCACTGCCTTGTGGTCTATTCTCAGTAGAGTTATCAACGTTAAGTTGATTGCTGAAGGCTTCCGCAAACACTTCAACATTGCTGATATATGTTTCAGTAATTACTTCAGCAACATCTACTGGCAAATGCGTTTCAACATTTGTCTGGGAATTGACTGAGGAGTCTTGGACATTAGGGACTGACTGAGAAGCCAGTGTCTTCTTTCTTTTGTTACTTGTCTGTTTCCTCTTAGGTACGGGATTTGCTGATGACGCTGCAGTCTGAGTGTCATCATCAGCTTTCCTCTTTTTCTTTTTAGATTTCTCCAGTTTCCTAGAGTCATCTATTGTTGCCTTTTCAGCAACGGTGTTGTACACGTACCTTGTTGATTTTCTACAGCAGTTTCATTTGTTACCACCACCAACAGCAGTTTCATCTCTAAGTTGCTGAGTGGTAACATCTGCAGCTGTTGTATACCTTTCTTGGGCTTGTGCTGACAACATTTGCAGTTGTTGTCTTCTTGGTTTTCTTTCCAGCAATCTTAGGTACATTCTGCTTGTAGAAAGATCTTCCCACATTGCACACAGATTTCTTGATTGGCAATGGGTTTCTTAGCTGAATCCTGAAATGTTCAAGGATATAGCATATCTTGATTCCATACATAACTGGAAAGGAAGGTGAGACCTTGTTGTCTTCTACCTTTACCTTAAACTTAGTAACACAATCAACAAGCCTGTTGAAAATGTACTTAGCCCAGTTAAGTTCCGATTTATTTCATAGATATGCATCAGCAATGGCCATCTTCTCAGGCCTACTTGGTCAATTCCTCCAACTTGGGAGTCAAGAACTTTTATCAGTAGCAGAGCTACTAGACCAAGTGAAGGCAGAGATGCTTTCTCTTAACGTGCTTTGTCCAAGTCACGGGAGCTATCTCGCCTTTCTTCATCTTGCATTTCTGACGTCACTGTAGAAAGCTTCAATTTCTTCGTCAGAAGCAGTGACGTCATCTTCAGTTCCAGGGTTGGAATCTGAAAAAGCTCCGCTAAATCAGTCCATTTCAGGACGATTTGCGTTTCTGAACATAAGTAAGGAGCACTTTTTCATTGTGACTCCAGGAATGTCTGTAAGGACTGGATTTCTGCATTGTTGTAGAATTCCAAGTACAATCATGCTCACTTGCTGAGTGGCGAGCAGAGATAAAGGTTCATGAGGCCTTGCTGCTTGATGAACTCAAGCGCCTCTTCATTTTGTCATCAGTTCTTGTTTTCATAAAAGTCCTAATGTCTTTTCTTTTTGCAACCCTCCCCATTGCATCAACAA
>CM051456.1:39359983-39496369 GCA_028274465.1 Plantago ovata | reverse complement strand
TGGAGTTGAGGTATTTCATCAGCTAGGTGCAACTAGGAGCTTTGCGATTTCATCATCTTCCGGGGCAACCCCACTCTTTTGCTGGAAATTCTTTGTCGTGAACTATATTTATCTTGTCATGGTAATCGGGGGGAGATGCATTGTCAGAATCATCATTTAGTTCCATGACTTAATTTGCCTAGCATCAGATCAGTTCTTTGCTAATGTATGGACTTAGCTTTTTACTACATTGTCATTATTTCTTCTTCAGCAGTCCATCCTGTGACTTTTCGTAGAATACAACATGCACAGATTCTTCAATCTTTTGCTTCCTTTTTGTTGTAAACTCTCTAAGCTTACTATGCAAGGAGTAGCCAAGAAATATCGCTTCGTCTGCTTTGGTTGAAATGTTCTTAGGATTCTCTACCATTGGTAAGAACGAAACACTGCAACCAAATACTCTTAGATGTAGTGATGTTAGGAGGCTTCCATACAACATATTCATAAGGAGTTTTTTGTATTCCTTAGTAATCAAACATCTTTTCTGAGTGATAGCAGGCGGTTTATACTCGCTTCAACCCAATAAGCCTCACTTATTTCAGTGTCAGCAAGCATTGTTCTTGCGGCTTCTTTCAGGGTACGATTCTTCCGTTCAGCAACACCGTTTTGCTGTGGGTCCTTACTGAGGATAACTGATGTTGAATACCTTTGGAGGTACAATATTCAGTTATGTACTGGTTTACAAACTCAGTACCATGGTCTGTCCTTATGACTTTTACCTTGTCATTTTTCATGACTTCAAGCTTATTCAGCAAGTTAGGTATTTCAGTCTTCGTTTCAGATTTGTGCTTGATGAACACTACCCAAGTGAATCTTGAATAGTCATCTACCACGACTAGACCATACTTCTTACCAGCATAGCTTGTTGAAGAAGACTCAAACAAGTCCATGTGTAAGAGTTGTAAAGGTTTTGTAGTTGACGGTACTACCTTGTTCTTGAAAGAAGATTTGGTTTGCTTTCCTTGCTGACATGCATTGCAAACACCATCCTTCTTAAAAGTAACCCTAGGTAATCCAACTACAAGTGCCTTTTTAGACAGCTTATTCAGCGTCTTGAAGTTTAGATGACTTGTTCGTTTATGCCATAACCATGCTTTTTCAGCAAGGCAATCATGATCTGAGACAAGGCATTTTTCAACGTTTGCTGAAGACCAATCAACGGTGTACAAGCCTCCTGATCTTCTTACATTCATCACTTTTAATTTCGATGAAGTATCCCTTGTCAGCAAATTGACTTATGCTGAAAAGGTTAAACTTAAGATTTTTGACATAAAGAACTCCAGAAATGGTTATGCATCCCAACTTCACATCACCATAGCCTTTTGTAGATCCGGAGCCTCCACCAGCAAACCTTATTGTTGGACCTTTAGACCACCGTCTATAGTTTATAAGGTTATTCTTGTTGCCCGTCATGTGCTTTCCACAACCACTATCAAAGTGCCAGATTGCATCGTTTGTCTCCGTGGCTGCAGTCTGCACAATCAAGAGCAAACAAGTTAATTATCCAATGATGGATGTCCATTAACATGTTCAAGAATGCGTCCAGTGGAAACCCAAGTCTGAAGTTTTTCAACTTTGACTTGTTTTCTACTTGCTGAGGAACTAGGAGGATTTGAGCTGAAAGACTTTTGACTCGTGCTGGTGAAATCCACTTTCTGATGTGGTGTCTTGCTCTGTTGACCTTTTTGCTGAACATACTTTTCAGTAAGTTCTTTTCTAGCAAGGTTCCTTCTAGTCCTAGCATTGGGTGTCTTGTCAGAACTCTTAGGCTTGGTTTTCTTCATCTCTTTGAAGTATCTTTGCTGACTTTGCTTATACTCATGAAAGAGTTGACTTTGCTTGGTTTTGAAACCGAGTCGACTCTTTGGAGAATGCTGAGCTTTAGCTTCAGCAACCTTACTTGATTAAGGTTTGTCAGCAAAGGACTTCTGATTACTTTTGGTAATCTTGCCTTTAGTCTTAACAACTTGCTTTTCAGCAACTTGTTTGGCGGAATGCTTCACGACATTCTTTTTCTTTCCAGTTTGCTTCTCAGCAACCTGTTTTCCTTTTAAAGTCTTGTTACTTTGAGTAGCAACAGCGGGCTTTATGGTCATAGGTACTTGATTGCATGTTTCAGCAACCTTAGTTTGACCAAACTGATAGATCACTTGTGGACTACTATCAGTAGCACGTACAAAGGAGATAGGTGATTTATCTTTTCTCAAGATTTCTACGTTATCACCTTCACACGTTGCTCCTAAACCTTCTTTCTGAGATGGATTTGAAATTGATTTTCATATTTTTCATCTCTTGGATTTCAGCAAGTAACTTTAGAATTGAGGACTGATACTCTTCCAATTCTAATGCCATTTGAGAATTCTTCTCTGCAGCCTCAGCAATCAAATTCTTAAGACGCCTTATTTCAGCATCCTTTTCTTCTGTCTCTTCCTTCAGCAAAACATACTTTTCAGTAGTTTGCTTGGTAAGAGTTTCAGCAAGTTGAAGTTTCTCTTGCTGTTTGCTGAGAGTTTTCTCAAATCTTTCGATTTCTCCTTGAATCTTGTCAAGGTCAATCTCGTCTTCACTTTCTGATTCTGAGTCAGAGGTAGAGTTATTTACCTGACCGGCCATGAGGCAGAATTCGTAGTTCGACACATCTGGATAAGCTTCCATAGCTATTCCACACACTTCTTTGCCAATCTCCACGTCTAGAGTGGCTTCTTCATCGTCGGTGTCTGAACTTTCATCCTCACTGTCTTCTGAGCTTGTATCAATACACAATGCATCGATTTTTGCTTGAAGCTTCTTCTTTCTTCAGCAATGAAAGCTCTTTTGAACTTATTCTTCTTTTCAGCAGACTTGCCTTTCAGCAAAGGGCAATTAGCTTTGAAGTGTCCAGGCTTTTTGCAGTAAAAACATAGATCATTTCCAACTGCTGGTTCTTCTGATGATGTAGCTTGCTGAGCTTGCTTGTTCAGCGAGCTCGTATCATTCTTGTACTTATGGTAGTTGTTACCAAGATGCTTTTTCAGCTTCTCTTTTGCCTTTCGCCTTTCAAGTTCCTTACTGATGAACTTCTTCATGTTTTTAACAACTAAAGTATTTTCATCAGCAGGCTCTTTATCATTCTTCTTTTCAGAAGATGACGGCTTTGCAGCAAGAGCAATGTTTTGCGATTTTTCAGCAAACACATTTTCCCTTTGCTTTGTCTCATAATTGACAGTAGCAAGATGAGAGAACAACACTGTTGGTGTAATGTCAGGCATTCCTTGATTATAATAGAAATTCTGAGTATGGATCCATTCTTGATTCAAACTTCTGATGATAGTTTTCACTTTCTCAGAATCTGAATAAAGATTTCCAACACCCAGCGCTGCCATTTCACTAACAAGAGTTGTGAATCTGAAGTCCAAGTCTTCCAGTGACTCGTTAGCACCTTGCTTAAAGTTTTGAAACTTTAGTTTAAGTACTTCAAGTTTGTTTTCCTTGGTCTTGTCAGATCCAGCACAAAGATCTTGAACCATTTTCCAAGCTTCCTTTGCAGTCTTAGCACCCCACAGTTTGCACTGTATGGTATCCGGAGTTGATCTGATGATGATGTTTCTTGCTTGGCCATCAAGACGGAATCTCTTAGCTTCGTCAGAAGTCCATTCCTCTCTTGGTTTTGGCACAACAGTATCTGATGGTTCGCCAAGGATGGTTTCCTTCCCAGCTTCAGTGGTCTTGTGAGGGAAACTCCTTTCAATCTTAGTGATCTTGATAGGTCCATCATTAATGACGGTTACCATCTCATCACTAATGGCCTCAAGATGTAGCATCATGTTGTTTCGCCATTTCTCGTAATTTTCCAGCTTCATCAAGGGAGCATCTCCTAAAGACATCCTGTCAGCAAAGCACTACCAAACTGATCAAGTGAGAGTGATTTACGGAAAGCACTTAAGGGGATCTAGGTTCAGTGCAGAAGGCTAAAGAACCTCCTGCTCTGATACCACTTGTTGGTCCCTTTAAACAACAAGAAAAGACTAGAGGGGGGGTGAATAGTCTTTTCAAACTTTCGTCGTTTAAAAACTTTCTCAGCAAGTACTTATTACTTTTCAGTAATGAGGTTGCTGATACTTAACTTTCTCAGCAAGCGTAAGTTACTTTACAGTAGCTTGGTTTGCTGATACTTGAAATCAGAGAGCGGAAGTCTTTGAAACAATAAGTGCTCTTTCAGCAAGTAAAGAGTTTTCAGCAAGTGAAGTGAGTGACTGTGTACAAACAGATATAATTTGCTGAAAGCTAAATGCAGTAAGTAAATCACACAAACGCTTTTATAGTGGTATCTGAGAGTGGCGTAATCTCTCAACTAATCCACTTTGTCCTTTCTAGGACTGAATCCACTAAGATATGATTGAGGTTCCTTACAATCTCCTATCTAAAGCGATTCAACAGAAACCAAAGCACACTTGCTTTGTCTCCAACCTAAACTAGAGAACTCAACCTTGTTCTCCACCAAACTTGGTACTTTTAATCAGCAAAACTATGCTCCATTAAGTTCCCCCTGAATATCACGCCTGAAAGGGTGTATTTTCAGTTAGAGAGTTTTGGGGTGAGATAACTTAATTATAACTTATTCAGTTACAACAAGTAATCTAAGAAACACAACTTGGAATACTTTGCAGTAAACAAGTTTGATTGTTTCTGGTGTCAAGACTTGTTCTTGTTCGAAAGAAAGAACACTAAACTAATTTTTTAGCCGAGTTTGTTCTACTTCTTCACAAGTAGCTTTTTCAAGCTTTAAGTCTTAGAACGGATCAATGGCAGTAAGAGTGATTGAAGGTTTGTGAGTTTTTAAGCACAAGTGAGAGTTTGATCACGTTGTTGACACACTTCAACTCTTTGCCGGATGACCTCTATTTATAGTGCAAGTAAGGAGCCGTTTGAATTTCAAATCCTAAGGCTTTTGTTCCTTAACATGTCACTATCTTGCTTTTGTACTTTCAGCAGCGACTTTGTTTGTCTTCTAGTCTTCATGTCCTTTGCGAGTAAGCTTTGCATTAAATGCACATTTGAATAGAATTCAAACAGTAACATTGGAGCGCAAAATCTCGTACATTCAGCAAGAGGTCACATATGTTCATCAGCAAGTGTTCAGTCTCAGTTTCAGCAAGCACAACCTACTCTGTCTTTCAGATTTTCATTTATGCAATGCTGTTGCTGAACATTCCACTTTCTGAGAAAACACGTGCCTTACCAGTCTTCAGCAATCTTCAAGGCTTCAAGTCTTCAAGTCTTCAAGTCTTCAAATCTTCAGATCTTCAAAAGTCTTCAAGATTCTGACCGGTTTCTTATTTGCTTCAATAATTTGTTTGTAATAAACAAAATATATCTTTAGCAAATGCTTCAATAGGTCATTTTCTTTTCAGAAAATAAGATTCATTAAAGCTAAGCATCAATAAGATATTTTCTTTTCAGAAAATAAAATACATCATACGCTAAAGAAATAACTTATCTAACACCTAACTAAGTCATCAGCAAACGTTCCTCTTTTACAATGTCCTTAAAATTCTAAATTCCTATGGACCTTAAGAGTACTAGTTACTAGACTGTTCTTAATTTAGCATGGTTAATTGCTCATCAAAATTACAAGTTTCCTAACAAGAACACTTAACTAATTTCTTAGCCGTGTAAGTTCTACTTCTTCACAAGTAGCTTTTTCAAGCTTTAAGTCTTGGAACGGATCAATGGCAGTACAGAGTGTTTGAAGGGTATGTGAGTTTAAGCACAAGTGAGAGTTTGATCACGTTGTTGACACACTTCTTTGCAGGATGACCTCTATTTATAGTGAAATAAGGAGCCGTTTGAATTTCAAATTCTAAGGCTTTTGTTCCTTAAGATGTCACTATCTTGCTTTTGTACTTTCAGCAACGTCCTTTGTTGTCTCTAGTCTTCATATCCTTCGCGTGCATGCTTTGCATTTAATGCTCATTTGAATGAAATTCAAACAGTAACATTGGAGCGCAAATACAAGTACTTTCAGCAAGAGGTCACAAATGTTTATCAGTAAGTGGTCAGTCTCAGCTTCAGCAAGCACAACCTACTCTGTCGTTTAGATTTTCACTTATGCAATGCTGTTGCTAAAGTTTCCACTTTCTGAGCAACATGTGCCTTTGTAGATACCAGTCTTCAGAAATCTTCTTGTCTTCATGTCTTCGAAATCTTCAAGTTTCCGAGCGGTTCTAAATGCTTCAATAGTTTGTTTGTGTAAACAAAGTATATCATCAGCAAATGCTTCAATAGGTTGTATTTCTTTTCAGAAAACAAGACACATCATAAGCGGTAAAACTAACCTATCTAGCGCCTACTCTAAGTCTTCACCAAACGTTCCTCTTTTGACAATGTCCTTAAAATTCTAAATTCCTATGGACCTTAAGAGTACTAGTTACTGGACTTTCCTTAATTTAGCATGGTTAATTGCTCATCAAAATTACAAGTTTCCTAACAAATTTCCCCCTTTTTGATGTTAGCAATCCATGGCTAAATTAATTGTTACCCGTTTAGAGGTTTCTGATGTTGAATAAATCAGTTGATTAATGCAAACATACTTGAATAATTAAATAGTAAGCATAAGTAAATTGCATAATCAAAAACCAATAAGAGTCAAAAGCTTCATTGCTGATAGTAATCTTTCAGTAAGTTTACAGGAACGATCAGAGATAACTACACAAATTCAGCAAACAAAACTTGAACAGAACTATTACAGAGAGTTAATCTCTTTCAGAGGATTTTCTCAAAATCTCTCTTACACTCTTCTCAGCAAGTGCATTAAATTCAATACAGTCCTTTGCGTAATCTTCAAGTAGCTTACGGACTTGTAGTTGAAGAATCCTTGCATTTTTGCAGGCGGTATGATAATGCTTTTCAGCATTCATTTCGATGTAGTGAACTACCCACAAATGCATGCCCCAATTGCTGTCATGGAGAAGTTGTGTATCTGAAATGCTTTTAGGATGAATCTTCCTTAACCAGAGAAGATCTTCTTCTTGATCCTTAGCAGTGAGATAGAAATACTCATAAGGAATCAATCCAAGTTTCTTCTTCGATTTCTTGGTCACAGGGTCAGAGTAATAGGCAACACCAATTGGTTTTATCAAATCAGGTTCTTGTCTTATGGACTTACCAATTGAAGTTCTTCTTACTAAGACTTCCAGATTCAGCCATCTCCCAGCAATATTTCTTGGTAGGGATTCAGCCCTTTCTTTTCTTTTCACCTTAAGATCAATCCAAGTAAACATCTGGTTCAGTATAGCAGTTAGAAAGAACTCATTTACCAGCAAGTCTTCCAGCTTTAAGATCCAACAACCATGAACGTTTCTGATCACGTTCTGAGTGGTTTCATCATTGTTGGTCTTTGTATATTCAATGCCGGAGCCAATAGCAATGCTGGCCAACCTCTTTTCTTCCTGTCTTTGCCTCCTTCTTCTTGACTTTGCATTGTCTTGATCTCTTGCTGAAGATCTAGAGTCAGAAGAGAAATGCTTTGAATGGCCAGATGGAGTTAAGGCTGTAATTGGTCTAGCTCTTATTGCTTGAGCTATAGTCTGATTGTCATCATCATCATCATCTTTATTAATCGGATCTTGATGACTTTTAGTATGAGAGAATTCTTGAGTTTCAGCAGCAGTTTTTCTCTTTTTCGGACTTGCTGAATTCAACTCAGATTCTGCTTGTCTTTTAGAACTTTGCTCTCTTTCAGAAAGAGGTTCTATAGTCAGTGGCGATTCAGTAGGGGTAGGGGTTTTCTTTCTTGAAGATCTCTTTTGCTTATCTTCCCCCTTAGACATGGATTGCATCATTTGAGTAATGTGCAAAGAGAAGAACTCATTGCAATTTTCAGCAAGAGTGCTTAGGCTGTTGTATTTCATAATGATTGCTTGCTGATCAGAGGTCAGCTTTGACAATTCTTGCTTAATACTCACCATATTCTCCTCATGTCTGCGCTCTGTTGCGACCTTATCATCAATGAAAGTCTGAGCCGTGACTAATGCAGACTTTGCCAACCGGAGTGCTTGACTTACATCTTCTTCATAGCTTTTGTGGTAAAGACTGATGTCTTTTTGAGCTATTGTAAGAGTAGTAGTGTGTCTCAGCACAGTAGCCAATATTTTTCCAATATCAAGCGGAGTCTCAGCAAGCAGTGCATCATCTTCAGCTTTGCAGGCTTTGTGGACTTCCCTAAGTGCCAAAATTCTTGGAGTAAAATCCTCCACGTTTGGAAACGGCACTAGATTTGGGGTCAAGGAATGAACTTTGAGCTCAGATGCAAATTGATCGTCTTGTAACAGCAATTGACTTCTCAAGTCATCTCCTTCATCATTTTCGTAGTCAGGAGGAGGAATTTCAACCACTTTGGGGTCTTTCTTGGAATTATCATCCTCATTTGCTGATAGATCATCTTCATCAAGGCCAGCAACCTTGGAACCTAAGTCGGCAGCTTCATTCCTTTCTGGTTGAGTGGTTGGTGATGGCAACGCTTCAGACTCAACGACTGGAGTTTCACCAGTAGTAAGTTTTAATTGAGTAGTTGCTGAGGGCAACGTTTGAGACTCAATTGCTGGAGTTTCACCAGTAGTAAGTGGAAGGGAGGGGACTTCCTGTGGCTTTACTCCTGAAGATTGAGCAATGTCCAAGTTATGCGTGTGCCTTGCATGAATTTGGAGACTGTTTTGTAGTGCTCTTTGGTAATCTTCATCCAATTCTTCTTCATCATCAAGGTTTGGATCAGTGACCTTGGCATCGAGTAAAGATAACTCGGCATCAGAAAGCTTGCCTTTGCCAAGTTTCAAAGCGGCTCGCTTTCTGGCGTATTCTTCCTCAGTATCAGCGCCTTGTACAGGTGCTTGAGTACTGGTTTCATCAGGAGTGGGTTGAGATTCATGTTGAGTTGGTGTTTGTTCAGCTTGCTGATTGTCTTGTTTCTCAGTTTCAGCAACTGTCGTTTTGAGTCCACCAGCATCAGGACTAGGACCTTGATTGTCATCATCGTCGTCCTTTTTATCCTTAGAATCTTTCCCTTCATCATCACTGGGATCAGTTGGGATGTTTTCATCTTCTTCCTCTTCATCATCATCTCTTAATATGACCAACTCGAGATGTTTGTACAAAGCAACACTCGTATCTTCTTCTTCTTCGTTGATTTTGTGGGGATCAGCCACCACGGGTACAAAAGAACCCTTGAGCATCACAGCTTGTTCAGCTGGAGAGGCACTCTTGAATTTTGCCTTCATATTTACTCTGATTTGAGCTCATTAGCTGAGAATATGACATGTCTTCAGGAAGTATAGAGTGGACAAAAGTCTCGAGCTTCAGCAGAGAAGATCTCTTTTTCTCGTTTGATAGATGAAGATGAAGGTCTGAAAAGTCCATCCTTCTGTACCTTTGCCAGTTGCTGACAGACTTAGCAACTCTTGACAAGGTAGTTCTCTTGAAGTCTAAGTAAAGTTCGTCAGAACTCACTTTTGGATATTCAGTGATGTGAACCACTTCAGTGGTCTCCTGTTGAGCCTGAAAAAGAATAACATTTTGTTCAGGAAAGGTTTGGATAATTGTCTTAGAGTCCAAGGCTGAAACATGATTTACCTGCTGAGTTTCAGCAAGCTCATGTTGCACACTTGTTTGTGCTGGTACAATTTCCATTCCTTGAGGAGCTTGAGAAGCATCCTTCATTTGTTCATCCTGAAATAAATGTGAGTTAGATACAAGTACTAAGTTGTCAAACTTAGTTGTATTACCAAAAACTTTAACTACCTGCTGAGCAGGAAGTGTTGATTCTGGTGTAGAGGCTTCAACAACCATCTGACTTGCATCTTGAGAAGTCTGTAGAGAAATCATAATATTAGCAAAAGATTGAGTTTTAGAAAGTGAAGATTTGCTGATGGTTGAGTTAACTACCTGCTGAAGAAGGACAAGTTGTGTCTCAGTCCTTTCAGCAATAACAGCTTCTTCAGTTTCTGGGACTGTTTCTTCAGCAGACTTCTTTGCTTGCTCTGTTTGAGAAAGTTGTGCGGTTTCAGCAATCTCCCTTGTCTCTGAAATGACAAGTTGAGCAGAAGCATCTTGACCCTTAAGCTCAGTGCTTGTCATAAAAACATCGATTGATTTATTGGATGTTTCTTCAATATCCAACTCCATTTGATGGCTTATTTCTTCCAGCACAAGCTGAACTTTATCAGTTGATGTCTTTGGTGAACTTGGGCCAGTATTCTCAGCATCACGAGATGCGTCGTCGAATAATGCTTCTTGTGTTGTTTCATCAACTTCTAGGACTTGAACCATTGCGGTCTCAGCAACTTGATGAGTTGTTGTTCAGCAACCATCTTTTCAGCAACGGCAGCTTCAGCAAATGCCGCGGTTCTCATGTCAGAAGCGATATCAGTCACTGGTTCCAGAGTCTGATCATCAAGATTATCTACAATGTAGATATCTGGGATTGGGGCAGGAATTTCATTTCCACTGCCTTGTGGTCTATTCACAGTAGATGAATCAACATTAAGTTGATTGTTGAAGGCTTCCGCAAACACTTCAACGTTGCTGACATAGGTTTCAGTAACCACCTTGTCAACATCTATTGGAGCTTGCTTTTCAGCAACTGCTTGAGAATCGTTCGAGAGATCATGGACAATTGGTACTGACTTGCGAGGCAGTGTTTTCTTTCTTGGGTTATTTGTCCTTTTTCTCTTGGGGACGGGGTTAGCTGATGACGCTGCAGTCTGAGTGTCATCATCAGCTTTCCTCTTTTTCTTCTTGGATTTTTCCAGTTTCCCAGCAGAGGCGTCAGTAGTTGCATTTTCAACAACGGGTGTAGTGGTGTTTGCATGATCACCATCTACAGCAGTTTGTTAGGAAACTTGTAATTTTGATGAGCAATTAACCATGCTAAATTAAGGAAAGTCCAGTAACTAGTACTCTTAAGGTCCATAGGAATTTAGAATTTTAAGGACATTGTAAAAGAGGAACGTTTGCTGAAGACTTAGAATAGGTGCTAGATAGGTTGGTTTTACCGCTTATGATGTATCTTGTTTTCTGAAAAGAAATACAACCTATTGAAGCATTTGCTGATAATGTACTTTGTTTTTACAAACAAACTATTGAAGCATTTAGAACCGCTCAGAATCTTGAAGATTTCGAAGACTGAAGACTAGAAGATTTCTGAAGACTGGTATCTACAAAGGCACATGTTGCTCAGAAAGTGGAAACTTCAGCAACAACATTGCATAAGTGAAAATCTATATGACAGAGTAGGTTGTGCTTGCTGAAACTGAGACTGACCACTTGCTGATGGAACATATGTGACCTCTTGCTGAAAGTACTTCCATTTGCGCTCCAATGTTACTGTTTGAATTTTATTCACATAAGCATTAAATGCAAAGCATGCACGCGAAGGACATGAAGACTAGAAGACAAACAAGGACGCTGCTGAAAGTACAAAAGCAAGATAGTGACATTTTAAGGAACAGAGGCCTTAGAATTTGAAATTCAAACGGCTCCTTATTTCACTATAAATAGAGGTCATCCGGCAAAGAATTGAAGTGTGTCAACAACGTGATCATACTCTCACTTGTTCTTAAACTCACATACCCTTCAATACTCCTACTGCCATTGATCCGTTCCAAAACTTAAAGCTTGAAAAAGCTACTTGTGAAGAAGTAGAATTTACACGACTAAGAAATTAGTTAAGTGTTCATTCTTTCTTTCGAACAAGAACAAGTCTTGACACCAGAAACAATCAAACTTGTTTACTGCAAAGTATTCAAAGTTTTGTTTCTTAAATTACTTGTTGTAACTGAATAAGTTATAATTAAGTTATCTCATCCCAAACCTCTCTAACAGAAAATACACGCTTTCAGGCGTGATATTCAGGGGGAACTTAATCGAGCATAGTTTTGCGGATTAAAAGTACCATGTTTGGTGGAGAACAAGGTTACGTTCTCTAGTTAGGTTGGAGACAAAGCAAAGTGTGCTTTGGTTTTTATTTGGATCGCTCAAGATAGGTGTTGTAAGGAATCTCAAACTTATCTTAGTGGATTCAGTCCTAGAAAGGACAAAGTGGATTAGTTGAGAGATTACGCCACTCTCAGATACCACTATAAAAGTGTTTGTGTGATTTACTTACTGTACTTGGTTTTCAGCAAATCATATCTATCTGTACACAGTCACTCACATCACTTGCTGAAACCTTCATGTACTGAAAAAGCACTTATTGTATAAAAGACTTCCGCTCTCTGATTTTAAGTATCAGCAGACCTAGTTACTGCAAAGTAACTTGCGCTTGCTGAGAAAGTTAAGTATTAGCAAACTCATTACTGAAAAGTAATAAGCACTTGCTGAGAAAGTTTTTGAACGACGAAAGTTTGAAAAGACTATTCACCCCCCCCCCTCTAGTCTTTTCTTGTTGTTTAAAGGGACCAACAAGTGGTATCAGAGCTGGAGGTTCTTTAACCTTCAGCACTGAACCTAGATCCCCTTAGGTGCTTTCCGTAAATCACTCTCACTTGATCAGTTTGGTAGTGCTTTGCTGACAGGATGTCTTTAGGAGATGCTCCCTTGCTGAAGTTGGAAAACTACGAAAAATGGCGAAACAACATGATGCTACATCTTGAGGCCATTAGTGATGAGATGGTCACTATCATTAATGATGGACCTATCAAGATCACTAAGGTTGAAAGAAGTTTTCCTCACAAAACCACTGAAGCTGGAAAGGAAACTTTCTTAGGCGAACCGGTGGATACCGTTGTGCCAAAACCGAGAGAGGAATGGACTTCCGACGAAGCCAAGAGATTCTGTCTTGATGGCCAAGCAAGAAACATCATCATTCGATCAACTCTGGATACCATACAATGCAAAGTGTGGGGTGCTAAAACTGCTAAGGAAGCTTGGAAAATGGTTGAAGATCTTTGTGCTGGATCTGAAAAAACCAAGGAAAACAAACTTGAAGTGCTGAAATTAAACTTCCAAAACTTTAAACAAGGTACAAACGAGTCACTGGAAGACTTGGACTTCAGATTCAACTCTTGTTAGTAAAATGGCAGCCTTGGGTGTTGGAAATCTATACTCAGATTCTGAGAAGGTGAAAACCATCATCAGAAGTCTGAATCAAGAATGGATCCACACTCAGAATTTCTACTACAATCAAGGAATGCCAGATATTACACCAACAGAATTGTTCTCTCATCTTGCTACTGTCAACTATGAGACAAAGCAAAGATAAAATGTGTTTGCTGAAAAATCGCAAAATATTGCTCTTGCTGCAAAGCCGTCATCTTCTGAAAAGAAGAATGATAAAGAGCCTGCTGATGAAAACTCTTTGGTTGTAAAAAACATGAAGAAATTCATTAGTAAGGAACTTGAAAGGCGAAAAGCAAAAGAGAAGCTGAAAAAGCATCTTGGTAACAACTACCATAAGTACAAGAATGAGACTAGCTCGCTGAACAAGCAAGCTCAGCAAGCAACTTCATCAGAAGAACCAGCAGTTGGAAATGATCTATGTTTTTAGTGCAAAAAGCCTGGACACTTCAAAGCAAATTGCCCTTTGCTGAAAGGCAAATATGCTGAAAAGAAGAAGAAGTTCAAAAGAGCTTTTATTGCTGAAGAAAAGAAGAAGCTTCAAGCAAAAATTGATGCATTGTGCATTGATACTAGCTCCGAAGACAGTAAGGATGAAAGCTCAGAGACTGGCGATGAAGAAGCCACTCTAGACGTGGAGATTGGCAAAGAAGTTTGTGGAATAGCTATGGAAGCTTATCCAGATGTGTCAAACTACGAGTTCTGCCTCATGGTCGGTCAGGTAAACAACCCTACCTCTGACTTAGACTCAGAAAGTGAAGACGAGATTGACCTTGACAAAATTCAAGGAGAAATCGAAAGATTTGAGAAAACTCTGAGCAGACAGCAAGAGAAACTACAGATTGCTGAAACTCTGACCAAGCAGACTACTGCAAAGTATGTCTTGCTGAAGGAAGAGACAGAAGAAAAGGATGCTGAAATAAGGCGTCTTAAGAAGTTGATTGCTGAAGCTACAGAGAAGAATTCTCAAATGGCATTAGAATTGGAAGAATATCAGTACTCAATTCTAAAGTTACTTGCTGAAATCCAAGAAATGAAAAAGATGAAAATCAATTTCAAATCTTATGCTGACGCAAGTAATACGCTGAATGAACTAAACTCTTATCTGAGAGATCCATCTCAGAAAGAAGGTTTAGGTGCAACGTATGAAGGTGATGACGTAGAAATCTTGAGTAAAGACAAATCACCGATTTCCTTCGTACGTGCTACTGATAATGGTCAACCAGAACTCTATCAGTTTGGTCAATCTAAGGTTGCTGAAACATGCAATCAAGTACCTACGACCATAAAGCCCGCTGTTGCTACTCAAAGTAACAAGACTTTAAAAGGAAAACAGGTTGCTGTAAAGCAAACTGAAAAGAAGAAGGATGTTGTGAAGCATTCCGCCAAAAAAGCTGCTGAAAAGCAATTTGTTAAGTCAAAAGGCAAGATTACTAAAAGTAATCAGAAGACCTTTGTTGACAAACCTGAATCAAGTAAGGTTGCTGACACAAAAGCTCAGCATTCTCCGAAAAGTGGACTCGGTTTCAAAACCAAGCAAAGTCAACTTTTTCACGAGTATAAGCAAAGTCAGCAAAGATAATTCAAAGAGATGAACAAAGTCAAGCCTAAGAGTTCTGAAAAGACTCTAAATGCTAGGGCTAGAAGGAACCTTGCTAGAAAAGAACTTACTGAAAAGTATGTTCAGCAAAAAGGTCAACCGAGCAAGACACCACATCAGAAAGTGGACTTGATCAGCACGAATCAAAAGTCTTTCAGCTCAAAACCTCCTAGTTCCTCAGCAAGTAGAAAACAAGTCAAAGTTGAAAAACTTAAGACTTGGGTTTCCATTGCACGCATTCTTGAACATGTTAATGGACATCCAATATTGGATAATTAACTTGTTTGCTCTTGATTGTGCCGACTTCAGCCACGGAGACAAACGATGCAATCTGGCACTTTGACAGTGGTTGTGGAAAGTACATGACGGGGAACAAGAATAACCTTATAAACTATAGACGGTGGTCTAAAGGTCCAACAATAAGGTTTGCTGGTGGAGGCTCCGGTTCTACAAAAGGCTATGGTGACGTGAAGTTAGGATGCATAGCCATTACTGGAGTTTTTTATGTCAAAAAAATCTTAAGTTTAATCTTTTCAGCATGAGTCAGTTTGCTGACAAAGGATACTTCATCAAAATCAAAAGTGATGAATGTAAACTTATAGATTTCGAGACTAAAAAGGTAATTATGATTGCAAGAAGATCAGGAGGCTTGTACACCGTAGATTGGTCTTCAGCAATCGTTGAAAAATGTCTTGTCTCAGTTCACGATTGCCTTGCTGAAAAAGCATGGTTATGGCATAAACGAACAAATCATCTAAACTTCAAGACGCTGAATAAGCTGTCTAAAAAGGCACTTGTAGTTGGATTACCTAAGGTTACTTTTAAGAAGGATGGTGTTTGCAATGCATGTCAGCAAGGAAAGCAAACCAAATCTTCTTTCAAGAACAAGGCAGTACCGTCAACTACAAAACCTTTACAACTCTTGCACATGGACTTGTTTGAATCGTCTTCAACAAGCTATGCTGGTAAGAAGTATGGTTTGGTCGTGGTGGATGACTATTCAAGATTCACTTGGCTAGTATTCATCAACCACAAATCTGAAACTGGGACTGAAATACCTAAGTTGCTGAATAAGCTTGAAGTCATGAAAAATGACAAGGTAAAAGTCATAAGGACAGACCATGGTACTGAGTTTGTAAACCAGTACATAACTGAGTATTGCACCTCAAAAGGCATACAACATCAGTTATCCTCAGTAAGGACACCACAACAAAACGGTGTTGCTGAACGGAAGAATCGTACCCTGAAAGAAGCCGCAAGAACGATGCTTGCTGACACTGAAATAAGTGAGGCTTACTGGGTTGAAGCGATTAATACCGCCTGTTACACTCAAAACAGATGTTTGATTACTAAGGAATACAACAAAACTCCTTATGAATAGTTTGTCTGAAGACCTCCTAATATCACTCATCTAAGAGTATTTGGTTGTAAGTGTTTCGTTCTTAATAACGGTAGAGAATACCTAAGAACATTTCAACCAAAGGTAGACGAAGCGATATTTCTCGGTTACTCCTTGCATAGTAAAGCTTATAGAGTTTACAACAAAAAGGCACAAAAGATCGAATAATCAGTGCATGTTGTATTCTATGAAAAGACACAAGGAGTGCCTGCTGAAGAAGAAATATCCGGAATGTATGAAAAGTTAATCATACATGAGCAAAGAACTGAATCTAATGCTAGGCAAATCAAGTCAATTAAACTAAATGATGATTCTGACAATGACTCTCCTCCCCCAAGTCATGACAAGATAAATATAGTTCACGACAAGGAATTTCCAGCAAAAGACGCAGTTGCTCCGGAAGTTGCTGAAACTACGCAACCTCCAGTGCCTGCTGATGAACTACCACAATCAAGCAATGCTGAACAAGCAGTTGCTGATGAACCAATCTCAGCAGAGACACAAAATCCCATTAGTACTGAACAAGTACATATTGAAGAGTCACATGCTGATGAGCAAACATATCCTGATCCAACAAGCAGAAAACCTGTTAATAAATGGATTAGAGATCATCCCTCTACGGATATGATTGGTGATATTAATAAACGCCAAGTGACTAGATCCAAAGCATCTACTACTCATGGACTTGCTGAAGAAGCAACTGTCGTAGAAGTAGAATCATTGTTCTCTTGCTTCGTTTCAGAAATTGAACCTAAAACCATAGAAGAAGCTTTAAAGCATTCTGAATGAATAAAGGCAATGCAAGAAGAACTGGATCAATTCGAAAGTAACAAAGTCTTGAAACTTGTACCACTTTCTGAAGGCAATAAAGCTATTGGTACAATGTGGGTGTTCAGAAACAAGCTGAGTGAGTCTGGTGAAGTAACAAGAAATAAAGCACGTTTAGTTGCTCAAGGTTACTGTCAGACTGAAGGATTGGACTATGATGAGTCTTATGCACCAGTTGCAAGATTGGATGCAATTAGGCTTTTCTTGGCCTTTACTACTCAAAATGACTTCATTGTTTACCAAATGGATGTTAAAAGTGTATTCTTGAATGGTGAACTTGCTGAAGAAGTCTACTTAGAACAACCCCCTGGCTTTGAACTTCCCTCAGAAATCAAGATGGTATACAAGCTTTAGAAAGCTGTATAGGGTCTAAAGCAAGCACCAAGAGCATGGTATGATACCTTGGCTAAGTTCTTGCTGGAGAATGGTTTCAAGAAAGGTGAAGTTGACAAAACCTTATTTACCATGAACCATGATGGTAAAATACTCTTAGTTCAAATTTATGTGGATGACATAATTTTTGGATCTAAGGACAAGCAACTTTGTGATGATTTTGCCAAACTCATGACAAACAAGTTTGAAATGAGTATGATGGGAAAATTGAATTATTTCCTAGGATTGCAAGTCAAGCAACTCATAGATGGAATATTCATAAATCAAGCAAACTATGCAAAAGAAATGCTCATAAAGTTTAGGATCAAAGAGGAAGAGAAACCTGAAAAGATCCCTATGAGTGTTGGTACCAAATTGGCTATACTAAAGAAGATAAAAGTGTTGAAGAACACAAGCATAGGAAGCTCATTGGTTCCTTGTTGTATTTAACAGCAAGTAGACCTGACATTCAATATGCTGTTTGTGTGTGTGCAAGATTCCAATCTGATCCAAGAGAATCACACTACAAAAAGGCAATCAAGATACTGAAATATATCAAAGGTACAGTCAATGTTGGATTATGGTATCCTAAAGATTCTGGACTAGAATTGGTTGGTTATTCTGATGCTGATCATGGAGGATCAACTCTTGATAGAAAAAGTATCTCTGGAACTTGTCAGTTTTTGGGTACTAGATTAATATCATGGTTCAGGAAGAAGCAAACCTATGTTGCCAATTCATCCACTGAATCTGAATACATTGCAGCTGGTTGTTGCATAGCTCAAATCCTATGGATTCAGCAACAATTAAGAGATTATGGTATTTCTGCAAAGAAAACACCAATCTTTTGTGATAATAGAAGTGCTATTGCTATCACGCAAAATCCTAAGTTTCACTCTAGGACTAAGCACATTGATATTAGACATCATTTCATTAGAGATCATGTGGAAAAAGGAGATGTTGAGGTTGTGAAAGTAGGCACTGATGATCAGCTTGCTGAAATCTTTACCAAGCCCCTACCAGATAATAGGTTCGCAATGCTAAGGTACAACCTTGGATTGATTGAACTACCTCAATAAAGGATACATTTGGCAGAATGCTGAAACAGGTATTCAGCAAGCCAAAGTATTCTTACTTAAAAGCTCCGTCCACTAATTTCTCCTAAGAAATGATAGGTCACTACATGATTGCTGAAACAGGCATTCAGCAAGTAATTCCTTCAAAACGGGTATTTGTTAGGAAACTTGATCACTTACTGAGACAGGCACTCAGTAAGAGAAAAACCTTAAGGATTGCTGAAACATGCATTCAGACAATCAAAGATACTGAAACAGGTATTCAAGTATCAAGGGAATATTCTGAGACGGGAACTCAGGAAAAGAGCAAAACTCATTTCTCAGATTTTACCAAAGGATATCTCAAGTACAAAAGAATTTACTGATACGGGAAATCAGAAATATCTTTTAAACTTAAGAAAATATGAGATATCTAAGTAAGGGGGAACTTTCAGCAAGTATCTAGGCTATTTATGCAAACTCGCTGAAAAGATTCTTGTCTATTTCAGCAAGCAATCTAATCCCATAAAACTCGGTAAAATCAATTTGTGACGTTAATCGGGCACAGATAAACTCGTAATAATCAGGACATGAAATACAATCGTGGCCATTGATTAAAAGGAGTTATTGATCTAACGGTTAACAAAACAAAGAGAGAGAGTGCTCTGACGGTTTTAGTTAGTGGGCCACTACACATTCAATGCAAAGGCTCCACTAACGCCTTTGTTTCTCTGTTTTACCTTTGCTGAGAACTCAAATCGATTGTGTTTCTCACACATCAGAGACACTATATAAAGAAGGAGTTAGAGAAATGACAAAATTCTTTAACTCACATTTCCTTTCTCTGCAAATTTTAGCCTGAATCTACTGTACCTCCGGTCAAAAAGAAAACTATCTTTTTCGTACACATTCTCTTCTCTATAAAAAGAAATGGCACCAAAGAGAAAGTCCTCCAAGACCTCCAAGTCGTCTAAGGTTGACAGTGCTGAGAAACGCACTGCTCCGGTGACTGCTCCGATATCAAACAGAACGAAAGTTGTGTTGAAAAACGATAGAATCTCTGAAAAACCTATGCCTCCTTCATATCTTGACACTGCAAAGTGTGAGATGATGATGCAATGGGGTGGATTTGCAAAAGAGAAGTATATTTGATACTTCTATGAACAAGAACTTGACGATGAAAACGAAGAGGCGCTTGAATTTATCAAGCAGCAAGGCCTCATGAATTTTATAACTGCTCACACTAAGAAAGTGAGTATGTTGGACAAAATGGAGTTCTACAATAATGCAGAAATCCAGTCCCTAACAGATAGTAAAGGAGTCACTGAAAAAGTGATCTTTACTACAGTTCATAACACGCAAATCGTCCTGAAATGGACTGATTTAGCGGAAATTTTTCAGATTCCAACCACTGGAACTGAAGATGACGTCACTGCCACTGATGAAGAAATTGAAGCTTTCTACAGTGACGATAGAAATGAGAAAATGAAGAAAGGAGAGATTGCTCCCGTGACTTGGACAAAGCACGTTAAGAGGAAGCATCTCTGCCATTCACTTGGTCTAGTAGCTCTGCTACTGATTAAAGTTTTAGACTCCCAAGTTGGAGGAATAGACCAAGTAGTCCTGAGAAGGTGGCCGCTGCTGATGCATATCCATGAAAACAAAACGGAACTTAACTGGGCTAAGTACATTTTCAACAGGCTTGTTGATTGTGTCACTAAGTTCAAGGTGAAGGTGGAAGACAACAAGGTCTCACCTTCCTTTCCAGTTATGTATGGAATAAAAATATGCTATATCCTTGAACATTTCATGATTCAGCTGAGAAACCCATTGCCAATCAAGAAATCTGTATGCAATGTGGGAAAATCCTTCTACAAGCAGAATGTACCTAAGATTGCTGGCAAGAAACTTGAAAAATCTAAGAAGACAACAGCTGTAGATGTTGTCAGCACAAGTGATGAACGGAGATTTGTCTGGTCTCGATTCAGCAAATAAATTTGTTATTTAGCCAAAGGCAATCCACAACTACAACGAAAACCGTAGTGTAGCAGTAGAATGACTCGAGTGTCATTCTCTCAGGACTATAACTAGCTTTATCTATTTAACAAGAGAATATAAAACAGCAGACGTAATAGCAAAGGGTTTTCTAGAAGATAAAGGAGATTGGTGATAGTATGATCCTTCAAAGCATAACGGGTCAATAATCATGCGTAAATTCCTCGGTCTTGCATGGAGATATTTGATCAATCTATTGTCCTGTTGTAAATATTAAGCACTACGAAGATAAACATGGTACTGACAAGTCAATCACTATTGTCCTATTGTGTTCCGTAATTATTCAACACTACGAAGATAAACATGCGTATAGGTCGACGAGGGTCCAATTGTGCATAATAATTAATACAACATACGAGAATTTAGGCTGAGCCTGATCAACCAAATAAAGCAATAACACGGAGTATAATGCGCGATATAGCCATTAGCATGATTACCTTCCCTTCACTAAGAATTCACATACTACCACCAACGATAAGTTTAGCTACTCATAATAGGCATGCAATCAACAGAAATCATAGAAGAAAACATATTGAAAGATATATAAAATAAGTAGAATAAACTATAAGATACAATGTTACCGAAGGTTGTCAATCTCCAAAGAATTGCGATCCTACAAGCTCCAAACTGCTATGAAAAAGTGTCCCCTAAGCTATGAACCCCCAAAACAGGCTCTGGGAAGTTCCTACCTAAAACTACAAAGAAAGGTGGGAGAGAAGGTCTGGAAAAGTATGAATTTCGGAGAAAACTGAGCAACTATATATAGGCCTCGAAATATTGTGGGGCGGTTCGCCCCACACACGGGGCGGTTCGCCCGGTGTGGGGCGGTTCGCCCCACATCTGGGGCGGTTCGTCCCGGAGAAAATCTCGCGGAATTCCGCGTTTTTGGATTTCTTCCCCTCTTCGGACTCGGTTTCTGTCTTCTAGTGGCCTTCTAACCTCCAGATTCGACCCCTAGACTCCAAATCCTATCCGGAAACCTTCAGATACTCCAAATAGGCTTCTGGAACACCAATTCTTTGTCAACTTCAATATAATTGCCCGGAAATCCTCGATTTTCAACCAAAACCTGTAAAATAAAATCTAAAGGGAAACGTGACACTATTCTAATAAAATGCACTAAAATATAGCTAAATTAACATAGAGGATAGCTAAAATAGGTGAAAAAGACTCAAATGAAAGTGTAAAATACACATTCATCAAACTCCCCAAACCGAACCTTTGCTTGTCCTCAAGCAACTAAGCTAGACTCTAATGCAAAAAACAATGCAAGACACAATATGGAGTCTCATTCAAAATAAAATGAACTAATCTACAGAATCTATCAAATAACATATGAACAAAAACCATATAAATCAAAGCATGAATATAGGTTGAGGAATATCTCGATTGACTTATACACATCCACATAAGCACTTATGTCAAGACAAGATAGTCTCTCGTAACATTCTCTACCTGGACCTAGTCAGTGACGACGTAATGAAGCTTGCTAAGATACGAATGGTTGTCCCGTGCCTATGAAACTGAGGACTTACTGCTGTTCCACCATGTTAAGACTTTCCCTCAAAGAGGTCGAACCAGTACTGGCTCTCATCAAACGAAGGAGGGTTTCCTATAAAAGTTAACACTCCCCTATTCTACCCATCTCTCAAGTAAAGTCTTAAGCTGTTCACCACTTCCTGAATGGCAGGACGAGGGTGGTCTAGAATAGATGACACTCAAGACAAAAAAGATAAAAAATTACAACACGATTACGAACAAGAATTGGAAAATAAGACACAACACTTTGCTAACTGCTATTTGGCTTTCTTTTTTGGACCCTTCTTTTCTTTTTTGGGGTCTTTTCTTTTTTTCTTTTTTTCTTTCCAGATTCTTTTTTAATTTTTCTCTTTTTCCTGGAATTTTTTCTTTCTTTTTTTTCGATTTTTTTTCTAGCCAGCAGTAGCATAACAAATAGAGAAATAAAATGACTCACACGACTTCCCCAAACCTATTGGAAAGAATAGGTTGGAGTACAAAATTTTACGGAAAAGGAAAAATGAACTACGATACGGAAATGAAAAACGAAAACAAGTCTAACGATGGTGTAACCCCCTCCCCAAACCTATTCGGAAGAATAGGTTATAAACAAAGGATCACACAACCTCACACTACCTCCTTCCTAGGCATTTAGCAATCTCAAAGCATGGTGAAGACTTGTTGCCTCTTAGGTACATAATTACTCGGGAAAACAACCATAAGACCCTAGCATGCATCATCCTATTATAAAGGCCTTCGTGAACCGCTGTAGAGAAAACACCACTAAGTGATGTCGAGACTACCAAGCTTAACTAAGTGCAATACATAAATGTGACAAGCCAAGTGAGAAAAACCTCAAACAAATTCATAGAGATGAAGCATACGATTAATGGCATTGTTAGTTGATCTACCCAATAAAAAAGTTCAAAAAACTCGGCAATAAACTCTATATAAAACATGCAAGACTATCCTAGGATGAATGTAGTGAATGCAACCTAAAAAATCTAAGAAAGCAGTAAACGTGCAAATGCAAATGCAGACGGATAAAACATGCAAGGTACTATACTCATCTTACCAATACCAAGGTCCAAACTAACAACATCAGATCACTTAAATCCCATCCCCCTCATGAAATTAACGCTAGTCCCTAGCAATAAGAAAATGAGGAAATAAGATGTGATACTAGATGTTACCCCATGGTTTGGCCTCGGTCGGCTGAGTATGCTGTTTGTGTGTTATTGGGACTGTTCCGGGAGCTTTATAGGGTGTCATCAGGTCTTCTGTTATGCGTGGTAGTTTCAATCATAGGCCGGATAGGAACAACTCCTCCATTAGTATCATCATTGCCCGTATGGCCTTCATTGTCACTACTGTCACGCACATCCTCACTAGTAGAGTTGTAGTGTCGAGTAGAATTCTCAAGATTAGCCGCCGCTGTTATGGTATCTTCCATCCTGAAGCCCTCCAATAGGATGTGAACTGTTGAAGGGGAAAGGGCAGTGGTATCAGGACCTCCCCCTCCAACGTTTTACACCACGAGAAGGTTACAGTAAGCTTCTCAGATACTCAGAAGTCTTCTACCATTTTTTCCAATGTCGACCACATTCTCTACGGTTGATCCGACAGATGTCTATATGATGCTCCCTTTAGAGGCAGGCGGGGCACCCCTAAGAGGGGCCGGGCACCCATGTCATTATGTTTTGGAACCAAGCTAGCGCTTCGGAACCTTCTAGCAACTGCGAACTCAAGATTGAATCCGTCGCGACAAGATTGTCCCGGTGCCTTCCAGTTCAGTCGAACTTTGCAGTCCTTGTGATGGATTGCAGACGTAATAATGGTTTCTGTTCCTTCGGTGGTGCATGAATAGGCATAGGAGTCCTCACTCCAGGTGTATTCTAGCTCCTCCTCTTGGATAATCCACGACATTGTTGCAAAACCCCTTGGCTCGAACACACCTAACGAGGTCACTCTTCTTGACATGGATGTAATCGATCCTCCTCCAATACTTCATAGTAATCATACGGGAATGCTCCTTTCCTTTGGCATAGTTCCTACAAACAACAATTAGTACCTCGTATGACACAAAACTGACTCAAGCATATGCTAGTGTAAGAACAAAACACACAAGTGATACGATCAACAATCGAGCTCCCCAAACCTTTAATGTCTAGCCTAGCTTCTTCATCATGCAACATACCAATGTAACTACTACATGCAATACATCACATTATGCTCTCACTAGACAACCAATATCCTAGATAACAAGGCTCCATTCATACCATAGTAGCGAAAAATTCTAGCATCATAAATCCTCATACTTAACAATTAAGCATTCTATCATCAAATCCACCAACATTACACCAATAAACACAATCATAAGCATGAAATCAAAGATAAAGACATATTGCATAACAAGATATATCATCTAGTAGCAAAATTCCCAAATCAACAATCCAAGCATAATTGAGAATGCAATTGATAGTAAATAACACTTCTAATCACACAAACAACATACCCATGCATCAAATAAACATAATTGAAGCTCAAATTAGAAAACCCCCAAATTCGAAAATAAGGGTTCATAGGATGATACCTCAGATCTGAAAATCTAATGCATTAGGACGAAATCTGTTCGGATGAAAAGATAGATCATGTAATAGGCTTCGATTCAAGCTAAAGAACACTAAATTTTGTCAAGAAATGAAGAAGTTATGGAGATTTGAATGTAAAATCGCGATTTTCGGTTTTTGGGCAGAAGGAATGATGAAGATATGAAGAAAATGAGATAAAGAGGGGAATTCCGCGTTTTTTAACTTCTGGGACCGTGGGGCGATTCGCCCCTGGTGCGGGGCGAGTTGCCCCACACGGGGCGATTCGCCCCGTGCTCCCCGATGCGGGGAGACGGTCCCTTCGTCCGAAAACGCGGTTTTTAATCCCCAAAAACCAATTTTCTCATAAAACCACTCGAAAAATCTCACTCAAACATAAGCATATACGACACAGACATGAACAAATTCGCATACGAGAAGCAATTAGTTCAAGAATGAATGCATGAAAAAAAGCGGTAAAGAAAGCGATAAAAACTCCGGGTTGCCTCCCGGATAGCGCCATTGTTTAAAGTCTTTGACTCGACTCCTGTCTGTGCCTATCTCTTCTTTCTGCGGTACTAGGCTTCCCCTTCATTGATCTCCTCTCCATGCCACGAACCTGTGAATAAGAAAGAATATAGGCTGCAAGACCACAGTAGTGAGTAGTGAAAGAAATATCAGGCGGATCAGGTGGATCAGATATGGCTTGCAATACGTGTTGCTTGCCATCCACTTCAATAGTGCAAGTTCTTTGGTAGATGTCCATCACGGAGCGTAGCTTAGTCAAGAACGTTCGCCCTAAGAGTATGACATCCCCCGTTCCAGGTGCAGACGGCGGCATAACTACAAAATTGGTGTATACAGAAGCTTCACGAATCTTGACCAACACATTTTTCACAACGCCTTCGGGTCTCATAAAGGATCCATCTGCCAGTTGCACAATAGCCCTATGCTCAGATAGTTTTCCAAGGCTACTCTTTTCAAACACATTCAAAGGGAGTATGTTCGAGTAGGATCCCGTGTCTAGTGTGGCACGGACATCTTCAAGCTCACGAATCCCTACCTTAACATCGAAACTTTTAGGGAGTGGCTCGGGATCCTCTTGCTCTTCCTCACTCTCTTCAGTACTAAGGTCCTTCTCTTCTTCCTTATCCTGTAGAAGTTCTTCCTTCTTGCAACACTCGCACTTAGCAACCTTCTTGATGGTGATTTCGTCAGGTAGATCACCAGCTAATGTAATGGAATTCGACTTCTCAGTGTTGCTAGGCAGCTTGCCTTGCTCCCTACTTGCTCCTCGGTCGATCAACTCTTGCATCTTTCGATGGGCTAGCCTAGTGCTCTCTTCCAACCTATCGATCCTTGCCCTAGTCTTCTCGGAATCTTCTTCATAACGTTTGAGAAAACTTTGTGTGTGATCAACCATCTTTTGCAAGTTCTCCATCAGTTGAGCCGACTTCGACTTCGGTGGCTCTTTCGGAGTGGGGTTTTCGCAGTGATCATTACCATAGTTTAGCCTACTACAGTCTTGGTTAGGGCCATAATTTTGGTTAGCCGGTGCATATCCTTGATTGTTTTGGAATCCTCTTCTCCAAAATCCACCTCGAGGATTCCTACCGTCTTGTCCGTAGCTAACTTCTTGAGTACCAAACTCCGTAGCAAAGGTTTCCTCTTCGCCTCCTCGAGCCCAGTTGCCATCATCATACGCAAGCTCAGATCTGCACATATGAGCCCCATGCCCATAGTTCTTGCATATTCGGCATACTTCGTTCGAAACAGTTGTTCCGGTGGCGCTCTTGAGGACTTGCTTCAATTCGTTGGTAAAGCACTCGAATTGATCCCCATTCCCCCTATACATTGGGGCTTCTTGAGTCGGTGGAGCTTCAGGTCCACGTCCCCTAACCATTGCTCTTGGGTCCTTGAACTGCGAACCCTTAGCAAGCCTTTCGAAAACTGCCCAGACGGCTTCTGCGATTTCCTCCCAAATATTGCCTCGGCATTGGAAATCCACCACTTGTTGGTTCTCGAAGGTTAGTCCATTGTAGAAGTGTTGGACTAGGTCAGAGAGTTCAAAACCATGGTGAGGGCACTTGTTCGTGAGATCTTGGAACCTCTCAAACGCGGTGTAGATGGTCTCATCATAGTCCTGTTTGAATCCGGTGATTTGCGCCTTGAGCGCGGTAGTCAGGGTGTGAGGGAAGTATTTTTCCATGAAAGCTGAAAAAACCTTCTCCCAAGTGTCCATCGAGCCTGCTGGTAGAGAACTCAACCATGACTTGGCTCTGTCGCCAAGCCCCATAGCAAAAACCTTCATCCGTAACTCATCCGTTGTTATTTCAGCTCCGAGTCGTGGGAGTTGGTTGACGAAATCATCGATATCGTGCAAGTACCCCATCACATCTTCCCTTGATAAGCCATAGAACCTCGGAAGTTGTTGGAATGCGTGGTTCTTGATTTCCAGATCTCGGGTTGCTGACGAAAGAACAATCGCCGGTCCCCTCATACGATCCTTGGTGGGTTGAACCCATGCTTTCAGTGGTCTAGCTTCTGCCATTCTGTCGATTTCCTTGAAAAGAATGTGTAGAGATTCAGAGAAATCGGTATCCTCTATTTCCTCTAGTGCACGCCTTTGAAGTAGTCGCCTTCTTTGGTGGTAGACTCTGTCGATCTCAGCAATTGAATCCGCAAGTGGTGTTCCTTCAGATCGTGTATGCGGCATACACTATCTGTAACAGACTAGGAAAGCAGTATCAGAGAGAGATTAAAAAGTAAAACTAAAACTAATAGAATTAGGAATTGAATGCTGAAAATATAAACAAATTAAACAGAAAAAAGGAGTATAGTCCCCGACAACGGCGCCAATTTGATGAACGGAGATTTGTCGGGTCTCGATTCAGCAAATAAATTTGTTATTTAGCCAAAGGCAATCAACAACTACAACGAAAACCGTAGTGTAGCAGTAGAATGACTCGAGTGTTGTTCTCTCAGGACTATAACTAGCTTTATCTATTTAACAAGAGAATATAAAACAACAGACGTAATAGCAAAGGGTTTTCTAGCAGATAATGGAGAATGGTGATAGTATGATCCTTCAAAGCATAACGGGTCAATAATCATGCGTAAATTCCTCAGTCTTGCATGGAGATCTTTGATCAATCTAATGTCTTGTTGTAAATATTAAGCACTACGAAGATAAACATGGTACTGACAAGTCAATCACTATTGTCCTATTGTGTTCCGTAATTATTCAACACTACGAAGATAAACATGCGAATAGGTTGAGGAGGGTCCAATTGTGCATAATAATTAATACAACATACGAGAATTTAGGATGAGCCTGATCAACGAAATAAAGCAATAACACGGAGTATAATGCGCGATATAGCCATTAGCATGATTACCTTCCCTTCGCTAAGAATTCACATACTACCACCAACGATAAGTTTAGCTATTCATAATAGGCATGCAATCAACAGAAATCATAGAAGAAAACATATTGAAAGATATATAAAATAAGTAGAATAAACTGTAAGATACAATGTTACCGAAGGTTGTCAATCTCCGAAGAATTGCGATCCTACAAGCTCCAAACTGCTATGAAAAAGTGTCCCCTAAGCTACGAACCCCCAGAACAGGCTCTGGGAACTTCCTACCTAAAACTACAGAGAAAGGTGGGAGAGAAGGTCTGGAAAAGTATGAATTTCGGAGAAAACTGAGCAACTATATATAGGCCTCGAAATATTGTGGGGCGGTTCGCCCCACACACGGGGCGGTTCGCCCGGTGTGGGACGGTTCGCCCCACATCTGGGGCGGTTCGCTGATGAACGTGTATTTTACACTTTCATTCGAGTCTTATTCACCTATTTTGCTATCCTCTATGTTAATTTAGCTATATTTTAGTACATTTTATTAGAATAGTGTCACGTTTCCCTTTAGATTTTATTTTACAGGTTTTGGTTGAAATTCGGAGATTTACGGGCAATTATATTGAAGTCTACAAGGAATTGGTGTTCCAGAAGCCTATTTGGAGTATCTGAAGGTTTCCGGATAGGATTTGGAGTCTAGGGGCCGAATCTGGAGGTTAGAAGGCCATTAGAAGTCTGAAACCGAGTCCGAAAAGGTGAAGAAATCCAAATCCGCGTCGAAAAACACGGAAATTCCGCGAAAAACTGGGGGGCGAACCGCCCCATGGCTCGGGCGAACCGCCCCAGAGTATTTTCGGACTATATATAGTTTCGAGTTTTCTCTCCGAAATTCATATCTTTCCAAGCCTTCTTTCCCACCTCTCTCTATAGTTTTAGGGAGGAACTTTCCGGGGCCTGTCCTGGGAGTTCCGTAGCTTAGGGGATACTTTTTCATAGCAGATTGGAGCGCGTAGGATCACAATCATCCGGAGATTGACAACCTTCGGTAACTTTGTATCTTACAACTTTTATCTACTTATTTTATATATTCTTTAAATATGTTTTCTTCTATGATTGCTATTGATTGCATGCTCATTATGAGTAGCTAAATTTATCGTTGGTGGTAGTATGTGAATTCTTAGCGAGGGAAGATAATCATGCTAATGGCTATATCGCGCATTATACTCCGTGTCATTGCTTTATTTCGTTGATGAGTTGAACACCAAAATTCTCGTATGTTGTATTGATCATTATGCACACTAGGACACTTGTCGGCCAATCAGACTTAATTATCTTCGTAGTGTTGAATGATTACGGAACACAATAGGACGTTAGTTGTTGACAGGTCAGACCCATACTATCTTCGTAGTGCACAATACTTACAACAGGACCCAAGATTCATTCAAAGATCTCTATGCAAGACCGAGGAATTTATGCATGATTATCGACCCATTATGTTAAGAAGGACCATACTATCACCAACCTCCATTATCTGCTTGAAAACCCCCTATCGTTTTTTATCTGCTGTTTTATATTTTCTTATTAAATAGATAAAGCTAGTTATAGTCCTGAGAGAACGACACTCGAGTCGTTCTGCTGCTACACTACGGTTTTCGTTGTAGTTGTGGATTGCCTTTGGCTAATTACAAATATTATTTGATTGAACCCTGACAACGTTCATCAAATTGGCGCCGTTGCCGGGGACTATACTCCTTTTTTCTGTTTAATTTGTTTTTATTTACAGCTTTAGATTCCTAATTCTTTTAGTTTTAGTTTTACTTTTTAATTTTTCTCTCTACTTTCCTATTTGTTTCTAATCACTTTACCTAGTCTGTCACAGATTGTGTATGCCGCATACACGTTCTGCAGGAATACCGCTTGCTGATTCAATTGCTGAGATCGATAGAGTCTACCACCAAAGAAGGCGACTCCTTTTCAAGGAAATCGACGGAATGGCAGAAGCTAGACCACTGAAGGCATGGGTACAACCCACCAAGGATCGTATGAGGGGACCGGCGATTGTACTTTCGCCCGCAACCCGAGATCTGGAAATCAAGAACCACGCATTCCAACAACTTCCGAGGTTCTATGGCTTATCAAGGGAAGATGTGATGGGGTACTTGAACGATATCGATGATTTCGTCAACCAACTCCCACGACCCGGAGCTGACATAACAACGGATGAGTTAAGGATGAAGGTTTTTTCAATGGGACTTGGCGACAGAGCCAAGTCATGGCTGAGTTCTCTACCAGCCGGCTCGCTGGACACTTGGGAAAAGGTTTTTTCAGCTTTCATGGAAAAATACTTCCCACACACTCTGACTACCGCGCTTAAGGCGCAGATCACTGGGTTCAAGCAGGACTATGATGAGACCATCTACACCGCGTTCGAGAGGTTCCAAGATCTCACGAACAAGTGCCCTCACCATGGTTTTGAACTCTCCGACCTAGTCCAACACTTCTACAATGGACTAACCTTCGAGAACCAACAAGTGGTGGATTTCCAATGCCGAGGCAATATTTGGGAGGAAACCGCAGAAGCCTTCTGGGCAGTTTTCGAAAGGCTTGCTAAGGGTTCGCAGTTCAAGGACCCAAGAGCAATGGTTAGGAGACGTGGACCTGAAGCTCCACCGACTCAAGAAGCCCCTATGTACAGGGGGGATGGGGATCAATTCGAGTGCTTAACCAACGAATTGAAGCAAGTCCTCAAGAGCGCCACCGGAACAACTGTTTCGAACGAAGTATGCCGAATATGCAAGAACTATGGGCATGGAGCTCATATGTGTAGATCGGAGTTGGCATACGATGATGGCAACTGGGCTCGAGGAGGCGAAGAAGAAGCCTTTGCTGCGGAGTTTGGTACTCAAGAAGTTAGCTACGGACAAGACGGTAGGAATCCTCGAGGTGGATTCTAGAGAAGAGGATACCGTAACAATCAAGGATATGCACCGGCTAACCAAACTTATGGAAGATGGTCGATCACACACAAAGTTTTCTCAAACGGTATGAGGAGGATTCCGAGAAAACTAGGGCAAGGCTCGATAGGTTAGAAGAGAGCACTAGGCTTGCCCATCAAAAGATGCAAGAGTTGATCGACCGAAGAGCAAGTAAAGAACAAGGCAACACTGAGAAGGTCGTTAGGTGCGAGTGTTGCATGAAGGAAGAACTACTACAGGCTGAGGAAGAAGAGGAGGACCTTGGTTCTGACACAAGTGATGAGGAGCAAGAGGATCCCGAACCACTCCCTAAAAGTTTCGATGTTAAGGTAGGGATTGGTGAGCTTAAAGATGTCCGTGCCATACTAGACACGGGATCCTACTCAAACATAATTCCTTTGAATGTGTTTGAAAAGAGTAACCTTGGAAAACTATCCGAGGAAAGGGCTATTGTGCGACTGGCGGATGGATCATTCATGAGACCCGAAGGCGTTGTGAAAAATGTGTTGGTCAAGATTGGTGAAGCATCAATATACACCAATTTCGTAGTTATGCCGACATCTGCACCTGGGACGGGGGATGTCATACTCTTAGGGCAAACATTCTTGACCAAGCTACGCTCCATGATGGACATCTACCAAAGAACTTGCACCATCGAGGTGGATGGCAAGCAACACGTATTACAAGCCATACCTGATCCGCCGGAACCGCCTGATATTATTACTCACTATTGTGGTCTTGCAACCTATATTCTTTCTTATTCACAGGTTCATGGCATGGAAAGGAGATCAATGAAGGGGAAGCCTAGTACCCGCAAAAAGAAGAGATAGGCGCAGACAGGAGTCGAGTCAAAGACTTTAAACAATGACGCTATCCGGGAGGCAACCCGGAATTTTTTATCGCTTTCTTTACTGCTTTTCTGCATGCATTTCATTCTTGAACTATTTGCTTCTCATATGCGAATTTGTTCATATGTGTGTCGTATATGCTTTTGTTTGAGTGAGATTTTTCGAGTGGTTTTTTGAAAAAATTAGTTTCGGGATTTAAAACGCATTTTCTGACATCGGGACCCGCCTCCCCGCAGTGGGGAGCACGGGGCGAACCGCCCCACAGTCCCAGATCTTAAAAAACGCGGATTTCAACCCCAAAGCCATATTTTCTTCATTCTTCTTCATCCATACTCCCAAAAAACCCGAAAAGTGCGATTTTGCTTCTAAATCTTCATAACTTCTTCGTTTCTTGACCAAATTGAGTGTTCTTTAGCTTAATTCGAAGCCTATTACATGATCTATCATCCTAACAGATCAAACTTCATCCTAATTCGTTAGATTTGCAGATCTGAGGAATCATCTTTAAGAACCCTAATTTTCGAGTTTGGGGATTTTCTAATTTGAGCTTCAATTATGCTTGTTTGATGCATGGGTATGTTGTTTATGTGTTTAGACATGTTATGTACTATCAATTGCATGCTCAATTTTGCTTGAATTGTTGATTTGGGTATTTTGCTATTAGATGATATATCTTGTTATGCATATGTCTTTATCTTTGATTTATAGCATATGGTTATGTTTATTGGTGTAATGTTGGTGGATTTGACGATAGAATGCTTATTAGTTGAGAACGAGGATTTATGCTGTTGAATTTTCTGCGCTGCTATGGTATGAATTGAAACCTTGTTATCAAGGTTATTGGTTGTCTAGTAAGAGCATGATGTGATGTATTGCTTGTAGTAGTTACGTTGATATGTTGCATGATGAAGTAGCTAGGCTAGACATTGCGGTTTGGGGAGTTCGATTGATGAATTTATCACTTGTGTGTCTCGCTTTTACACTAGCATATATTTGAGTCTGTTTTGAGTCGTACGAGGTGCTAATCGCTGTTTGTAGGTACCATACTAAGGAAAGGGAGTATTCCCGTATGATCGCTGTGAAGAACCATGTCAAGGAAGGTGATCTCGCTAGATGTGCGTTCGAGCCGAGGGGTTTGGCAACAACGTCGTGGATTATCCAAGAAGAGGAGTTAGAATACACCTGGAGTAAGGACCCCTATGCCTATTCATGCACCACCGAAGGGTCAGAAACCACTATTATGTCAACACTCCATCACGAGGACTGCAGAGTTCGAGTGAACAGGAAGGCACCGAGACATTCTAGCAGCAACGGATTTGATCTTGAGTTCGCAGTTGCTAGAAGGTTCCGAAGCGCTAGCTTGGTTCCAAAACGTAACGACATGGGTACACAGTCCCTCGTTGGGGCACCCCTTGCCTGCCTCTAAAGTGAGCATCATATTGACATTGGTCGGAGCAACAGTGGATAAAGTGGTCAAAATTGGAGAAAAAGGTAGAAGACTTCTGAGTGTCCGAACGGCTTACTGTAACCTTCTCGAGGTGTAAATCGTTGGAGGGGGAGGTCCTGATACCACTGCCCTTTCCCCTTCAACAGTTCACATCCTATTGAAGGGCTACAGGATGGAGAATTCCATAACAGCGACGGCTAATCTTGAGAATTCTACCTGCCACTGCAACTCTACTGGCGATGATGATGATGAGAGTAGTGACAATGAAGGCCATACGGGCAATGATGACTCTGATAGAGGAATTGATCCTGACCGGCCTAAAAATGGAACTACCGCAACCATCAGAAGACCTGATGTCACACTATGAAACTCATAGAGGAGGCCCAATAAATCACAAGCAGCATACTCAGCCGACCGAGGCCAAACCATGGGGTAACATCTAGTATCACATCTTATTTCCTCATTTTCTTACTGCTAGGGACTAGCGTTAATTTCATGAGGGGGGATTGGATTTAAGTGATCTAGTATTATTAGTTTGGAGCTTGACATTGGTAGGCTGAGTATAGTACCTCGCATGTTTTATCTCTTTGCATTTGCATTTGCACGTTTACTGCTTTCTTAGATTTTTTAGGTTGCATTCATCCTAGGATAGTCTTGCATGTTTTATATGGAGTTTATTGCCGAATTTTTTGAACTTTTTTATTGGGTAAATCAACTAGCTATGCCATTAATCGTATGCTTCATCTCTATGAATTTGTTTGAGGTCTTTCTCGCTTGGCTTGTCACATTTATGTATTACACTTAGTTGAGCCAGGTAGTCTCGACATCACTTAGTGGTGTTTTCTCTACTGCGGTTCACGAAGGCCTTTATAATAGGATGATGCATGTTAGGGTCTTATGGTTGTTTTCCCGAGTAATTATGTACCTAAGAAGCAACAAGTCTTCACCATGCTTTGAGATTGCTAAATGCCTAGGAAGGAGGTAGTGTGAGGTTGTGTGATCCTTTGTTTATAACCTATTCTTCCGAATAGGTTTGGGGAGGGGGTTACACCATCATTAGACTTGTTTCTGTTTTTCATTTTTCATATCGTGAGTTTATTTTTCCTTTTCCGTAAATTTTGTACTCCAACCTATTCTTTCGAATAGGTTTGGGGAAGTCGTGTGAGTCTTTTTGTTTCTCTTTTTGTTATGCTACTGCTGGCTAGAAAAAATCGAAAAAAAAGAAAGAAAAATTCTAGAAGAAAAAAGAAAAAAAGAAAAAAAAAAGAAACTGGAAAGAAAAAAAGAAAAAAAGAGAAGACCCCAGAAAAGCAAAGAAGGGTCCAAAAAATAAAGCCAAATAGCAGTTTAGCAAAGTTTGAGTCTTTTCCATTTTTCGTATTGTTCGTAATTGTGTTTTTCTATTTTCTATCTTTTTTGTCTTAAGTGTCATCTGTTCTAGACCACCCTCGTCCTGCCATTCAGGAAGTGGTGAATAGCTTAAGACTTTACTTGAGAGATGGGTAGAATAGGGGAGAGTTATCTTTTATAGGGAACCCTCCTTCGTTTGATGAGAGCCAGTACTGGTTCGACCTCTTTTGAGGAAAAGTCTTAACATGGTGGAACAGCAGTAAGTCCTCAGTTTCATAGGCACGGGGCAACCATTCGTATCTTAGCATGCATCATTACGTCATCACTGACTAGGTCCAGGTAGAGAATGTTACGAGAGACTATCTTGTCTTGACATAAGTGCTTATGTGGATGTGTATAAGTCAATCGAGGTATTCTTCAACCTATATTCATGCTTTGATTTATATGGTTTTTGTTCATATGTTATTTGGTAGATTCAGTAATTTAGTTCATTTTATTTGACATGAAACTCCATTTTTGTGTCTTGCATGTTTTTGTATTAGAGTCTAGCTTAGTTGCTTAAGAACAAGCAAAGGTTCGGTTTGGGGAGTTTGATGAACGTGTATTTTACACTTTCATTCGAGTCTCTTTCACCTATTTTAGCTATCCTCTATGTTAATTTAGCTATATTTTAGTACATTTTATTGGAATAGTGTCACGTTTCCCTTTAGATTTTATTTTACAGGTTTTGGTTGAAATTCGGAGATTTACGGGCAATTATATTGAAGTCTACAAGGAATTGGTGTTCCAGAAGCCTATTTGGAGTATCTGAAGGTTTCCGGATAGGATTTGGAGTCTAGGGGCCGAATCTGGAGGTTAGAAGGCCATTAGAAGTCTGAAACCGAGTCCGAAAAGGTGAAGAAATCCAAAACCGCGTCGAAAAACGTGGAAATTCCGCGAAAAACTAGGGGGCGAACCGCCCCATGGCTCGGGCGAACCGCCCCAGAGTATTTTCGGGCCTATATATAGTTGTGAGTTTTATCTCCGAAATTCATATCTTTCCAAGCCTTCTTTCCCACCTCTCTCTATAGTTTTAGGGAGGAACTTCCCGGGGCCTGTCCTGGGAGTTCCGTAGCTTAGGGGATACTTTTTCATAGCAGATTGGAGCGCGTAGGATCACAATCATCCGGAGATTGACAACCTTCGGTAACTTTGGATCTTACAACTTTTATCTACTTATTTTATATATTCTTTCAATATGTTTTCTTCTATGATTGCTATTGATTGCATGCACATTATGAGTAGCTAAATTTATCGTTGGTGGTAGTATGTGAATTCTTAGCGAGGGAAGATAATCATGCTAATGGCTATATCGCGCATTATACTCCGTGTCATTGCTTTATTTCGTTGATGAGTTGAACACCAAAATTCTCGTATGTTGTATTGATCATTATGCACACTAGGACACTTGTCGGCCAATCAGACTTAATTATCTTCGTAGTGTTGAATGATTACGGAACACAATAGGACGTTAGTTGTTGACAGGTCAGACCCATACTATCTTCGTAGTGCACAATACTTACAACAGGACCCAAGATTCATTCAAAGATCTCTATGCAAGACCGAGGAATTTATGCATGATTATCGACCCATTATGTGAAGAAGGACCATACTATCACCAACCTCCATTATCTGCTTGAAAACCCCCTATCATTTTTTATCTGCTGTTTTATATTTTCTTATTAAATAGATAAAGCTAGTTATAGTCCTGAGAGAACGACACTCGAGTCATTCTGCTGCTACACTACGGTTTTCGTCGTAGTTGTGGATTGCCTTTGGCTAATTACAAATATTATTTGATTGAACCCTGACAACGTTCATCATTCTCCTCGGAGAAAATCTCGCGGAATTCCGCGTTTTCGACGCGTTTTTGGATTTCTTCCCCTTTTCGAACTCGGTTTCTGTCTTCTAGTGGCCTTCTAACCTCCAGATTCGACCCCTAGACCCCAAATCCTATCCGGAAACCTTCAGATACTCCAAATAGGCTTCTGGAACACTAATTCCTTGTCAACTTCAATATAATTTCCCGGAAATCATCGATTTTCAACCAAAACCTGTAAAATAAAATCTAAAGGGAAACGTGACACTATTCTAATAAAATGCACTAAAATATAGCTAAATTAACATAGAGGATAGCTAAAATAGGTGAAAAATACTCAAATGAAAGTGTAAAATACACATTCATCAACAAGTCAGCAAGAAAGGTATACAACAGCTGCAGATGTCACCACTCAGCGACTTAGAGATGAAACTGCTGTACATGGTGGTGATAAAGATGAAACTGCTCTAGATGGTGATCATGCTGACACCACTACTCGTGTTGCTGAAAATGCAACTACTGACGCCTCTGCTGGGAAACTGAAGAAATCTAACAAGAAAAAGAGGAAAGCTGATGATGACACTCAGACTGCAGCGTCATCAGCAAACCCTGTCCCCAAGAGGAAAAGGACAAGTAACACAAGGAAGAAAATACTGGCTCGCAAGTCAGTACCTATTGTCCATGACCTCTCAGACAATTCCCAGACAATTGCTGAAACGCAAGTTCCAGTAGATGTTGACAAGGTAGTTACTGAAGCCTATGTCAGCAACATTGAAGTGTTTGCGGAAGCCTTCAATGATCGACTCAACGTTGATCCTTCTGCTGAGAACAGACCACAAGGCAGTGGAAATGAAATTCCTGCCCAAGTCCCAGATATCTACATTGTTGATAATCTAGACGATCAAACTCTGGAACCAGCAAGTGATATTGCTGTTGATCTGAGAACTGCGGCACTTGCTGATGCTGCTGAAAAGATGGTTGCTGAACAAGCAACTCATCAAGTTGCTGAAACCACGGTTGCTGAAGAACCAGTTGCTGAGACAGCAATGGTTCAAGTTCCAGAAGTTACCGAAGAAACACAAGAAGCACTATTCAACGACGCATCTCGTGATGCTGAGAATACTGACCCAAGTTCACCAAAGACCTCAATGGACAAAGTCCAGCTTGTACTGGAAGCTATAAGCCAACAAATGGAATTGGAGATTGAAGAATCATCCAACAAATCCATTGAAGTCTTTATGACAAGCAGTGAGCTTAAATGTCAAGATGCTTCTGCTCAACTTGTCATTTCAAAGACAAGGGAGATTGCTGAAACCGCGCAGCTTTCTCAAACAGAGCAAGCCAAGAAGTCTGCTGAAGAAACAGTCCCAGAAAATGAAGAAACTGTTAATGCTGAAAGGACTGAGCCACAACCTGTCCTTCTTCAGCAGCTAGATAACTCAACCATCAGTAAAACTTCGCTTTCTGAAACTTATTATTTTGCTAATATTATGATATCTCTACAGACTTCTCAAGATGCAAGTCAGATGGTTGCTGAAGCCTCTACACCAGAATCAACACTCCCTGCTCAGCAGGTAGTTAACGTTTTTGGTAATAAAACTAAGTTTGACAGCTTAGTACTTGTGTCTAACTCATATTTATTTCAGGATGAACAAATGGAGGATGCTACTCAAGCTCCTCAAGGAATGGAAATTGTACAACATGTGCTTGCTGAATCTCAACAGGTAATTCATGTTTCAGCTTTGAACTCTAAAGCAATTATCCAAACCTCTCCTGATCTAAATATTGTTCTTTTTCAGGCTCTAAAGGAGACCACTGAAGTGGTGCACATCACTGAAGATCAACAAGTGAGTTCTGAGGAACTGTACTTGAACTTCAAAAGAACAACTTTGTCAAGAGTTGCTAAATCTGTCAGCAACTGGCAAAGGTACAGATGAATGGATTTTTCTGATCTCCATCTTCATCTTTCAAACGAGAAAAAGAGATCTTCTCTGCTGAAGCTCGAGACGTTTGTCCACTCCATACTTCCTGAAGACATGTCATATTCTCAGCAAATGAGCTCAAATCTGATTGCTCAAATCAGAGAGAATATGAAGGCAAAATTCAAGAGTGCCTCTCCATCTGAACAAGCTGTGATGCTCAAGGGTGTATTTGTACCCGTGGTGGCTGATCCCCACAAAATAAATGAGGAAGAGGAAGTGACGTGATGAACGTATTATTGACGCGTTCATCTTGTCTTTTTTACCTTCTTTTGCTATCTTCTAGCCTTGTTTTTTGGTTAGTTTTGTAGAATAGTGTCACGTTTTGTGTTTTCTGCATTTTCAGGCACTTAGGTACGAAACGGCGTTTTGGAGCTAAAAACGAGCCTTTTTGATGGAAAAGATGGCCCCGTTGAAGTTCCCCAATCTTCGTGGCTTGTTCGTAAGTGTTTGAGCATCAATAAGCATCGAGAAGGATGAGTCCAAGGCACCCGAGGGCCGAGCGAGGGCAAAAGGATTGAGTTTGAAGACAAAAATCTGCCCAGGAGCCAAGCTAAGCGCCTGGAATAGTGAAGCGCTCCGCTTCATATTCCAGGAGCTTTGGCACAGAAGCCAAGCGAAGCGCTTGGAGTGCCAAAGCGCTTCGCTTGCCAATCGCTCCGCTTGGCTTCTCCAAGCGGTCCGCTTGGCAGCGGTTACGTTTTCGGATTTTCCTTCTTAGATCTGATCTTTGGTCATTTTTTGAATATCTTTTGAACTGTAGAGCTTCGTTTTGGAGAGCTCCTAAGCCCCAAAACTCAGAGAAAACTCAGATTACATTGTATTTTAGCTTGGGATTCAAGGTTTTGATTGGGATTCATCCTTTGTAATCATCTACGGAGAGGTTTTCTTTGATTTCCACCGATTAGTGACAGCTTTGGTGGTAACTTGTATCACTCTCTTGTCTTGTAGTTTGATATGATGTATTCTGATTATTATTCATATGAATTGATGTCTATGTTGATGAATATGAGTAGCTAAATCTTTTGTGTTGGTGGTAGAATGTAGAATATGCATGCTATGGGTTATGTTTATGCTTACATGAGATTGTGACTCAATCTTGCTGCAAATTCCTTCATATGATTCTTAGTTGCCTATAAAATATATTCGAATTGAGTATAGTGACAAACTCTTGGTCAATGAAAGCTATAGGATTGTATGTTAGAGATTTGCAGCATGCTAGATAAATGGTGTTAGTGAAAAGCACCTCTAAAGTATTGATAGTGGTCTTTTATGATGTGTGTCTTAAAGTTACCTAGACGAGTTGCTTAGCAGACTTGATCGAAGGTTTTACGCACTGAACTTGTGAGCATATTCGTAACCCATGCATGTGTATTCGATTTCTACCACCAACCGTTTTCCAAACTTGATTACAGCAATCTGATTTCTCGTTGCTTTGTTCAAAGAAAAACGATTCTATAAACATTTGAACTCGTTGACTGAAATTACTAGCAAAAACCTCAAGCAAAGCCACGTTAGGTCCCGAGAGAACGACACTCGGGGACAACTTGCCATTGCACTCTAGTTTGTGTAGTGATAAGTGTTCTTAGGCTTTTAAACAAATTTAATTGGTGAAAAACGACATCATCAATTTGGCCCCGTTGCCGGGGACTTAACTCCTTTGGTTGGTGTTTTTTTTTTGGTTTTTTCAGCCAACATCTCTTCTTTGTCTCATTTCTGTTTTTGTTTCTTTTTGCTTGAGATATTCACTATCTTGTATTTCAGGTGAGTGCATGCCTAGAACCCGACGGGTGGACCTAACATCGAACCTTTTGTAGACGAGATCGATCGTTTGTTTCAAAGGAGAAGGAGGAATTTGAATCTCGAGTTTGAAGGAGTAGCATCTAGAGCTTCCAATTCTGATATTCGAGAAGAGTCTTCTTCTTATCTTTTGGAGCCAATTCTTGAATCCGTTTACTTGGAAGGTGAAATGGCGGAGAGGCTTATACGTACACTTACTAAGCCTACGGTTGGGGCTAGAGGAGCAGCAATTGTCCTCAATGATGCCACAAGGAACTTGGAGATCAAGAATCACATGTTCCAACAACTTCCCAAATTCTATGGGATGGCTAATGAGGACGTGATCGGGTACTTGACTGGAACAATTCAACCAAGACCTGACACTCACTCATAAAGAAACTGCAAGAAGATTTCAAGCAGAGCAAGGACCCCTCGAGCGGATACCTTTCTTTTTTTCTTCATTATCTCTCTTCTGTCTTATGGACTCTCGGAAAGATTTGTTCGGGACAATGTGGGGAATGCTTTTGTTTGTGGGGTTCCGCCGGATTGCTTGGCGATATCCTTCATTTGGCTTTCCTTGCTTTATTTCTTTGATCTATCTAAATCTATATCTTCGTAGTGTTGAATAATTACGGAACACAACTGGACAATTCATTGATCAAAGATCTCCATGCAAGACCGAGGAATTTATGCATGATTATTAACCTCCTATGCTTTGAATGACCATACTATCACCAATCTCCATTATCTGTTAAGAAAAACCTTTGCTAAGTCGTCTGCTGTTTTATATTCTTAAGTTAGATTAGATAAAGCTAGTTATAGTCCTTAGAGATCGACACTCGAGGTTATTCTACTGCTACGCTACGGCTTTCGTTGTAGTTGTGAATTGCCTTTGGCTAAATACAAATTTATTTGATTAGTTGGAACCCGACAATCCAACGTATCATCGAATTGGCGCCATTGCCGGGGACTATACTCCTTTTTTCTGTTTAATTTTTTTATATTTTCAGCATTCAATTCCTAGTTCTAGTAGTTTTTAGTTTCCTATTTAATCTCTTTCTGATGCTCCTTTCCTAGTCTTAGTAGTATTCGATTTCTAGAAATCTTCTTGATATTCGAGATTTCTAACGAGGCTAATTTTCAGGTTTGAGTTACTCCTGTTCCAGATTTCCAGGTATGACGACCTTAAACGCTCGCTTGACACCTACGTTCTCGCAAGTCAAGAAAGGGTCAGCTATATACTTGGAAGAAGAGTTATCGGGGTATGAGGTAACGAGTTCTATAGTGAGAAGGATACCGAGGTTCGAAGATGGAGTGGGGATGAATCCGTTAAGCTTCATCAGGTCCTATGAAGAGGAAATAGCAAAAGTTCCAGCAAAGGGGTTCACCGAGGATCAATTATGCAGGAAATTATTTCCTTTTGCTTTGGGATATGAACCGAGGATTTGGATAGCAAGGTTAGCACCAGGACCACTGAGGACCTGGAGCCAAGTAGTAGAGGAGTTCTTGGCACGTTTCATGCCTTACCATGAGACGATTGCACTGCGGAATCGGATCGAACACTTCAAGCAAGGAGAATACAAGCGGTTCTGTGACACCTATGAACGTTTTGAGCTGTATAAACGTGAGTGCCCCCACCATCGTTTCGATGACGGGGAGCTGCTTTGGTTTTTGTTGGTGGACTACGTGATGATGCTAGGCTTCAAGTGGATGGGATGTGTGGAGGTTTAGAAGAATGTACAGTTGAAGTGGCAGAGAAGGTCTTTCAAAAGTACGCCAATGGATCTGCACAATCCGAGAAGATAATGTCGAGTCAAGTCACCAACATATATTCGAACCAGGGTGAAACTGACGGCTTATACGAAGGATATTCAGAAGACGAAGATATCAGTGAAGAGGAGGAACTTGCGTTCTACGCAGGGATTAAAGCCATTGAGAGTGTCTTCGAGATAGCACACGCAGGGCAAGCTGAAAACAATCTTCGCATCGAAAAGGATTTTGAAGCAGTCGAAGTAACTGAGCAACTTATCAAGGAGCTTAGCCTGCTAAAGTGTGAAAAGTGCGGAAAAGCAGTCGAAGATGCCCCCCTAGAAGTGGGGGGCGAACCGCCCAATGAGGGGGCCGAATCGCCCCCCAACTCCAGGGAATAGGACGACCCCAGTTCCCCCGATGTGACACCTGAAACTGATCCCGAGCCACTTCCAGCTGTTACTACCGAGGAAAATGAGTGCGAAGAGGTGAATTTACTACTCCGTGGAGGCAAGATGACCAAAATTCCTAACTTCGTGCGTCCTAAACGGGTTGAATCTACTGGGAACGAAAATACAGGACCAAGCACAGAACAAGAGGTTAGCGAAAGTTCCAAAGAACCTCAAGATGTTCCGGGAAGGAATGATGAACCAAGACCATCTGTGGAAGACATAGGTGATGATGAGGTCGAGGTAGGAACTCCTACGCCAGGGGAACTTCACAAATCTTCTAATCCATATGTGCCTCCAAAACCACATGTACCATTCCCAAGTCGGATCAAGCCAGCCAAGAAGGACATTCGAGAATCACCCCTATTCCAACGCCTCTCAAAAGTGGAAGTCAATGTGCCTCTCTTGGAGTTAATCCAAAACATTCCAGCTTATACGAAATTCTTTCGTGAGATAAAGAACAAAAGGGTTACTTCAGGAAAGGAAGTGAATGGAGTTGAAACGGTCAACTCAATTGACGGATTGCCCATGAAGAAAAAGGATCCTGAAAGTTTCATCATCGACATCGCCTTAGGGAATGGACGAACTACGAAGGCAATGCTTGACTTAGGGGCTAGCATTAACTTAATGCCCTATTCGGTATACAAGGCCCTGAATCTCGGAGAATTGACACCAACAGATATGGTCGTCCAAATGGCAGACCAAAGTGTGAAGAGGTCGGTCGGGATAATAGAAGACATCCTTCTGAAGGTGGACAAATTGATAATCCCAGTTGATTTTGTAGTAATGAAGTCTACAGACGAGGGAAAGAGCCATATTCGCGAGCACGTAGTACTACATGGGAGACCGTTCATGGCGACTACCAACACATGCCTTGAACTTAAGGGCAAGAAATAACCATGGAGGTAATGGGCGAGAAGATTGAGTTGGTAGGATGCAGCATCGGAGATAAGGAAGTCGCGGAAGAGTTAAATTTTGTCGATTGCTATGATTCCGTGATTTCCGAATTTCATCATTGCCATGATAATCGTGAACCACTTGAGGAGGCACTAACCATGCAAACTGAGACGTGCTACATGACCAAAGAAGCAAGGGAACTAGTTGAAATAATGGATAGCATCCCAGAAATTCCCGCAGGAGAGGAGGTACTTGAACCTTTAGATGAAGAAGAGGAAGAAAGTAGGTTTCCTGAAGAGCCTAGCTTAGAATTGAAACCACTTCCTGCGCACCTCAAGTATGTGTACTTAGAAGAAATGAGAAGAAGCCTGTAATTGTCTCCTCACATCTCTCCAACGATGAAGAAAGTAGGCTGATTGAAGTATTGAAAGAAAATTCTGCAGCTATAGGATGGGGGATCAGTGATATCAAAGGAATTAGCCCTACACGGTGTGTGCACAACATCACTCTAGAACAAGATGCCAAACCCGTTAGGCAACCTCAGCGAAGGATAAATCCAGCTATGCATGAGGTGGTAAAGAAAGAAGTGATCAAGTTGCTAGATGCCGATATGATTTACCCCATTCCTGATAGCCGATGGGTGAGCCCGGTACATGTAGTTCCTAAGAAATCAGGAGTCACAGTAGAAGAGAATGAGAAGGGAGAGTTGGTACCGGTTAGGAAGACCACTGGATGGCGGATGTGCATTGACTATAGAAGATTAAATGCCGCCACTAAGAAAGACCACTTCCCTTTACCATTTATAGATGACATGCTAAACCGCGTTGCGGGGCGGAAGTTTTATTGTTTTCTTGATGGTTTATCAAGTTTCTACCAGATTCCGATTGCACCGGAGGATCAGGAGAAGACGACATTCACTTGCCCATTCGGAACATTTGCCTATAGGACGATGCCATTTGGACTATGCAACGCTCCCGCCACTTTTCAATGGTGCATGCTTTCTGTTTTCTCTGACATGGTAACTAAATTTGTTGAAGTTTTCATGGATGATTTTTCCCTTTTTGGTGATTCGTTTGATGAATGCTTGCAAGGATTAGATCTTGTTTTGAAAAGGTGCATTGAATGCAATTTGACCTTAAGCTCGGAGAAGAGTCATTACATGGTTAAAGAAGGCATTGTTCTAGGACATGTAGTTTCTGAAAGAGGTATTGAGGTAGACAAGGCTAAGATCGAAATCATTGAAAAACTTCCCCCACCTACTTGTGTGAAAGAATTGCAATCTTTTCTTGGTCATGTAGGATTTCATAGGAGGTTTATTAAAGATTTTTCGAAAATTGCTAAACCTTTACGTAGCTTGCTTGCGAAAGATGTGGTTTTCCATTTCTCTAATGAATGCTTAGTTGCTTTTAATACCCTTAAGGAAAAGCTTGTTTCTGCTCCCATTGTTGTGCCGCCTGATTGGAATCTTCCTTTTGAGATTATGTGTGATGCTTCGAATTTTGCTATGGGTGTTGTTTTATGCCAAAAAAGTTGATAAGCAGTATCGTGTGATTTATTATGTTAGTAAGACTCTAGACTCTGCGCAAGTTAATTATACAACTACTGAAAAGGAATTTTTAGTTGTTGTCTTTGCTTTACAAAAGTTTAGGTCTTATTTAATTGGCCATCCTGTGAATGTCCATACTGATCATGTTGCTTTGAGACATTGGATAGCTAAGCAAAATTCTAAGCCTAGGTTAATCCGTTGGGTCCTTTTGCTGCAAGACTTTGATTTGACCATAGTGGATAGAGCTGGTAGGGAGAATTTAGTAGCCGATCATTTGTCTAGAATACCTAATATCCCTGTTGATTCGATACCCATCAATGAGGACCTCCCGGATGAGCACTTAATGAAGGTTGGTGAAGATCCATGGTATGCTGATATTGTAAACTATTTGGCTATGAATGTTTGCCCCACTAACTTTTCAGCCTCAGACAAGAGAGCCCTTGCCAAGCGTTGCAGGACTTACATATGGGATGATCCGCATTTATTCAAAGAAGGAGCTGATGGGATTCTAAGGAGATGCGTGCCACAAGAAGAGCAACAAAGTGTGTTGAGTCATTGCCATGAGCATAATTGTGGGGGACACTATAGTGGCTTGAAAACAGCTCGCAAGGTACTGCAAACAGGGTTTTTCTGGCCAACAATATACCGAGATGCTCGAAGTTTTGTGAAGAATTGTGACCCATGTCAACGAGGTGGTAATATTGGCAAGAAGACGAAATGCCCCTTCAAGGGAATCTAGTGGTAGAACCTTTCGATGTATGGGGCATTGATTTCATGGGACCATTTCCATCAAGTGGAGGCTATGTATACATTCTTGTAGCGGTGGATTATGTGACTAAATGGGTGGAGGCAATTCCTACAAAAACAAATGACGGCGCAGTTGTTATGAAGTTCTTGAAGGAGGTGATATTCTCTAGATTTGGGTGCCCTAGGACAATCATCAGTGATGGAGGGTCACACTTCATCAATAGAACGTTTGCCTCCCTTCTTAAGAGATACAGTGTCCACCATAGTGTCGCTACACCATATCATCCACAGACATCGGGACAAGTCGAAGTCAGCAACCGTCAAATTAAGAAGATCTTGGAGCGAGTAGTGAAGCCTAGTAGGAAAGATTGGGCAGGAAAATTGAATGATGCACTTTGTGCATACAGGACTAGCTACAAGACGGTGATCGGGACCACTCCGTACAGACTTGTGTATGGGAAAGCATGTCATCTTCCCGTACAACTGGAACACAAGGCATATTGGGCTATAAGGCACTCAATCTTGATATGGGAAAAGCTGGCGAGGAACGATTGCTGCAACTAGATGAGCTCGATGAATTACGACTAGGTGCTTATGAAAATGCCAAGATCTACAACGAACGTAGTAAGAAGTATCATGATCATGGTATAGTACGTAAGGAGTTGATTCCTGGACAAAAAGCTTTGGTATTTAATTCTCGCCTTCGACTATTTCCTGGAAAGCTCCGTACTCGTTGGGATGGACCGTACGAAATTATCGAAGTTGCTCCCCATGGAGCTGTAAAACTCTTTTATCCAAAGACGGGCAATACCTTCAAGGTGAATGTCCAGCGAGTGAAGCCATACTTCGAGATATCTAGTGATCAAAGGGAGGTTGATCACCTTGAGCTTACCCTTAGCGCCTCCACTAAAGGTTAGTGTGTTTTGTTATTTTGTTTTCTCACGAGTTTGATTGAGTATTATAGGTCATTTAAACAAGTATTATCTCTCACCTTGAATCCACTTTCGACGTTCGGGACAAGCGACGACGTTCAGGTTTGGGGAGGGGGTTATCGCTGGTTTATCTCTATACTTATCTTGCTTATGATAAACTCGTGAAATTTTTTTCATTTGCATTTGCACGTTTACTGCTTTCTTAGTTTTTAGGTTGCATACACTACATTCATCCTAGGATAGTCTTGCATGTTTTATATGGAGTTTATTGCCAAATTTTTTGAACTTTTTTATTGGGTAGATCAACTAATTATGCCATTAATCATATGCTTCATCTCTATGAATTTGTTTGAGGTTTTTCTCGCTTGGCTTGTCACATTTATGCATTGCACTTAGTTAAGCTTGGTAGTCTCGACATCACTTAGTGATGTTTTCTCTACTGAGGTTCACGAAGGCCTTTATAATAGGATGATGCATGTTAGGGTCTTATGGTTGTTTTCCCGAGTAATTATGTACCTAAGAAGCAACATGTGTTCACCTTGCTTTGAGATTGCTAAATGCCTAGGAAGGAGGTAGTGTGAGATTGTATGATCCTTTGTTTGCAACCTATTCTTCCGAATAGGTTTGGGGAGGGGGTTACGCCATCATTAGACTTGCTTTTCATTTTTCAATTCTGTGTTGTGAGTTTATTTTTCCTTTTTCGTAAATTTTGTACTCCAACCTATTCTTTCGAATAGGTTTGGGGAAGTCTTTTGTGAGTCATTTATTTCTTTTCGTTGTGCTACTGCTGGCTAAAAAAAATCGGGAAAAAAGAAGAAAAAGAAAAATTCCAGAAAAAAGAAAAAAACAGGAAAAGAAAAAAAGAAAAGAAAAGAAAAGACCCCAAAAAAGCAAAGAAGGGTCCAAAAAAAGAGAGCCAAAAAACAGTTTAGCAAAGTGTTGAGTCTCATTTTCCAATTCTTGTAATGTTCGTAATCGTGTTGTAATTTTTTGTCTTTTGTTTTTGAGTGTCATCTATTCTAGACCACCCTCGTCTTGCCATTGAGGAAGTGGTGAATAGCTTCAGGCTTTGCTTGAGAGATGGGTAGAATAGGGGAGTGTTATCTTTTTTAGGGAACCCTCCTTCGTTTGATGAGAGCCAGTATTGATTCGACCTCTTTGAGAAAAAGTCTTAACTTGGTGAACAGTAGTAAGTCCTCAGTTTCATAGGCACGGGACAACCATTCATACTCTAACATGTTTCATTACGTCGTCACTGACTAGGTCCAGGTAGAGAATGTTACGAGAGACTATCTTGTTTGACATAAGTGCATATGTGAATGTGTATGAGTCAATCGAGGCATTTTTCAACCAATATCCATGTTATGATTTGTATGGTTTTTGTTCATAAGTTTTTGATAGATTCGGTAGATTAGTTCATTTCATTTGGCATGAGACTCCACTTTTTGTGTTGCATTGTTTTTTGCATTAGAGTGTAGTTTAGTTGCTTGAGGACAAGCAAAGGTTCGGTTTGGGGAGTTTGATGAATGTGTATTTTACACTTTCATTTGAGTCTTTTTCACCTATTTTAGCTATCCTCTATGTTAATTTAGCTATATTTTAGTGCATTTTATTAGAATAGTGTCACGTTTCCCTTTAGTTTTTATTTTACAGGTTTTGGTTGAAAAACGAGGTTTTCCGGGCAATTATATTGAAGTAGACAAGGAATTGGTGTTACAGAAGCCTAATTGGAGTATCTGAAAGATTCCGGATAGGATTTGAAGTCTAGGGGTCGAGTCTGAAGGCTAAAAGGTCACTGGAAGGCAGAAACCGAGTCCGAAAAGGGGAAGAAATCCAAAAACGCGTCGAAAACGCGTAAAGGGCCGAAATTTACTCCCGGGCGAGTCGCCCGGGACGTGGGGCGAATCGCCCCACACCAGGCGAATCGCCCGGTGTGTGGGGCCCTTCGCCCCACACAATTCGAATACCTATATATAGTTGCTCAGTTTTCTCCGTTTTTCATACTTTTCCAGACCTTTCCTCTCACCTTTCTCAATAGTTTTAGGTAGGAATTCTCCAGAGCCTGTTCTGGGGGTTCTTAGCTTAGGAGATACTTTTTCTTAGCAATTTGGAGCTTGTAAGATCGCGATTCTTCGGAGATTGACAACCTTCGGTAACATTGTATCTTACAGTTTTTCTACTTATATTTATATATCTTTCATCATGTTTTCATTCATTCGTGGTATGATTTCTGTTGATTGCATGACAACTATGAGTAGCTAAACTTCTCGTTGGTGATAGTATGTGATTTCTTAGCGAAGGGTTAAAAATTATGCTAATGGCTATATCGCGCATTATACTCTGAGTTATTGCTTTATTTCTTTGATCTATCTAAATCTATATCTTCGTAGTGTTGAATAATCACGGAACACAACTGGACAATTCATTGATCAAAGATCTCCATGCAGGACCGAGGAATTTATGCATGATTATTAACCTGCTATGCTTTGAATGACCATACTATCACCAATCTCCATTATATGTTAAGAAAAACCTTTGCTAAGTCGTCTGCTGTTTTATATTCTTAAGTTAGATTAGATAAAGCTAGTTATAGTCCTTAGAGATCGACACTCGAGGTTATTCTACTGCTACACTACGGTTTTCGTTGTAGTTGTGAATTGCCTTTGGCTAAATACAATTTATTTGATTAGTTGGAACCCGACAATCCAACGTATCATCACACGGCTAAGAAATTAGTTAAGTGTTCTTTCTTTCTTTCGAACAAGAACAAGTCTTGACACCAGAAACAATCAAACTTGTTTACCGCAAAGTATTCAAAGTTTTGTTTCTTAGACTACTTGTTGTAACTGAATAAGTTATAATTAAGTTATCTCATCCCAAACATCTCTAACTGAAAATACACACTTTCAGGCGTGATATTCAGGGAGAACTTAATCAAGCATAGTGTTGTTGATTAAAAGTACCAAGTTTGGTGGAGAACAAGGTTTGGTTCTCTAGTTAGGTTGGAAACGAAGCAAGTGTGCTTTGGTTTCTGTTTGAATCGCTCTAGATAGGTGTTGTAAGGAACCTCAAACTTGTCTTAGTGGATTCAGTCCTAGAAAGGACAAGGTGGATTAGTTGAGAGATTACGCCACTCTCAGATACCACTATAAAAGTGTTTGTGTGATTTACTTACAGCATTTAGTTTTCAGCAAAGCATATCTATCTGTACACAGTCACTCACTTCACTTGCTGAAACTATCACTTACTGACAAAGCACTTATTGTATCAAAGACTTCCGCTCTCTGTTTTTAAGTATCAGCAAAACTAGTTACTGAGAAGTAACTTGCGCTTGCTGAGAAAGTTAAGTATCAGCAAACTCATTACTGAAAAGTAATAAGTACTTGCTGAGAAAGTTTTTAAACGACGAAAGTTTGAAAAGACTATTCACCCCCCCCCCTCTAGTTTTTTATTGTTGTTTAAAGGACCAACAAATATTAATGTCGCATTGCATGTAATCCAGTCCGGTGATTTTGCATTCCAAGTCGCTTATCTGTTATTTGTGACAATGTTTTCGGAACAAATTTTTTGAAGCCTGCAGCCACAGTTGGCCTAGAAATAGATTCAAATAATATTTATTTTTCACCATTATCAAACCATTGTCTTAAGGAAGAAGCCTCTACAGAAACATGATTGATGAACAGTCGAGTAGAAGATATCGTGCAGATTGATTTCACACTAAAATTCCTCACTTTAGCAAATTTCACAGCAAAAATAGGGGATCTCCCAGTTTGTACCATTTCATAAAGTTGTTCACCTTCTTTACTGCCGAAACCTCCCCATAAGGTAAACTCTATACTTCGTCCTGATTGATCCTTCAAGTTCAGAAATCTTCTTTGAGTTTGCATTCCATCTTTTCTCATTAAAGGAACAGAAGCATCAACAGTTGATACCACATCTATCAAATCAACTACACCATCACTTTCTGTATTTGCACTTTCTTCAATGGATTTGAAACAAAACATCTGCTTTGGTATAGAATCATCTTCATTAGAGCACAACTTAACCAATGATGATGTCTCCAAATAAATTTCCCATCGACTATTAAGACAATTGAACATCTTTTGGACAGCTTTCAAGTTACCTTTTGATATTTCATAAATTTTACCAACTTCAATAGATGCATGAATTTTGTCAACAACAGCATTAAAGCTTGTGGCACGAATCTCACCTCCACCAGAATCCAACACATCAAACGAAAACACTTTACCATGCCCTTTGTCAGTGTTGAAGTGCCGTACCTCATTTTTTGCAGTAACTCGACCTTTAATAATCCAATTACGATTAAGTGGAGTCAGAGCAGAAATGGGAGTAAATTTATTTAATTCCATTTTCAACTTGTTTGCTTCATTCAATGAAATTGGATTCATCCTCGACTTCTGCATTTGGTTGTCAGCTTGTGCAAGAGGTTTTGTGTTTTGAGGAACTTGTTGTTGTACGTTGACAAACACACTTGAACTACCAGTACATGTTGAATCTATCAAGATAGTTCTGAATCTCACAATAGTAATGATCCTGAAAAAAAAAACAATATATGATATGATAAGTTATAACATGCATGGACAGTGGTAATCCTCAAGAAGCAGAACATAAAATTCAACAAACATCATATAAAACTCAATTATATAAAACTTATCCTCAAGCACCATGTACACATGTTGAGTTTTATATAGTGTTTGTTTGAGTTTTATATTGTGCTTGTTTGAGTTTTATCACAAACCATTATCATTTCAACAAGCTACAATAATAACAACACCAAGTAAACGACAAATGTACACATATGCCATGAACAATTACATCAAACAGAATATAGGTAAAACTCAAAATATCAAGCATAACACACAAACACACAAAATGAATACACAAATTAAAATGAATATATGAATTGAGAGTAGAGAAAATTACTTTCGATCTCGGATTGTACAACAGGTGTAATCATTCAGCTCAATAATAGATCCACTATGAACAAGGTTATTCTTCACTCGAAAATTTAGGTTTGTACAAAGAATGGCATAGTGAGTATTGACAGAATCAAATAGAGTAAACCTGTAACGCTCTGTTGTTGATGGATCCAGATTTGTTTGTTTGATACTAATAACCTTCAACACAGGCTTGCAGACACGGTCGCCAGCACAAATTTGATCTAAACAGACTGTGAGATTCATCTTGTATGTCGACAATTGAAAGAAGGCGAAACGGTTTGGAGAGAAACCTTTTGAGAGAATAAAAATGACTGAGTTGCACAGTCAATTTAATTCGTATATTCATTTTGTGTTAATTTTATTATTATTATTTTTTTTATTTTGAAGAAACGCTTCTTTTAGTTATTAATAAGAAAAAGACGCTTCTTTCATCTATCGGTAAGGAACTAGCCTTGATAAAACATCAGACTCTTGATAAAGACAACACTTCATGAAAAAAACATGACTCTTGATAAAACACTTCCAACAATGGACAAAACACTTCATGAAAAAACATGACTCTTGATAACAGGTTTGTGAACTCCTATAAGTATTGAGGACAACATCAGTTTGATCATCAACATTCAATCGAATACAGCAAAACACAGAAAGAAGTAAAAAAAATGTCGCACATACATATCGAAACTATCAACATTGATAACCCAAGAACACTGGCTGAACACCGTGGCAAAGCATTCTGGAAATTCATATCTGTATGGGCATTCTGTTAAATTTGAATAAAAAATGCATATAAAAATATGAGCATGGACAGCAGTGGTAAAAACTCAAACATGCATCAGATAAAACTCAAACATGCATATTAATGTATTCAAACAAACATCATATGAAACTCAAAAATATGAAATTTATCCTCAAGCACCATATTAATGTAGAAGTTGAGTTTTATTTGGTGTGTTAGGAAACTTGTAATTTTGATGAGCAATTAACCATGCTAAATTAAGGAAAGTCCAGTAACTAGTACTCTTAAGGTCCATAGGAATTTAGAATTTTAAGGACATTGTAAAAGAGGAACGTTTGCTGAAGACTTAGAGTAGGTGCTAGATAGGTTAGTTTTACCGCTTATGATGTATCTTGTTTTCGGAAAAGAAAAACAACCTATTGAAGCATTTGCTGATGATGTACTTTGTTTACACAAACAAACTATTGAAGCATTCAGAACCGCTCAGAAACTTGAAGAGTTCGAAGACTGAAGACTAGAAGATTTCTGAAGACTGGTATCTACAAAGGCACATGTTGCTCAGAAAGTGGAAACTTCAGCAACAACTTGCATAAGTGAAAATCTAAACGACAGAGTAGGTTGTGCTTGCTGAAACTGAGACTGACCACTTGCTGAAAAACATATGTGACCTCCTTGCTGATAGTACTTGCATTTGCGCTCCAACGTTCATGTTTGAATCTCATTCAAATGAACATTAAATGCAAAGCATGCACGCGAAGGACATGAAGACTACAGGACAAATAAAGGACGCTGCTAAAAGTACAAAAGTAAGATAGTGACATCTTAAGGAACAAAAGCCTTAGAATTTGAAATTCAAACGGCTCCCTTGATTCACTATAAATAGAGGTCATCCGGCAAATAGTTGAAGTGTGTCAACAACGTGATCAAACTCTCACTTGTGCTTAAAACTCACATACCGTTCAAACACTCTTTACTGCCATTGATCCGTTCCAAGACTTAAAGATTGAAAAAGCTACTTGTGAAGAAGTAGGACATACACGGCTAAGAAATTAGTTAAGTGTTCTTTCTTTCGAACAAGAACAAGTCTTGACACCAGAAACAATCAAACTTGTTTACCGCAAAGTATTCAAAGTTTTGTTTCTTAGATTACTTGTTGTAGCTGAATAATTTATAATCAAGTTATCTCATCCCAAACCTCTGTAACTAAAAATGCACCCTTTCAGGCGTAAAATTCAGGGGGAACTTAATCAAGCATAGTGTTGTTGATTAAAAGTCCCAAGTTTGGTGGAGAACAAGGTTTCATTCTCTAGTTAGGTTGGAAACGAAGCAAGTGTGCTTTGGTTTCTGTTTGAATCGCTCTAGATAGGTGTTGTAAGGAACCTAAAACTTGTCTTAGTGGATTCAGTCCTAGAAAGGACAAAGTGGATTAGTTGAGAGATTACTCCACTCTCAGATACCACTATAAAATTGTTTGTGTGATTTATTTACTGCATTTAGTTTTCAGCAAAGCATATCTATCTGTACACAGTCACTCTGTTCACTTGCTGAAACTATCACTTACTGACAAAGCACTTATTGTATCAAAGACTTCCGCTCTCTGATTTTAAGTATCAGCAAAACTCGTTACTGAAAAGTAACTTGCGCTTGCTGAGAAAGTTAAGTATCAGAAAACTCATTACTTAAAAGTAATAAGTCCTTGCTGAGAAAGTTTTTAAACGACGAAAGTTTGAAAAGACTATTCACCCCCCCCCCCCCTCTAGTCTTATCTTGTTGTTTAAAGGGACCAACAAGTGGTATCAGAGCTAGAGGTTCTTTAACCTTCAGCACTGAACCTAGATCCCCTTAGGTGCTTTCCGTAAATCACTCTCACTTGATCAGTTTGGTAGTCTTTTGCTGACAGGATGTCTTTAGGAGACGCTCCCTTGCTGAAGCTGGAAAACTACGGAAAATGGCGAAACAACATGATGCTACATTTTGAGGCCATTAGTGATGAGATGGTTACTGTCAGTAATGATGGACCTATCAAACTCACTAAGATTGAGAAAAGCTTTCCTCACTCAACCACGGATTCGACTGGTAAGCAAACTATCTTAGGAGACCCGGTTGACACCGTCGTTCCAAAACCAAGAGAGGAATGGACTTCTGACGAAGCCAAGAGATTCTGTCTTGATGGCCAAGCAAGAAACATCATCATTCGATCAGCTCCGGATACTATACAGTGCAAACTGTGGGGTGCCAAAACTGCTAAGGAAGCTTGGAAAATGGTCCAAGATCTTTGTGCTGGATCTGACAAAACCAAGGAAAACAAACTCGAAGTGCTGAAGTTAAAGTTCCAGAACTTTAAACAAGGTACAAATGAGTCACTGGAAGACTTGGACTTCAGATTCATAACTCTAGTTAGTGAGTTGGCAGCCTTGGGTATTGGAAATCCTTACTCAGATTCTGAGAAGGTGAAAACCATCATCAGAAGTCTGAACCAAGAATGGATCCACACTCAGAACTTCTACTACAATCAAGGAATGCCAGACATCACACTAACAGAGTTGTTCTCTCCTCTTGCTAATGTCAACTACGAGACAAAGCAAAGAGAAAATGTGTTTGCTGAAAAATCGCAAAACATTGCTCTTGCTGCAAAGCCGTCATCTTCTGAAAAGAAGAATGATAAAGTGTCTGCTGATGAAAATGCTTTAGTTGTTAAAAACATGAAGAAATTCATCAGTAAGGAACTTGAAAGGCGAAAAGCAAAAGAGAAGCTGAAAAAGCATCTTGATAACAACTACCATAAGTACAAGAATGAGACTGGCTCGCTGAATGATGAACGCGTGGATGTCATGCTCCGGATTCAGCAAATAAATTTGTAATTAGCGAAAGGCAATCCACATCTACAACGAAAACCGTAGTGTAGCAGTAGAATGACTCGAGTGTCGTTCTCTCATAGTGTAGCAGTAGAATGACCTCGAGTGCCGTTCTCTCTCGACTATAACTAGCTTTATCTATTTAACTAAGAATATAAAAACAGCAGACGTAAAAGCAAAGGTTTTTCTAACAGATAATGGAGATTGGTGATAGTATGATCCTTCAAAGCATAACGGGTCAATAATCATGCGTAAATTCCTCGGTCTTGCATGGAGATCTTTGATCAATCGAATGTCCTGTTGCAATTATTAAGCAATACGAAGATAAAGATACTGACAAGTCAATCACTATTGTCCTATTGTGTTCCGTAATTATTCAACACTACGAAGATATAGATGCGCATAGGTCGACGAGGGTCCAATCGTGCATAATAATTAATACAACATACGAGAATTTAGGCTGAGCCTGATCAACGAAATAAAGCAATAACACGGAGTATAATGCGCGATATAGCCATTAGCATGATTATCTTCCCTTCGCTAAGAATTCACATACTACCACCAACGATAAGTTTAGCTACTCGTAATAGGCATGCAATCAACAGAAATCATAGAAGAAAACATGTTGAAAGATATATAAAAATAAGTAGAATAAACTGTAAGATACAATGTTACCGAAGGTTGTCAATCTCCGAAGAATTGCGATCCTACAAGCTCCAATCTGCTATGAAAAAGTGTCTCCTAAGCTACGAACCCCCAGAACAGGCTCTGGGAAGTCCCTACCTAAAACTACATAGAAAGGTGAGAGAATAGGTCTGGAAAAGTATGAATTTCGGAGAAAAACTGAGCAACTATATATAGGCTACGGAAAAGTGTGGGGCGATTCGCCCCACGTCCCGGGCGGTTCGCCCGAGAGTAATTTTCGTGGAATTCCGCGTTTTCGACGCGTTTTTGGATTTCTTCCCCTTTTCGAACTCGGTTTCTTACTTCTAGTGGCCTTCTAACCTCCAGATTCGACCCCTAGACTCCAAATCCTATCCGGAAACCTTCAGATACTCCAAATAGGCTTCTGGAACACAAATTCCTTGTCAACTTCAACATAATTGCCCGGAAATCCTCGTTTTTCAACCAAAACCTGTAAAATAAAATCTGAAGGGAAACGTGACACTATTCTAATAAAATGCACTAAATATAGCTAAATTAACATAGAGGATAGCTAAAATAGGTGAAAAAGACTCAAATGAAAGTGTAAAATACACATTCATCACTTGCATTAATCAACTGATTTATTCAACATCAGAAACCTCTAAAAGGGTAACAATTAATTTATTAATGAATTGCTAACATCAAAAAGGGGGAAATTTGTTAGGAAACTTGTAATTTTGATGAGCAATTAACCATGCTAAATTAAGGAAAGTCCAGTAACTAGTACTCTTAAGGTCCATAGGACTTTAGAATTTTAAGGACATTGTAAAAGAGGAACGTTTGCTGAAGACTTAGAGTATGTGCTAGATAGGTTGGTTTTACCGCTTATGGTGTATCTTGTTTTCTGAAAAGAAAAACAACCTATTGAAGCATTTGCTGATGATATACTTTGTTTTTACAAACAAACTATTGAAGCATTTTGGACCGCTCAAAATCTTGAAGATTTCGAAGACTGAAGACTAGAAGATTTCTGAAGACTGGTATCTACAAAGGCACATGTTGCTCAGAAAGTGGAAACTTCAGCAACAACATTGCATAAGTGAAAATCTGAATGACAGAGTAGGTTGTGCTTGTTGAAACTGAGACTGACCACTTGCTGATGAACATTTGTGACCTCTTGCTGAAAGTACTTGTATTTGCACTCCAATGTTACTGTTTGAATTTTATTTAAATAAGCATTAAATGCAAAGCATGCACGCGAAGGACATGAAGACTAGAAGACAAACAAGGACGCTGGTGAAAGTACAAAAGCAAGATAGTGACATTTTAAGGAACAAAAGCCTTAGAATTTGAAATTCAAACGGCTCCTTATTTCACTATAAATAGAGGTCATCCGGCAAAGAGTTGAAGTGTGTCAACAACGTGATCATACTCTCACTTGTGCTTAATCTCACATACCCTTCAATACTCTTTACTACCATTGATCCGTTCCAAGACTTAAAGCTTGAAAAAGCTACTTGTGAAGAAGTAGAACTTACACGGCTAAGAAATTAGTTAAGTGTTCTTTCTTTCTTTCGAACAAGAACAAGTCTTGACACCAGAAACAATCAAACTTGTTTACTGCAAAGTACTCAAAGTTTTGTTTATTAGATTACTTGTTGTAACTGAATAAGTTATAATTAAGTTATCTCACCCCAAACCTCTCTAACTGAAAATACACCCTTTCAGGCGTGATATTCAAGGGGAACTTAATCGAGCATAGTGTTGCTGATTAATAGTACCAAGTTTGGTGGAGAACAAGGTTACGTTCTCTAGTTAGGTTGGAGACGAAGCAAGTGTGCTTTGATTTCTGTTTGGATCGCTCTAGATAGGTGTTGTAAGGAACCTCAAACTTATCTTAGTGGATTCAGTCCTAGAAAGGACAAAGTGGATTAGTTGAGACATTACGCCACTCTCAGATACCACTATAAAAGTGTTTGTGTGATTTACTTACTATCCTTAGTTTTCAGCAAATCATATCTATCTGTACACAGTCACCCACATCACTTGCTGAAACCTTCATTTACTGAAAAAGCACTTATTGTATCAAAGACTTCCGCTCTCTGATTTTAAGTATCAGCAAACCTAGCTACTGTGAAGTAACTTGCGCTTGCTGAGAAAGTTAAGTATCAGCAAACTCATTACTGTAAAGTAATAAGAACTTGTTGAGAAAGTTTTTAAACGACGAAAGTTTGAAAAGACTATTCACCCCCCCCCCCCTCTAGTCTTTTCTTGTTGTTTAAAGGGACCAACAAATGGCCACGATTGTATTTCATGTCATGATTAATAGCGAGTTTATCTGTGCCCGATTAACGTCACAAATTGATTTTACCTGGATTTATGGGATTTGATTGCTTGTTGAAGTAAACAAGAATCTTTTCCGCGAATTTGTGTAACAAGCCTTGTTATTTGCTGAAAGTTCCCCCTTAATCAAATATCTCGTATTTCCTTAAATTAAAAGACATTTCTGAGTTCCCGTCTCAGTAAATTCTTTTTGTCTTGAGATATCTTTTGGTAAAATCTGAGAAGTGAGTTTGCTCTTTGCTGAGTTCCCGTCTCAGAATTTTCCTTTGATACTTGAATACCTGTTTCAGTATCTTTGATTGTCTGAATGCCCGTTTCAGCAATCCTTAAGGTTTTTCTCTTACTGAGTGCCCGTCTCAGCAAGTGATCAAGTTTCCTAACAAATACCCATTTTGAAGGAATTACTTGCTGAATGCCTGTTTCAGCAATCATGTAGTGAACTATCATTTCTTTTTAGAAGAAATCAGTGGAAGGAGCTTTTATTCCAGTAAGCATACTTTGGCTTGCTGAATGTCTGTTTCAGCAATCTGCCAATTGTATCCCTTACTATTGAGGTAATTCAATCAATCCAAGGTTATACCTTAGCATTGCGAATCTATTATCTGGTAGGGGCTTGGTAAAGATGTCAGCAAGTTGATCATCAGTACCTACTTTCACAACCTCAATGTCTCCTTTTTCCACATGATCTCTAATGAAATGATGTCTAATATCAATGTGCTTTGTCCTTGAGTGGAACTTAGGATTTTGCGTGATAGCAATAGCACTTGTATTATCACAAAAGATTGGTGTTTTCTTTGCAGAAATACCATAATCTCTTATTTGTTGCTGAATCCATAGGATTTGAGCTGTGCAACAACCAGCCGCAATGTATTCAGATTCAGTGGATGAATTTGCAACACAGGTTTGCTTCTTGCTGAACCATGATATTAATCTAGTACCTAGAAATTGACAAGTTCCAGAAGTACTTTTTCTATCAAGAGTTGATCCTCCATGATCAGCATCAGAATAACCAACCAATTCAAGTCCAGAATCTTTAGGATACCATAATCCAACATTGGCTGTACCTTTGACATATTTCAGTATCTTAAGTGCCTTTTTGTAATGTGATTCTCTTGGATCAGATTGGAATCTTGCACACACACAAACAGCATACTGAATGTCAGGTCAACTTGATGTTAAATACAACAAAGAACCAATGAGCTTCCTATACTTGTGTTCTTCAACACTTTTATCTTCTTTAGTATAGCCCAATTTGGTACCAACACTCATAGGGATCTTTTCAGGTTTTTCTTCCTCTTTGATCCTAAACTTTATGAGCATTTCTTTCGCATACTTTGCTTGATTTATGAATATTCCATCCTTGAGTTGCTTGACTTGCAATCCTAGGAAATAATTCAATTTTCCCATCATACTCATTTCAAATTTGTTTGTCATGAGTTTGGCAAAATCATCACAAAGTTGCTTGTCCTTAGATCCAAATATTATGTCATCCACATAAATCTGAACTAAGAGTATTTTACCACCATGGTTCATGGTAAACAAAGTTTTGTCAACTTCATCTTTCTTGAAACCATTATCCAGCAAGAACTTAGCTAAGGTATCATACCAAGCTCTAGGTGCTTGCTTTAGACCATATACAGCTTTCTGAAGCTTGTATTCCATCTTGGATTCTGAGGGAAGTTCATAGCCAGGGGGTTGTTCCAAGTAGACTTCTTCAGCAAGTTCACCATTCAAGAATGCACTTTTAACATCCATTTGATAAACAATGAAGTCATTTTGAGCATCAAAGGCCAAGAAAAGTCTAATTGCATCCAATCTTGCAACTGGTGCATAAGACTTATCATAGTCCAATCCTTCAGTCTGACAGTAACCTTGAGCAACCAACGTGCTTTGTTCCTTGTTACTTCACCATACTCACTCAGCTTGTTTCTGAACACCCACTTTGTACCAATAGCTTTCTTGCCTTCAGCAAGAGGTACAAGTTTCCAGACTTTGTTCCTTTCAAATTGATCCAATTCTTCTTGCATTGCCTTGATCCATTCAAAATGCTTTAGAGCTTCTTCTATGGTCTTGGGTTCAATTCTGAAACAAAGCAAGAGAACAAAGCTTCTACTTCTACGACATTTGCTTCTTCAGCAAGTCCATGAGTAGCAGATACTTTGGATCTAGTCACTTGGCGTTTGTCAATATCACCAATCATATCCGTAGACGGATGATCTCAAATCCATTTATTAACAGGTTTTCTGCTCTTTGGATCTGGATAAGTTTGCTCATCAGCATTTGACTCTTCAGCATGTACTTGTTCAGTACTACTGGTATTTTTTTGTGTCTCTGCTGAGATCGGTTCATCAGCAAGTGCTTGTTCAGCATTGCTAGATTGTGGTAACTCATCAGCAGGCACAGGAAGTTGCATAGTTTCAGCAACATCCGGAGCAACTACGTCCATTGCTGGAAATTCTTTGTCATGAACTATATTTATCCTGTCATGACTTGGGGGAGGAGAGTCATTGTCAGAATCATCATTTAGTTCAATTGACTTGATTTGCCTAGCATCAGATTCAGTTCTTTGCTCGTGTATGATTAGCTTCTTCATACAATTTGATATTTCTTCTTCAGCAGGCACTCCTTGTGACTTTTCGTAGAATACAACATGCACTGATTCTTCGATCTTTTGTGCCTTTTTGTTGTAAACTCTATAAGCTTTACTATGCAAGGAGTAACTAAGAAATATCGCTTCGTCTGCCTTTGGTTGAAATGTTCTTAGGTATTCTCTACCGTTGTTAAGAACAAAACAGTTACAACCAAATACTCTTAGATGGGTGATGTTAGGAGGTCTTCCAACAAATAACTCATAAGGAGTTTTGTTGTATTCCTTAGTAATCCGACATCTGTTTTGAGTGTAACAGGCAGTATTAATCGCTTCAACCCAGTAAGCCTCACTTATTTCAGTGTCAGCAAGCATTGTTCTTGCGGCTTCTTTTAGGGTGCGATTCTTCCTTTCAGCAACACCGTTTTGTTGGCGTCCTTACTGAGGATAACTGATGTTGAATGCCTTTTGAAGTGCAATACTCAGTTATGTACTGGTTTACAAACTTAGTACCATGGTCTGTCCTTATGACTTTTACCTTGTCATTTTTCATGACTTCAAGCTTATTCAGCAAGATAGGTATTTCAGTCCTTGTTTCAGACTTGTGTTTGATAAATACTACCCAAGTGAATCTTGAATAGTCATCTACCACCACCAGACCATACTTCTTACCAGCATAGCTTGTTGAAGAAGATTCAAACAAGTCCATGTGCAAGAGTTGTAAAGGTTTTGTAGTTGACGATACTGCCTTGTTCTTAAAAGAAGATTTGGTTTGCTTTCCTTGCTGACATGCATTGCAAACACCATCCTTCTTCAAAGTAACCTTAGGTAATCCAACTACAAGTGCCTTTTTAGACAGCTTATTCAGCGTCTTGAAGTTTAGGTAACTTGCTCGTTTATGCCATAACCATGCTTTTTCAGCAAGACAATCGTGATCTGAGACAAGGCATTTTTCAATGATTGTTGAAGACCAATCTACAGTGTACAAGACTCCTGATCTTCTAGCAACCATAATAACCTTCTTTGTCTCAAAGTCTATAAGTTTACATTCATCACTTTTGATTTTGATGAAGTATCCTTTATCATCAAATTGACTCATGCCGAAAAGGTTAAACTTAAGATTTTTGACATAAAGAACTCCCGAAATGGTAATGCATCCTAACTTCACGTCACCGTAGACTTTTGTAGAACCAGAGCCTCCACCAGCAAACCTTATTGTTGGACCTTTAGACCACCGTCTATAGTTTATAAGGTTATTCTTGTTGCCCGTCATGTGCTTTCCACAACCACTGTCAAAGTGCCAGATTGCATCGTTTGTCTCCGTGGCTGAAGTCTGCACAATCAAGAGCAAACAAGTTAATTATCCAATATTTGATGTCCATTAACATGTTCAAGAATGCGTCCAGTGGAAACCCAAGTCTTAAGTTTTTCAACTTTGACTTGTTTTCTACTTGCTGAGGAACTAGGAGGTTTTGAACCGAAAGATTTTTGATTCGTGCTGATCAAGTCCACTTTCTGATGTGGTGTCTTGCTCGGTTGACCTTTTTGCTGAACATACTTTTTTAGCAAGGTTCCTTCTAGCCCTAGCCTTTTGAGTCTTGTCAGAACTCTTAGGCTTGGTTTTGTTCATCTCTTTGAAGTATCTTTGCTGACTTTGCTTATACTCATGAAAAAGTTGACTTTGCTTGGTTTTGAAACCGAATCCACTTTTTGGAGAATGCTGAGCTTTTGTCTCAGCAACCTTACTTGATTCAGGTTTGTCAACAAAGGTCTTTTGATTACTTTTAGTAATCTTGCCTTTTGACTTAACAAATTGCTTTTCAGCAACTTGTTTGGCGGAATGCTTTACAACATCCTTTACAGTTTGCTTTTCAGCAACCTGTTTTCCTTTTAAAGTCTTGTTACTTTGACTAGCAACAGCGGGCTTTACGGTCGTAGGTACTTGATTGCATTTTTCAGCAACCTTAGATTGACCAATCTGATAGAGTTCTGGTTGACCACTATCAGTTGTGCGTACAAAGGTAATTGGTGATTTATCTTTACTCAAGATTATTACGTCATCACCTTCATACGTTGCACCTAAGCCTTCTTTTCTGAGATGGATCTCTCAGATCAGAGTTTAGTTCAGTCAGCGTATTACTTGCATCAGCATAAGATTTGAAATTGATTTTCATCTTTTTCATCTCTTGTATTTCAGCAAGTAACTTTATAATTGAGGACTGATAATCTTCCAATTCTATTGCCATCTGGGAATTCTTCTCTGTAGCTCCAGCAATCAATTTCTTGAGATGCACTATTTCAGCATCTTTCTTTTCTGTCTCTTCTTCAACAATACGTACTTTTCAGTAGTCTGCTTGGTCAGAGTTTCAGCATTCTGCAGTTTCTCTTGTTGTTTGCTCAGAGTTTTCTCAAATCTTTCGATTTCTCCTTGAATCTTGTCAAGGTCAATCTCATCTTCACTTTCTGGGTCAGATTCGGAGGTAGGACTGTTTACTTGACCGGCCATGAGGCAAAATTCGTAGTTTGACACATCTGGATAAGCTTCCATAGGTATTCCACAAACTTCCTTGCCAATCTCTACGTCAAGAGTGGCTTCTTCATCTTCAGTGTCTGAGCTTTCTTTCTCACTGTCTTCGGAGCTAGTATCAATGCACAACGCATCGATTTTTGCTTGAAGCTTCTTCTTTTCTTCAGCAATAAAAGCCCTTTTGAACTTCTTCTTCTTTTCAGCAGATTTGCCTTTCAGCAAAGGACAATTTGCTTTGAAGTGTCCAGGCTTTTTGCAGTAAAAACAGAGATCATTTCCAACTGCTGGTTCTTTAGAGGAATTTGCTTGCTGAGCTTGCTTGTTCAGCGAGCTTGCCTCATTCTTGTATTTATGGTAGTTGTTACCAAGATGCTTTTTCAGCTTCTCTTTTGCTTTTCGCCTTTCAAGTTCCTTACTGATGAATTTCTTCATGTTTTTTAACAACTAAAGCATTTTCATCAGCGGGCTCTTTATCATTCTTCTTTTCAGAAGATGACGGCTTTGCAGCAAGAGCAATGTTTTGCGATTTTTCAGCAAACACATTTTCTCTTTGCTTTGTCTCGTAGTTGACAGTAGCAAGATGAGAGAACAACTCTGTAGGTGTGATGTTTGGCATTCCTTGATTGTAGTAGAAATTCTAAGTGTGGATCCATTCTTGGTTCAGACTTCTGATAATGGTTTTCACCTTCTCAGAATCTGAGTAAAGATTTCCAACTGCCAAGGCGGCCATCTCACTAACTAGAGTTGTGAATCTGAAGTCCAAGTCTTCCAGTGACTCATTTGTACCTTGTTTAAGGTTCTGGAACTTTAACTTCAGCACTTCGAGTTTGTTTTCCATGGTTTTGTCAGATCCAGCACAAAGATCTTGAACCATTTTCCAAGCTTCCTTAGCAGTTTTGGCACCCCACAGTTTGCACTGTATAGTATCCGGAGTTGATCGAATGATGATGTTTCTTGCTTGGCCATCAAGACGGAATCTCTTGGCTTCGTCGGAATTCCATTCCTCTCTTGGTTTTGGAACGACGACGTCAACCGGGTCTTCTAAGATAGTTTGCTTACCAGTAGGATCCGTGGTTTTGTGAGGAAAGCTTTTCTCAATCTTAGTGATCTTGATAGGTCCATCATTAATGACAGTAACCGTCTCATCACTAATGGCCTTAAGATGTAGCATCAAGTTGTTTCGCCATTTTTCATAGTTCTCCAGCTTCAGCAAGGGAGCGTCTCCTAAAGACATCCTGTCAGCAAAAGACTACCAAACTGATCAAGTGAGAGTGATTTACGAAAAGCACCTAAGGGGATCTACGTTCAGTGCTGAAGGTTAAAGAACCTCGCTCTGATACCACTTGTTGGTCCCTTTAAACAACAAGAAAAGACTAGAGGGGGGGGTGAATAGTCTTTTCAAACTTTCGTCGTTTAAAAACTTTCTCAGCAAGGGCTTATTACTTTTCGTAATGAGTTTGCTGATACTTAACTTTCTCAGCAAGCACTAGTTACTTTTCAGTAACGAGTTTTACTGATACTTAAAATCAGAGAGCGGAAGTCTTTGTACAATAAGTGCTTTGTCAGTAAGTGATAGTTTCAGCAAGTGAACAGAGTGACAGTGTACAGATAGATATGTTTTGCTGAAAACTAAATGCAGTAAGTAAATCACACAAACACTTTTATAGTGGTATCTGAGAGTGGCGTAATCTCTCAACTAATCCACTTTGTCCTTTCTAGGACTGAATCCACTAAGATAAGTTTGAGGTTCCTTACAACACCTATCTAGAGCGATTCGACCGAAACCAAAGCACACTTGCTTCGTTTTCAACCTAACTAGAGAACGAAACCTTGTTCTCCACCAAACTTGGGACTTATAATCAGCAACACTATGCTTGATTAAGTTCCCCCTGAATTTCACGCCTGAAAGGGTGTTTTTCATTTAGAGAGGTTTGGGATGAGATAACTTGATTATAACTTATTCAGCTACAACAAGTAATCTAAGAAACAAAACTTTGAATACTTTGCAGTAAACAAGTTTGATTGTTTCTGGTGTCAAGACTTGTTCTTGTTCGAAAGAAAGAACACTTAACTAATTTCTTAGCCGTGTATATTCTACTTCTTCACAAGTATCTTTTTCAGACTTTAAGTCTTGGAACGGATCAATGGCAGTACAGAGTATTGAAGGGTATGTGAGTTTAAGCACAAGTGAGAGTTTGATCACGTTGTTGACACACTTCAACTCTTTTCCGGATGACCTCTATTTATAGTGAATCAAGGGAGCCATTTGAATTTCAAATTCTAAGGCTTTGTTCCTTAAGATGTCACTATCTTGCTTTTGTACTTTTAACAACGTCCTTTATTTGTCTTCTAGTCTTCATGTTCTTCGCGTGCATGCTTTGCATTTAATGTTCATTTGAATAAAATTCAAATATGAACGTTGGAGCGCAAATGCAAGTACTTTCAGCAAGGAGGTCACATATGTATTTCAGCAAGTGGTCAGTCTCAGTTTCAGCAAGCACAACCTACTCTGTCATATAGATTTTCACTTATGCAAGCTGTTGCTGATGTTTCCACTTTCTGAGCAACATGTGCCTTTGTAGATACCATCTTCAGAAATCTTCTAGTCTTCAGTCTTCGAATTCTTCAAGTTTCTGAACGGTTCTAATGCTTCAATAGTTTGTTTGTGTAAACAAAGTACATCATCAGCAAATGCTTCAATAGGTTGTTTTTCTTTTCAGAAAACAAGATACATCATAAGCGAATAAAACACCTATGTAGCACCTACACTAAGTCTTCAGCAAACGTTCCTCTTTTACAATGTCCTTAAAATTCTAAATTCCTATGGACCTTAAGAGTACTAGTTACTGGACTTTCCTTAATTTAGCATGGTTAATTGCTCATCAAACTTACAAGTTTCCTAACATTAAGCTACTTATTACTTATTACGTCTATGGAATTCTACTTTAGATGGTGCTCCTTGTATGAGTCATAGGTATAAAAATCTACTGCAGTTATATTATTGTATTCGTTGGATGAACATAGTTATCTGTGTCATGTAATCCTAAATTTGCCATGAAGTGTACAATTGTGTTAACTAGTCCTAAATTTTCCGTAATTATTAATTTCAGAAACTGCCACCCAAATTCTCGAAGAAGTATTTGAGTCCAACACCTAGGCACGTAACAATGTCATGTGCAGATCATAGCATGTGGACTCTAGGAATGGTTCATCACAATGGCACTGCATATTTCACTAGAGGATGGAAAATTTTAAGTGACTCATATGATCTCACGACTGGTGATATCATATGTGGGACCTATGATCAGGATGCGTATTTCGGTTTGAGTTTTTTTCGATTGAGTGCCGAAAAAGTCCCAGTTCCCAGGCCTATAAAAAATCACAAGTGGCAATTCCTTAACTATTTGCAGAATCAAGAATAGGAGTGCAAATCTCTTCTGCTATTTAGTGATGCTGAAGGTAATAAAAGTCCTATCTTATTTGAGCTACAAAATCTTTAAGACTGTTATTGCTAAATTAACTCTCTCACTTGAAGCAGGGGAGATGATATCAAACGGTGAACATGTCAACCCTCTGGTGATCAGGGTTAAGAGGAGTAATTTAGGTAATGCGCAGTACCTTCTTCCTATCTTTTATATCACAAGGTACAAATACGTTTATTTGAAGCTTACACACTTGCAGTCCTGCACCGAGAACCTTCTAGTCCAAGTGAAGCGGCTGCTGCACTAGATGATGTGGAATTGCAGTTTACAGAGAAACAAATTGAATTGATGGAAGAAGCAGCAGCCTCTAACAGACCGGTTGACATCCATGTTGATGGTAAATGTAATGCTAACTCCATACCTTAACTAAATCTACTTGAGACATTTCAGGTACTCACTAGCCGAACTGACAAATTTAATACTAATAACATTTTCATTTTCTGTGGTTGAACCAGGTTTACTTCCTCAAGAACCTACAGTGGGCATTACTATTAAAACTGCTAGTGTTGAAGATATTGATACTGAAGGGTTGATGCCGAAACAATTTGTACCCATGGAGGCTGAGGAAATGAAGAAAGTATATGGACCTTATTATCCTCACACCGTCATTCAAGTTACAACTGCCAGTTTGTGCCCCACTTTTACCCCGGTAATAAGGTCCTTATAATTTAAATAATGTATATGTTACATTAGACGCTGATTCAATTAAACTTATTCTTAACTGGCATGATATTACTTAAATCGTAGGTGATTCCTGAGGAGTTTGCGAGGTCTGAGTTGTGCCTGGGGGAGCAGAAAAAGGTATTGCACGTACGCTGGGTTGATACTTTCCCTGTCACTTGTGTCTACGAAGCAGGAAAGACATACATTGCAGATGGATGGAAGGAATTTGTCTCCTCTACTAAAATCAGGCCCGGGGATAAAGTTTACTTGGAACGCAATTCAAAGGACAAAGAAATGTGGAACGTCAGCATAAGCAAGGCCGCCACAGAGGATGGTGTGGATTTGCATTTTACTGATGAACAGATTGAACTGATGGCAGAAGCAGCAGCGGTGTGAAATTTGGACTAGAAAAGATGTCTAAAGCCCGCACAATTATGTATTAAAGCCCTTGTCTATCTATAAATGTGTGGTGATGCATGTTTTAGTTTAAAATCTGGATTCTAAAATTGTGCTTTATTTTGTATTTGGTGCCTAGGATTGGCGGGTAACTTTGAATTTGATGGCTAGGTTAATGTCTGTATTTCTGGAATTAATGTTTGTATTTTGTTCCTGTTTAATTTGTTGTGCTAAGAGTAAAATTGCCCCAATGTATATATAACCTGAAAAAAGCTACAAGTTAAATAATACCATTTTATATAAGCAGTATATATGCGACCGAATAAAATGCTAGAACCGTTTTGGTGTAATCAACGATAATTGGGGATCCCTCCGGTATCCCCGTTCTTGGTACGCCCGGCGTGGTTCCCAAAATGTAATCCCGCCGGTGTACCCGTTTGTAACCCCGGCTGTGCGTTCTTTCTCTTGGGTATTTTTTATATAGGTGCGGAAGTATTGTAAACACTAAATTGTCATATATTACCACTTTTCTTTCTAGTAAAAAAGATGTATGAAAGTAGTTAGTGTAAAAGTGACCAGAACAGGAATCCGAAATGAAAGTAGTTAGCGTAAAAGTTTGAAAAAAAACATAGAAAGAAGTATGAATGCCGCAGAGAAAGATGATGGTTATATTGTTCCAACCAGAAAGATGCACAAAAATAGGAGCTAATGTATGATTATCCCATAGAGGCCGCAAACAATTAATTCTAATATTGTTGCCAACAGATTATCTTCTTCACTGCCACACTGGAAAACAAGAATAACTAACCATAGTCTTCATCGCCATCGACATCTTCACATTCTTCAGCAAGCGCACAAGTAGTCCATAAATGTGTCCCGTACTTCCCACATCTGCCACATAGAAACTTCCCTGATTTCCTTTCACCCCTAGATCTGTGTCTCTTGTCTTTTGGCCTTCCTGGAGTCCTTCTCATGACAGGAGGTTCGATTGTGATAGGTTGGTTCAAGTCTAGGATCTCAAATCTTTCAGTAGTCGGGATTGGGTTGATCTGTGACTCATAGACTTGTCTGTAAGTTCTCTTGAGGAAATACGACTGAACTACAAGCCTGATGTCCCACTGAGCTTTGTTCACGCAAGCAATAGCATGAACGCAGGGGAACCCAGTGACTTGCCATTGGTAACATGTGCAGGTCTGGTTGTGTAAGTGAACCAGCATAGACATGTAAATGGAATTAGAGATAAATAAATAGGGTAAGGGTTATGATTGTGAGTGGGAGGTCACTGACCCTGCAACTTGGTTGAGAGATGACTTCAAATTTCCCATGAATACCGGTTTGCAAGATATTCCAGTTGTCACCAATAGCTGCAGAATTGTTCCATAGCTCTTCCATCACTGGTGTAAGTGATCCAGTCCATTTATCATGTTCAATTCTCCGTTCATAGAACCACTTCATTAATTGTGTTCGGATGCAGTCCAACATGAATGTGACAGGTAGTGACCATGCTGCAACTACCCAGCTGTTGAATGACTCAGCCGAATTACTTGTGAGGTCGTTATATCTATGTACCTATTTGTGAAGCAACTATAATGAGTTAGGCTGCTTATGCTCTTTCTTAAACAAAACAGTTAATTAAACACCACAAACAGAGAAAACAATTATCGCTCAGAAGACAGAAATACATAATAGCTAATCACAAACAGAAATAAGGAGTCTGGAATTCATTAAAAACATATACCTGTGGTGAAAAAGCAACTGCCCATTTGTCACCAGGTAGGTCCTTTAAGAAATGCACAACTGTTGGCCCGCCTTTTGTTTTGAACTTTTGTATACATCTACGATAGAGATGCATAGTTGGGGCATGCATCATCTTTTAGCAACTTGCACATGAGATTCTTGAACTTGTCTGAGTTTTTCTTTCCCTTATACATGTTCCTTAAGTTCTTCATCAAGTGATATAGACAGAAGTGATGCACTAGTTTGTTGGGGTAAACTTTATCAAATGCATGAATGAGTCCTCCAACCCTATCTGAGACATAAGTAATCTCTTCACGATGGTGTACATGCTCATCAAGCATCTTTAGGAACCATGTCCAGTTCACTGCATTCTCAGATGCAACAATTGCAAGTGCAACTGGGAAGAGTCCTACAACACATGGGGATGTAATATTAGGATGGAATACATACATATATTTGCAAATAATAAGTTCTATGGAATACCGAAATCACATATATGTGAAATGCATCATAATCTCATAGCTGTTTGGGATGAAAGAAAACCACTAATAAATTTTACAATGCAACATGTATGTTTATAACAACATAGACATTTGGCTTTTAACATAAACTATTTTATGCAAAAAATATCGTAACAGCATCTGCTAGCAATATTGAGTGGTTCTTACCGTTATTCCAATCCTTGGCGGTAGCTGCCAATAATGTACCACGGTACCGGCTTTTCAAGAAAGTCCCATCAACAAAAAGTATTGGCCTGCAATATTTGAATCCCTTGAGGCTTGCATCGAAAGCAACGAAGAGCCTTTTGAACCTATTGTTTTTTGGATCAGTCTCTAGCGCTGTTACACTTCCTGGGTTCGTCCTTCTTATAGCCTCTATGTACCAACGGAGTTCATTGAATGAGGAGTTGTAATATCCAAATAAATTAGCTCTAGCTGTTTCTAAAGAACGCCATACTTTCTCATATTTGATAACAAATCCCAAGTTGTCAAATATCTTCCGTTGAATGCCAATTGCAGTAAGCCCGGGGGTTGCACGTATCATATTCGTAATGATGTTGCCTAGAGTTCGCTGGCCCATTCGCTTAGAATCATACCTAAGCATCGAAAGCTTGCAAGTATGAACGAGGTTTGCCTTTTTCACAATAAATGTCTCTGCTACACCATGTTTAGAACCACGCACATGCCACTTGCATCCTTCGGCTTTAGCCCTTGCACAATAATCTTTAATATATTTGGCATTGTTCCTCGAATATTTGTAACGGAAGCCTAATATTGCAGAGTACTTAACAAGCTTATCCCGGAATTCAACTACACCTCCTCGAAATTCCTGGCCTACACCAGTTATGTAGTTAACCCAGTTAGCTGATCACAATGCTGGAGCTTCATGAGCTGGGTTAAAATCAAATATCGGCACAGATGTTGTAGCACTAGGCTAGTAGTCGGACCTTTCATGTTTCTCCTGCAGAAACTTTCGCCTACTTTTCGGCGCAGAAGGGTTTTGGAAGTCGGGTATATCTGGGGGTGGTGGATTTGATAAGTTTGGCATCTTTTTGGGTGGTGAATATTCCTCATCAAAGTACTCAGCTGGTATTTCTTATTTCCTTTTGCTCTTGGGGATGGTTGGACACGGGGAATCCTTCAACACTCTGTCCTTGTATGCAAAACATTTGACTGGTTTCTGGGATTTAGGTGATGCTTCATTCAATTCTACCTTGGGCAGTGTTTTTTTAGCAGGGGTGTAGGGGGTTTCTTCGCGACAAGGCGTTTCCTCACTTTCATTAACAAACTCCACGTTCAAGTTGAAAGTGAGGGGCCTGCATTGAGTATTAATATTGGGTTTTGACATGCTATAATACTGATCAATCTGGGAGGCACGGGCCTTGGGAGTTGGGTTACATGGCTGAGGCAGTGTAATAATGATTTCATAGAGGCTGAGGCACCTAGCTAATAACAACATGTTCTGGAAATCTGCCTCAGTGTTTAACGAGCAATCTTCCGAGTTATTTATGGCGAACGTGAACCCTTCAAGAGGCGCTTGCAAATTGGGATTCATTTCTGTTATTAAAAAAGGACAACAGGTAGAGATTAATAAGCAACACACATTGAATTGAATCCTCTAAAAAAAAATTACCAAAAATCATTCTCATACCAGCATTGAATTGAATCTTGGATCCAACTTTCCAAAAAATAAATCATATCAGCAGTTAATCTAAGAATGGATCATAACAGCATCCTCATTCCCAGGCATTTAAGCAACACACATTGAATTGAAATGAATTGAATCTTAGATGCAACTTTATATTCAAAATTAAACCATAGCAGCAGTGAATCTAAGAATGGATCATAACAGCATCCTCGTTACCACGATGAACTTAATCACAAAAACATCATACATGGTGTTTTGGTATTAATCAGATTAACAGAGCAGCATACGGGATTTTGATTATGGCATTTTGGGAAAAGAGAAAAAAAGATACGGGATTGAAGATTACAACAAATTGTTTACACATTCAGTAATCATAAAAGAAGAACGGGCAAGGCATTGAACATAACAGTCAAATTAGAATTTATTTTGTAAATTCGGGGAGAAGATCTAGTTTCAAACCTTTGATTCGCTGCTTGAATAACTGCAATGTTGTTGCGTCACTAGCACGTATCTTAACGGAAGTATTTTGGATCCTGCACACGAGCTCTACATTAGATGGAGGTTGTGGCTTGTCGAAGATGAAGAAATCCATTTTCTTCGATTCTAGGGTGAAGATGGGTGATTTTTTTTGCCCTAATTTGATAATTTGAGTTTGAATTGGTAAACAGGGACAAATGTGTATTAAAGTAATAGTGAAAAGGCAAGTAAATTAAAAAAACAAACACATCTACTGAGGTGAAAATGTTGGGTAAATAGTACAGAGGTAAATAATTTGAATTCGGCTTGTAAAAACTAGGGGAGGTCACGTGTCCAATACTGCCCTATGCACCTCAAATTCTAGCTGTCAGAATCCTAAAAGACCCTATTTGCATATATTAGTCTCAATACTCAACCCAATTGCATACTTATTGCCCAAAAAACATAATCAAAATAGAGTAGTGACTCCTTGCAACACTTGTGCAAGTTTGTGACCTCAAATGTGATTTTGCCATATAATAATGGAGTGTACGTAAAACGTATGAGAAGGAAAATTTGTTTTGGCTCTTTGACTCGGTCAATCTGACTTTGACCACAATTTTTTTTTTAATTTTTTTCTCGGGAAGTAGGTTTGTCTCAACTTTTTTCTTTATTTTGACTGGGTCAATCTGACTTTGACCACATTGTTTTTTTTTATTTAATTTTTTTTTTTAATGTTTGTCTCAACTATATTTTGTTTTCTCCTCCCGGACATTTGTCGTTCTCTTGTCTTATACTAACTAATTAAGTTTGTTTTTTTCTCTCCGTTTGCTTATAGTTCAACTCGTGTAACATATATGACTCATATATTTCACATTATTTTTTTAAGCGTGAAAGTTTTTTTTTTTTTTAAAAAAGCATTCGTTCTAGAGGAGTTAAGCGAATATGGGTGAATGAAACTCTCTTTATTACAGTCCGTTCAATACTACGCTAATGTAATACCATTCGAACCGTCTAATTCCGTGATAGTAGGTCGATACTACGCTAAGGGGAAGGCCAATTCTCCCCGATCTCGAAACGATCGTCGGAGGTACTTGAACTCGAGTCCACCGTTGGGTTTGGCTCGTATGAGGCCTCAATCAAACAAGTCTCCGGTATTGGTGCACTTGTTTCACCGGCAGGTATACCCTCTCCATTGAAGAACATGTTGAACTGGGTGTATCCAAAAACTGTCACAAGAATCTCTTCTTGTGGTTCGATGTTCGAAGTATCGACTAGCATACCGAAACATCTGTGGCACATGCAACTTGTTAGTAAAGAATGTAAATAAAATAAAATAAAATACAATACAATAAATTAAATAAAATTAAAAAAATGTGGTCAACATGGTGCAAAAGGTCTTCGATTCTTTCATTGGCAAGATGGTATAGTAACGTACTCTTAGAACGTCGGGCCTCACAACCCTGGGCACGTAAATGGTTGTCGGGTTCCTCCTGAGGCGAACATTTGGCAATTGAGCAATATACATCCACGCATTGAATCGCATAACCAAATCGCTGAACCCCGATAAGACCTGTTCCTTGGTGAAACATGTGTGCATGTACCCCTCGTGCATATGTAGTGTCCATTCGTGTAACAAGTGCTCCTCAACATGATATCGTCGAAACCCGCGTGGATTCTTGGACTTCGAATCTGCGACCAACTGCAGCAGATATGCATCCTCATCTGCACCCCATGTCCTGCAAACAGTAGAGTACTTACGGAACCGGCGGTCACAAACAAAAGTCGCCATGAAACCTACAAAATAAACAATTAAGATTGCGATCTATATTAATGATAAAGCTTTGAGTAAATTTGCCCGTACATACCACATCTGTACATTTATAGGATTTAACAGTGCGCATTTCAATAACAATTAATATAATTAAATTGTTCATACATAGATTCACCAATATGCGTAAACTGACATATTATACAGACCATTCTAGAAGACAGCAATTTAAGGAGTTATTATGTTTGTCCGTCGGCCGGATTGAATACATATTATACAGTGAGAAAGCCTGATTTTATTGTTGTACGTTGATAACGCTATTGGTCTTTCATTTATGGCCAGTTGTTCTGGCTTCTGGCAGGTTCTACTGCTCCTCGCCGAACATCCTGACTAGGGTACGCCAACCGGTCACGGTTATATCCAACATGGCCGCATTGTCGTCCGGGATCTGCTCGGATTATAATGCAATTAAAATTTGTCAGTGTGGGGACGATTTCACCGTATCATGGTTGATTAACAACAAATACAGATTAACCTCCTACTTTTTTTTTCCACCTACCGAACGGATCTGGATTTCATAGTATGATGGGCCTTGGAGTCTACCAGTGGCTTCATTCATCCTGTAATGTGGGTAGTCTAGCAGAAATCGCCTCATACCCCAATACACTTGCTCGATCGTCGCGAGTTTAATCCTGCACTGCATCTCCGTAACATTGAGTGGTCGGTGAAAATTCATAAAGTATTGCCAGTTAAGAGACCCACGGATGCTCCTCCAAGTAGGTCCGTCGAATTCCTCTCCCTCAAGAAGTCCCAGGTTATGATGGTGCTCACCACAAATATCAATGAACCTCACGGTCTCCCAGTCATTCCACGCGGCCTCAACACTGAATAGAGACATTCTTGACGGATATAAACACAATTATAATGTTGTTAGGTTTACTATTCGAATTCGTATTATTGAAAAAGGGAAATGCAATGCATACAAGTTCCAATAACATCATAAATTACACATTAATTCCAACACATCAGCACACACACATAAACCACAGTACGCATGGAAAACGGTATAAAGTTATAAGTAGGCATAGCTTCTCCATAGGTAGGGGAGGGGGTGGTTGATACGTCGAGAAACAAAATGGCGGCATCATGGATTACTGAACATTGTCATGTACCACCGTATCTTGTGCTCGTCCGGATACCGTAGCCATATGTCCGCCTCCCGTAGGTGTTCCATGAGATGTTCATTGCCACGCTGGTAAATGGGTTTATCCTCAAGGGAGAAAAAAGGCTCAGGCGTCTAAACTCTGCCTTTAGGGTGTCCTTCAGCTAGGGCTCTTTTTTCCCACGTTTGATGTACGCGTGGATGTCGGGTCCAACGTATCAAATAAATTTGTGATTTAGCCAAAGACAATTCACAACTACAACGAAAACCGTAGTGTAGCAGTAGAATAACCTCGAGTGTCGATCTCTAAGGACTATAACTAGCTTTATCGAATCTAATTTGAGAATATAAAACAGCAGACGATTTAGCAAAGGTTTTTCTTATCAGATAATGAAGATTGGTGATAGTATGGTCCTTCAAAGCATAACGGGTTAATAATCATGCATAAATTCCTCGGTTTTGCATAGAGATCTTTGATCAATGAATTGTCCAGTTGTAATTATCAAACACTACGAAGATATAGATTTAGATAGGTCAAAGACCAATGAATTGTCCAGTTGTGTGCAATAATTAGTCAACAATACGAAGATAGAGATTTAGATAGATCAAGGAAATAAAGCAATAACTCAGAGTATAATGTGCGATATATCCATTAGCATAATTATCAACCCTTCGCTAAGAATTCACATACTATCTCACCAACGAGAAGTTTAGCTACTCATAGTTGTCATGCAATCAACAAAAATCATAGAAGAAAACATGTTGAAAGATATATACAAATAAGTAGAAAAACTGTAAGATACAATGTTACGGAAGGTTGTCAATGTCCGAAGAATCGCGATCTTACAAGCTCCAAACTGCTAAGAAAAAGTATCTCCTAAGCTATGAACCCCAGAACAGGCTCTGGGAAGTTCCTACCTAAAACTACAGAGAAAGGTGAGAGAAAAGGTCTGGAAAAGTATGAAAAACGGACAAAAACTAAGCAACTATATATAGGCTACGAATCGTGTGGGGCGAAGGGCCCCACACACCGGGCGATTCGCCTGGTGTGGGGCGATTCGAACCACGTCCCGGGCGATTCGCCCGGGAGTATTTTTCGGCCTAAAACGCGTTTTTGGATTTCTTCCCCTTTTCGGATTCGGTTTCTGACTTCTAGTGGCCTTCTAACCTCCATATTCGACCCCTAGACTTCAAATCCTATCCGGAATCTTTCAGATACTCCAAATAGGCTTCTGGAACACCAATTCCTTGTCTACTTCAATATAATTGCCCGGAAATGCTCGTTTTTCAACCAAAACCTGTAAAATAAAAACTAAAGGGAAACGTGACACTATTCTAATAAAATGCACTAAAATATAGTTGAATTAACATAGAGGATAGCTAAAATAGGTGAAAAAGACTTAAATGAAAGTGTAAAATACACATTCATCAACGTTCCGTGTTCACATTGTGAATGAGGTCCGACAGCGGCGTGGACTCCTGCATAGGTGGACTCTCGTTCGACTCTGATGAAACCTCAACGACTTTTTCCTTGCCTTTTCCAGATTTCTTCCTACGGCTGGACGAACCACCGCCTTTGTGCTGGTGGGCCCTAGTAATCTCCTCCACCTCCATCGCCTCCAGCGCTTCGTCCTCCTCAGTTGTATGCGTCTCTCCAAGGAATGTTGCGAAACGACCGGTTGCGGTAGTCGACACCCACATCCTCTCGAATTCTTCTCTCATCGGGAAGTCCCAATCGTTATTGATGAGGGTAAAGACTGTTTCAAGGCCTACTCCACCATCTCTCAATCCGTGGGAGCGTATGGTTTGAGTATTTGAAGGGCGGGACTCCGGTACCTACAGTGAAATGGGGGAGAGTTAAGGGAGGGGAGTGGAAGACGACCTACCTAAGTTAGGCCGTCTTTCCGTTTAAGGTTAATGGGGATCAATGAGACATAATAGTAGTGTGTTTTTATGTGTCATGCATAGTAAATGAAGACATATATATATAGAGGATATGAAGTGGGCCCCTCATGCAAGGGCATGTCTCCTTTATTCGGACATTACGACGCAAGTCCAGACGAGGCCCTTAAGTCTTTCGAGCGGGGCTGCTTGTCCGATGATTTCGACGGAGTAGTAGATGTTACTCTTCTCTTTTGATAGGTTGTGCACCTGGTCCCCATATTCCTCGGGGGGGGGGGGGGGGCTAGGTAGGTGTGACATATAATCCGGAGGGGGGTGGATGTAATATTCCTATTTTCCCCCTATCATGAGTCCCTCAAATTTCGATAGACGAATACTCAGGAGAATATCGGAATTTCGAGGAGAGGAAGGCATTTGAGGGGGGTAGGGAGGCGATGTACCGGCCATTTATTTTCATCTGCGTGTCGTACATAGTGTGGACGTACGAACGGACGTGCCTAGGGTGGCATGAGTGTCATTATGAGGGGTACTAAATGTGGCTTTTGACTTCTCCTTTTTGACCTTCCCTTTACTTCCCCACCTCATTCTTCTTATCTTCTCCATCCTTCATTTTTTCTTCTCTCTTCTCAACTCATCGGCCGCCCCCCTCTTCGTCGGAGAAGCTACTTGTTCGCCCACCGGTTTTTGCCCGATTTTGGATCGCCGCTCCTCCATCTTGTTTCGGTAAGTGTTTCGACCCCTCTTTTCCTTTCGTTTCACTCGCGCCTCGTGGTAATGGCTTCTAATTCCGCCGTATTTTCTCGTTGGCTTTAGTTGATTTGCTCCCGGAGTTGTCTTTCTCGGATCTTGGTACTTGCCGCCCCTTGTTTGGGAACAGGTACCTCTTGTTCTTCTCTTTTTCCTTTTTCCCGATTCTTATTGATGTGTCTTGCCGGAATCCGGCGATCTTCAGTAGTCTTTGCTTTATGTGTATTGTTCGTTTTGTCTTCCCTGAAATAGTGTTTGAAATTGCCTTGAAATCCTTTAGAGTTTTGTTAGGGTTCTTTAACTTGGTAGAACAGCGGGAAATCCGTTGAGAGTCGTGTTTATTGCTTCCGGGTTGGGGTCTCCACTGAAATGTTTCTTTCGTATTTGGTAGTGGTATCTCCAGTATGTCGAAACACGTTGTTGGCCAACCTGGCGCCGGTGGTGACTCGAAAACTCATAGCTCTGATTCTTTTAGTGTACATAGGCCTTCTTTCTTAGGTAGTGATATAGGACCTCCTTTCCCTTATGATTCGTGGGAGTTTTTGGCTTCGAGTCAGGTTTTGAAGGGTAGGGCAGCTCCATTTCTTACACTCTCACCCAACAGGATTGCTCGTCCTAGTTCTTCGGCTCGGGTATTGAGGAGTCATACCCGTCGCTCAAATATGGTTCGTCTTGGAGGTACCGCTGAGGTTTTTGCAGGGGGGTCGAAGGTTTGGAGGTGGAGGGTGCCGGAAATTTAGGGGCGGAGGGGGTCGAAACTATGGAGGCGGAGGGGGTCGAAATTCCCATGGAGGATAATTCTGACCAGAAGCTTTCGACCGATACCAATTCTATCCGTCCTAGAGACATTGAGAATATTCATCGTAGATATGGCATCCCCGAGGATTATGACGTCATTATCCCCGGCGAGGAGGATAAGATGTATAACCCTCCTGTTGATTGTGTGGCCATCACTCTCCAATCCTTGGAGCATGGTTTTCGCTTCCCGATTAGTTCGGGTGTGTCTCGGATCTTGACTACCCACAAGTTGTGCCCTACCCAACTTCTTCCGAATGCTATGGGGTTCTTGATATGCTTTTGCATATGGTGTGAGTCCGTGGGTCGTAAGGTTACCCTTTCGAACTTCCTCCACTTTTTCTCTATCAATGCTAGTGCCGATGGTGGGTGCTTCTTTTACTTCTCTCCCGTCCTCACTTTTGAGCTTTTTTCTAAGTTCCAGTCTTCGCATGGGGCGGGGTACAAGAGACGGTTTGTGTATGTTCGTATGTGTAACGCCCCGTATTTTTTTTAATTATTTATTTTAATTATTGTTTAATTATTTGAATAATTTATTTTATTTGGTAATTATTTAATTTCTTTCCCGCGCAATCAATTTCGATTTTAGAAAGTTCGTGTGGATTTAATCCGTCTCGTTCTGATTTGGGTCAGCTAACAATCTGAGTGGAGAGGCCCAATTCGAATTTAGTCTTCTAGCCCATTGTGTGGCCCAATCTTCAGCTGGCCCATGTACTAAACCCTAAACCTAATCATTCTCCTCCCTCTCTCCTCATTCACACGCAACACCTGAAGAAAAAAAGAGAGAAAGAAACCTCTTTTCATTTTCATCATCATTGTTTCATCTCACCATCATTTATCACCACCAAAACCACCGCCGCCGCCGCCGGCCCGTCAGCTGTGTCGTCCCTCTCGCCGCCTCCACCGAGCACCGTCTCTGCTCGGTCCGCTGCCGTCCAGAGCCGCCGCTACCGATTCAATCTCCTCCGTCCCGTTCCTTGGCGTCCGCTTGTGTTGCCCGTACCCTTCTCCAGTCCAGGTCTTGCCGTGCTGTTTCACGTGTCCCGTTCCATTTTGCGCTGTCCCGGCTCCGATCAAGACATCATCTCCGGGTCCGTTCCGGTAATGCTCTGTTCGTTTTTTTTCCTTTTTTTAGTTTATGACCATTCTACCCCGGTTGCGAAACTGACCCAAACCGGAACATTAATCCTTGACCTTAGACTGAAACTGGACCGAGTAGACTGTGGACGTTTTATTGACCGGCTTTGACCCCGTTTGGACTAAACTGGACATCGTTGTTATTTTGGGGGACTGGTTTGGTATTTTGATTTGTTTGGGGTTGATTTGTATGTTCTGGAAACCTAAAAGGACCTTTATGCAATTTTGGACTGAGGGGCAAAATAGTAATTTCCTTCTTTGACCTGGATGGATCTCATTTGGTGTGATGATCGTAGACTGGACTGTTATGTGAGTTCTAAGAGTGTTGAAGTTATTTTTGTTTTCAGAAAACTGTGGTTATTTTCGTAATTTAATCTGTAAAGGCCATTTTGGTAATTTATGTTCTGAAGGGTAAAATAGTAATTTCACCTTGATCAATATTTGAGTCATTCTAAACTGGTTTTGGTATCTGAGAAGGATTTATTCAGTTGTACTGTTTTACTGGAAATTGTTTTCGTAAACCTTTAACTAAGTTTAAAAGCTTTGAAAAATTGTTTTATGTGCGAATACTTTTTCTCTTGATGCTAAGAAATTACTTGACTTGATGGCTCAGTTGGTTATGTGTTCAGAGACTAACTTAGAGGTCCCGAGTTCGAGCCCCCTCCTTTACCACTTCTCCGTCGACCTTTTATTTTATCCGTTTAGCTTTTTGTTCAACTTCTAGTTAGTGACTAGACACTTCCTGTTTAGGTGCTCCGTCCGCTAGCTCTTTATACGCTCTGCTTTTGAGGATCGTTGCTCGCAAAGTTCAAGGTGAGTGTTCACCCCTAAACTTATTTATTTGCGAAAAACTGGAAGGCTATGTGATTATCTGTATCTATTACTATATTCTGTTAAACCGTATGCTTCCGCGTAAAAGTAACTAAGTCCTAAGTATGACTATTTATTTTCTTTGTTTATTGCTACTCTGTTCTGGATTAACCTTTCTGCAGGAACACTTCTCGGTGTTTGATTGTTCGTATCTGTTTGATCTGTATCTGTTCTGTCTGTTTCTGTGTGACCGGTCGATTAGGTCGTAACTAGGTAGACTTGGGTAGTAGAGGACTATCGGGTTTGCTTAGTTATTGCCTAGTCTAATCCCTTTTAGACGCGAGGCAGAAGTCGCTGAGGTCTATTAGGGTCGTAGGTTTTGTTTCCCCAAAGTACACGGGGGTTTCTGTTTCTGTCCAAAGTTGTATACCCTCTGGAGGGAGCTATAAGGGCTATTGGGAGTAGGAGCAATAAGGCGGGCTGCACCAACGGATTTCGACTTATCTGTTCTGTCTTTCTGTTTTGTTATCTGTTCTGTTTTTTATATTATCTGTTGAAAAGGATTTTGATTTCAAAAACTGTTTACTTTCTGTTTGTTAACTTAGAACCTCACTGAGATCCTTTATTTCACACTCTCTTTGTTTTCAAAATTCCTTCCTTCCAGATACTACTGAGGATGCACGCGAGTAGGATGCCAGCGACTGAGAGAAGGGTCTGGGGTGTCTTTGGGAATTTATTTCAAAATAAGAAGATGAAACTTTTCACTATCTTCAATAGTTGTTATTCATTTGATTTTTGTTGGTCCCTTTAAACAACAACAAAAGACTAGAGGGGGGGTGAATAGTCTTTTCAAACTTTCGTCGTTTAAAACTTTCTCAGCAAGTGCTTATTACTTTTCAGTAATGAGTTTGTTGATACTTAACTTTCTCACCAAGCGCAAGTTACTTTGCAATAACTAGGTTTGCTGATAATTAAAATCAGAGAGCGGAAGTCTTTGATACAATAAGTACTTTTTCAGTAAATAAAGGTTTCAGCAAGTGATGTGAGTGACAGTGTACAGATAGATAAGATTTGCTGAAAACCAAATACAGTAAGTAAATCACACAAACACTTTTATAGTGGTATCTGAGAGTGGCGTAATCTCTCAACTAATCCACTTTGTCCTTTCTAGGACTGAATCCACTAATGATAAGATTGAGGTTCCGTACAACTCCTATCTAGAGCGATTCAAACAGAAACCAAAGCACACTTGCTTCGTCTCCAACCTAATCTAGAGAACGCAACCTTGTTCTCCACCAAACTTGGTACTTTTAATAAGCAAAACTATGCTCGATTAAGTTCCCCCTGAATATCACGCCTGAAAGGGTGTATTTTCAGTTAGAGAGGTTCGGGATGAGATAACTTAATTATAACTTATTCAGTTACCACAAGTAATCTAAGAAACACAACTTTGAATACTTTGCAGTAAACAAGTTTGATTGTTTCTGGTGTCAAGACTTGTTCTTGTTCGAAAGAAAGAAAGAACACTTAACTAATTTCTTAGTCGTGTAGATTCTACTTCTTCACAAGTAGCTTTTTCAAGCTTTAAGTCTTGGAATGGATCAATGGTAGTAAGAGTATTGAAGGGTATGTGAGTTTAAGCACAAGTGAGAGTTTGATCACGTTGTTGACACACTTCAACTCTTTGCCGGATGACCTCTATTTATAGTGCAAATAAGGAGCCGTTTGAATTTCAAATCCTAAGGCTTTTGTTCCTTAAAATGTCACTATCTTTCTTTTGTGCTTTCAGCAGCGTCCTTATTTGTCTTCTAGTCTTCATGTCCTTCGCGTGCAAGCTTTGCATTTAATGCTTATTTGAATAGAATTCAAACAGTAACATTGGAGCGCAAATGCAAGAACTTTCAGCAAGAGGTCACATATGTTCCATCAGCAAGTGGTCAGTCTCAGTTTCAGCAAGCACAACATACTCTGTCGTTCCGATTTTCACTTATGCAAGCTGTTGCTGAAGTTTCCACGTTCTGAACAACATGTGCCTTTGTAGATACCAGTCTTCAGAAATCTTCTATTCTTCAGATCTTCGAATTCTTCAAGTCTTCAGATCTTCGAATTCTTCAAGTCTTCAGATCTTCAAAATCTTCAAGATTCTGAGCGGTTCTAAATGCTTCAATAGTTTGTTTGTAAAAACAAAGTACATCATCAGCAAATGCTTCAATAGGTTATTTTCTTTTCAGAAAACAAGATACATCATAAGCTTTACAACCAACCTATCTAGCACCTATTCTAAGTCTTCAGCAAACGTTCCTCTTTTACAATGTCCTTAAAATTCTAAATTCCTATGGACCTTAAGAGTACTAGTTACTGGACTTTCCTTAATTTAGCATGGTTAATTGCTCATCGAAATTACAAGTTTCCTAACAAATTTTCCCCTTTTTGATGTTAGCAATCCATGGCTAAATCAATTGTTACCCTTTTAGAGGTTTCTGATGTTGAATAAATCAGTTGATTAATGCAAGCATACTTGAATAATTAAATAGTAAGCATAAATAAATTGCATAATCAAAAACCAATAAGAGTCAAAAGTTTCATTGCTGATAGTTATCTTTCAGAAGTTTACATGAAGTAGCAGAGATAACTTAAACAGAATCAGCAAACAAAAACTTTAACAAAAAAACTATTACAGGGAATTAAGCTCTTTCAGATGATTTTCTCAAAATCTCTCTTACACTCTTCTCAGCAAGTGCCGTAAATTCAACACAGTCCTTTTCGTAGTTTTCCAGAAGCCTACGGACTTGTAGTTGAAGAATTCTTGCATGTTTGCAGGCAGTATGATGATGCTTTTCAGCATTCATTTCCATGTAGTGAGTTACCCACAAATGCATGCCCCAATTGCTGGCATGGAGAAGCTGTGTATCTGAAATGCTTTTAGGATGAATCTTTCTTAGCCAGAGAAGATCTTCTTCTTGATCCTTAGCAGTGAGATAGAAGTACTCGTAAGGAATCAATCCAAGTCTCTTCTTTGTTTTCTTGGTTACTGGGTCAGAGTAATAAGCAATGCCAGGTGGTTTTATCAGATTTCGTTCTTGTTTATATGTCTTACCAATGGCAGTTCTTCTTACTGAGACCTCAAGATTCAACCATCTCCCAGCAACGTTTCTTGGGAGGGATTCTTCCCTTTGTTTCCGTTGGACCTTGAGTTCAATCCATTTGAACAATTGATTCAATATGGCTGTAGGAAAGAACTCATTTACCAGCAAATCTTCCAGCTTTAAGATCCAGCAACCATGAATGTTTTTGATTACATTCTGAGTGGTTTCATCATTACTGGTCTTTGTATATTCGATGCCGGAGCCAATAGCAATGCTGGCCAGCCTCTTGTCTTCCTGTCTTTGCCTTCTTCTTCTTGATTTAGCATTGTCTTGATCTCTTGCTGAAGAGTCAGACGAGAAATGCTTTGAGTGGCCAGACGGAGTCAAGGCTGTTAAGGGTCTAGCTCTTATGGCTTGAGCTATTGTCTGATTGTCATCATCTTCATTCAGATTTTGATGACTTTCAGTATGGCAAAAATCTTGAGTTTCAGCAACGGTTTTTCTCTTTTTGGTACTTGCTGAATTCAACTCAGATTCTGCTTGCCTTTTTGAACTTTGCTCTCTTTAAGCAAGAGGTTCTAAGGGCAGTGGCTCATCAACAGTAGGAGGGGTTTGATTTCTATTTCTGGTATTTTTCTTTTCCCCCTTAGACATGGATTGCAACATCGGAGTGATGTGCAGAGAGTAGAACTCATTGCAATTTTCAGCAAGAGTGCCTAAGCTGTTATACTTCATGATGATTTGTTGCTGATCAGAAGTCATTTTTGACAACTCCTTTTGAATGTTCATCATGTTCTCTTCATGTCGTTTTTCTGTTGTGGCCTTATCATCCATGAAAGTCTGAGCCTTCACGAGAGCGGTCGTTGCTAGCCTGAGTGCTTGACTTACATCTTCTTCATAACTCTTGTGATAAAGACTGATGTCTTTTTGAGCTATTGTCAGAGTAGTAGTGCGTCTCAGCACTGTAGCCAAAATCTTTCCAAAATCAAGCGGGCTCTCAGCAAGCAATGCCTCATCTTCTGCTTTGCAGGCATCATGGACTTTCTTCAGTGCCAAAATTCTGGGAGTAAACTCCTCAACTCTTAGGAACGGCACTAGGTTTGGAGTCAAGGAATGAACTTTCAGTTCTGAAGCAAACTGATCATCCTTTATCAGCAACTCTCCTCTTAGACCATCGTCTGTATCATTTATGTAATCAGGAGGAGGAATTTGAACTACTTTTGGGTCTCTTTTGGATTGTTCATCCTCATTTGCTGATAAGTAATCGTCATCCTCAGATTCATCAAGGTCAGCAACCTTGGATCCTAAGTCAGCAGCTCACTTCCTTTTGGTTGAGTGGTTGCTGATGGCAACACTTGAGACTCAACAACTGGAGTTTCACCAGTAGTTAGTTTTAATTGAGTTTGAGACTCAATTACTGGAGTTTCGCCAGTAGTTAGTTCTAATTGAGTTTGAGACTCAATTACTGGAGTTTCGCCAGTATTGATCTTACTCCTGAAGGTTGACCAATTTCTAGATCCTGCGTATGCCTTGCATGGATCAATAGACTGTTCTGTAGAGCACGTTGGTAATCTTCATCCACTTCATCATCATCTTCAAGGTTTGCATCAGTGACCTTGTCATCAGAAATTGGACTTTTGCCATTTTTCAAGGCAGCCCTTTTTCTGGCATAATCTTCTTCAGTATCAGCACCTTGTACAGGTGCTTGATTTTCAGCAGTAGGAGCAGGTTGAGATTCATGCTGAGGTTGTGGTTGTTCAGCTTGCGGATTTTCTGGTTGAGCATTTTCAGCAACTGTCAACTTTAATCCTCCAGCATCAGGACTTGGACCTTGATTGTCATCATCATCGTCTTTCTTGTCCTTGGAATCTTTCCCTTCATCATCACTGGGATCAGTGGGAATGTTCTCATCTTCTTCCTCTTCATCATCATCGGTCAGAATTACTAACTCGAGGTGCTTGTACAAAGCAACACTCGTCACTTCCTCTTCCTCATTGATTTTTTGGGGATCAGCCACCACGGGTACAAAGAAACCCTTGAGCATCACAGCTTGTTCAGCTGGAGAGGCACTCTTGAATTTGGCCTTCATATTCTCTCTGATTTGAGCAATCAGATTCGAGCTCATTTGCTGAGAATATGTCATTTCTTCAGGGAGGATGGAGTGAACGAATGTCTCGAGCTTCAGCAGAGAAGATCTCTTTTTCTCATTTGAAAGATGAAGATGGAGATCAGAGAAGTCCATTCGCCTATATCTTTGCCAGTTGCTGACGGACTTAGCAACTCTTGACAAAGTTGTCCTTTTGAAGTTCAAGTACAGTTCCTCAGAACTTACTTGTTGATCTTCAGTGATGAGTACCACTTCAGTGGTCTCCTTTTTAGCCTGAAAAAGAACGAAATTTTAGATCAGGATTTGTTTGGATAATTGCTTTAGAGTTCAAAGCTGAAACATGAATTACCTGCTGAGATTCAGCAAGCTCATGTTGTACAATTTCCATTCCTTGAGGAGCTTGAGTAGCATCCTCCATTTGCTCATCCTGAAATAAATTTGAGTTAGATACAAGTACTAAGTTGTCAAACTTAGTTTTATTACCAAAAATATTAACTACCTGCTGAGCAGGGAGTGTTGATTCTGGTGCAGAGGCTTCAGCAACCATCTGACTTGCATCTTGAGAAGTCTGTAGAGATAATATAATATTAGCAAAAGAATAAGTTTCAGAATTTGAAGGTTTACTGATGGTTGAATTAACTACCTGCTGAAGAAGGACAGGTTGTGGCTCAGTCCTTTCAGCATTAACAGTTTCTTCAGCTTCTTGGACTGTTTCTTCAGCAGACTTCTTGTTTTGCTCTGTTTGAGAAAGCTGCGCGGTTTCAGCAATCTCCCTTTTCTCTGAAATGACAAGTTGAGCAGAAGCATCTTGACCTTTAAGCTCACTGCTTGTCATGAAGACATCAATGGATTTGTTGGATGATTCTTCAATCTCCAACTCCATTTTTGGCTTATAGCTTCCAGTACAAGCTGGACTTTGTCGATTGATGTCTTTGGTGAACTTGGGCCAGTATTCTCAGCATCACGAGATGCGTCGTTGAATAGTGCTTCTTGTGTTTCAGCAACTTCTGGAACTTGAACCATTGTTGTTTCAGCAACTGGTTCTTCAGCAACCGGGGTTTCAGCAACTTGATGAGTTGCTTGTTCAGCAACCATCTTTTCAGCAGCATCAGCAAGTGCCGCACTTTGCAGATCAGCAGCAATATCACTTGCTGGTTCCAGAGTTAGATCATTTGGATTATCTACAATGTATATATCTGGGACTTGGGCAGGAATTTCATCTCCACTGCCTTGTGGTCTGTTCTCAGTAGAAGGATCAACGTTGAGTCGATCATTGAAGGCTTCCGCAAACACTTCAATGTTGCTGACATAGGCTTCAGTAACCACCTTGTCAACATCTACTGGCAAATGCGTTTCAACATTTGTCTAGGAATTGTCTGAGAGGTCATGGACAACAGGAACTGACTTGCGAGCCAGTGTTTTTCTTCCTTGTGTTGCCGGTCCTTTTCCTCTTCGGTACTGGGTTTGCTGATGACGCTGCAGTCTGAGTGTCATCATCAGCTTTCCTCTTTTTCTTGTTAGATTTCTCCAGTTTCCCAGAGGCGTCAGTAGTTGCATTTTCAGCAACGGCTCTTGTACACGTACTTTGTTGATCAACTACAGCAGTTTCATTTTTGTCACCACCATCTACAGCAGTTTCATATCTAAGTTGCTGAGTGGTGACATCTGCAGCTGTTGTATACCTTTCTTGTTGGCTTGTGCTGACAACATTTGCAGCTGTTGTCTTCTTTGATTTTTCTAGTTTCTTGCCAGCAGTCTTAGGTGCATTCTGCTTGTAGAATGATCTTCCCACATTGCATACAGACTTTTTGATTGGCAGTGGGTTTCTCAGCTGAATCTTGAAATGTTCAAGGATGTAGCATATCTTGATTCCATGCATAACTGGAAAGGAAGGTGAGACCTTGTTGTCTTCTACCTTTACCTTAAACTTAGTAACACAATCAACAAGCCTGTTGAAAATGTACTTAGCCTAGTTAAGTTCTGTTTTATTTTCATGGATATGCATCAGCAGCGGCCATCTTCTCAGGCCTACTTGGTCAATTCCTCCAACTTGGGAGTCAAGAACTTTTATTAGTAGCAGAGCTACTAGACCAAGTGAATGGCAGAGATGCTTCCTCTTAATGTGCTTTGTCCAAGTCTCGGCAGCAATCTCTCCTTTCTTCATTTTCTCATTTCTGACATCACTGTAGAAGGCTTATATCTCTTCATCAGTGGCAGTGATGTCATCTTCAGTTCCAGTGGTTGGAATCTGAAAGATTTCCGCTAAATCAGTCCATTTCAGGACGATTTGCGTGTTCTGAACTGTAGTAAAGATCACTTTTTCAGTGACTCCTTTACTATCAGTAAGCGACTGGATTTCTACATTGTTGTAGAATTCCATAGTATCTATCATGCTCACTTGCTTAGTGCGAGCAGATATAAAGTTCATGAGGCCTTGCTGCTTGATAAACTCAAGCGCCTCTTCATTCTGGACATCGAGTTCTTGTTCATAGAAGTACCTAATGTACTTCTCCTTTGCAAAACCTCCCCATTGCATCAACATCTCACACTTTGCAGTGTCAAGATATGACGGAGGCATAGGTTTTTCCGATATTCTATCGTTTTTCAACACAACTTTCGTTGTGTTTATTGCCGGAGTAGTCACCGGAGCAGTGCGTGTCTCAGCACTGTCAACCTTAGATGACTTTGAGGACTTAGAAGACTGTCTCTTTGGTGCCATTTCTTTTATAGAGCAGAAAAATGTGTACGAAAAGAGATAGTTTGCTTTTTGACCGGAGGTACAGTAGATTCAGGCTAAAATTTGCAAAGAAAGGAAATGTGAGTTAAAGAATTTTGTCATTTCTCTAACTCCTTCTTTATATAGTGTCTCTGATGTGTAAGAAACTCAATCGATTTGAGCTCTCAGCAAGGGTAAAACAGAGAAACACAGGCGTTAGTGTAGCCTTTGCATTGAATGCGTAATGGCCCACTAACTAAAACCGTCAGAGCACTCTCTCTCTTTGTTTTGTTAACCGTTAGATTAGTAACTCCTTTCAATCAATGGCCACGATTGAATTTCATGTCATGATTATTACGAGTTTATCTGTGCCCGTTTAACGTCACAAATTGATTTTACCGAGTTTTAAGGGATTAGATTGCTTGCTGAAATAGACAAGAATCTTTTCAGCGAGTTTGCATAAGTAGCCTAGATACTTGTTGAAAGTTCCCCCTTACTTGAGATCAATAGACAAGAAAAGACTAGAGGGGGGGGGGGGTGAATAGTCTTTTCAAACTTTCGTCGTTTAAAACTTTCTCAGCAAGTGCTTATTACTTTTCAGTAATGAGTTTGTTGATACTTAACTTTCTCACCAAGCGCAAGTTACTTTGCAATAACTAGGTTTGCTGATACTTAAAATCAGAGAGCGGAAGTCTTTGATACAATAAGTACTTTTTCAGTAAATAAAGGTTTCAGCAAGTGATGTGAGTGACACTGTACAGATAGATAAGATTTGCTGAAAACCAAATACAGTAAGTAAATCACACAAACACTTTTATAGTGGTATCTGAGAGTGGCGTAATCTCTCAACTAATCCACTTTGTCCTTTCTAGGACTGAATCCACTAATGATAAGATTGAGGTTCCTTACAACTCCTATCTAGAGCCATTCAAACAGAAACCAAAGCACACTTGCTTCGTCTCCAACCTAATCTAGAGAACGCAACCTTGTTCTCCACCAAACTTGGTACTTTTAATCAGCAAAACTATGCTCGATTAAGTTCCCCCTGAATATCACGCCTGAAAGGGTGTATTTTCAGTTAGAGAGGTTCGGGATGAGATAACTTAATTATAACTTATTCAGTTACCACAAGTAATCTAAGAAACACAACTTTGAATACTTTGCAGTAAACAAGTTTGATTGTTTCTGGTGTCAAGACTTGTTCTTGTTCGAAAGAAAGAAAGAACACTTAACTAATTTCTTAGTCGTGTAGATTCTACTTCTTCACAAGTAGCTTTTTCAAGCTTTAAGTCTTGGAACGGATCAATGGTAGTAAGAGCATTGAAGGGTATGTGAGTTTAAGAACAAGTGAGAGTTTGATCACGTTGTTGACACACTTCAACTCTTTGCCGGATGACCTCTATTTATAGTGCAAATAAGGAGCCGTTTGAATTTCAAATCCTAAGGCTTTTGTTCCTTAAAATGTCACTATCTTGCTTTTGTACTTTCAGCAGCGTCCTTGTTTGTCTTCCAGTCTTCATGTCCTTCACGTGCAAGCTTTGCATTTAATGCTTATTTGAATAGAATTCAAACTGTAACATTGGAGCGCAAATACAAGTGCTTTCCGCAAGAGGTCACATATATTCCATCAGCAAGTGGTCAGTCTCAGTTTCAGCAAGCACAACCTACTCTGTCGTTCAGATTTTCACTTATGCAAGCTGTTGCTGAAGTTTCCACTTTCTGAGAAACATGTGCCTTTGTAGATACCAGTCTTCAGAAATCTTCTAGTCTTCAGATCTTCGAATTCTTCAAGTCTTCAGATCTTCAAAATCTTCAAGATTCTGAGCGGTTCTAAATGCTTCAATAGTTTGTTTGTAACAACAAAGTACATCATCAGCAAATGCTTCAATAGGTTATTTTCTTTCAAAAAACAAGATACATCATAATTTTTACAACCAACCTATCTAGCACCTATTCTAAGTCTTCAGCAAACGTTCCTCTTTTACAATATCCTTAAAATTCTAAATTCCTATGGACCTTAAGAGTACTAGTTACTGGACTTTCCTTAATTTAGCATGGTTAATTACTCATCAAAATTACAAGTTTCCTAACAATTTCTAAGTTACCGTTGGATTTTTACTTGATATCGTTATCACTGTTCTACTTTAAATTTGTAAGCTCATTTGAGCGCCAAAATCCGTTCCTTGTTATTTATTGAAGACCGTTGCTTTTGAATTTTAAAATTTACTTTATTTCCGAAAAAATTGTTTGTTTTTAAAAACCGATACCGTTACAGTATGCCTCGAAATAAGGATGGGAGCCTGGGGGTCGTTCCGACTCCTCGGGTTTGGAGACGGATGGGGTCGGTACCCTGTGTGGAGGATAAGGATCGGAGCCCCTCGTGGAACAAGTATAGGAATCTTCCCCTCGATCAGTGGATCAATCTGTATAGCTTTCTGGTTGAGCCGATCCTCTTCCTAGGGAAGATTTCGAGTGTAGAGCCGGAGGCTACGGTGATTCGTGACTTGGGTATGTTTGAGTCTTTGTGTTTTGAGTTTTTCTTTGTGTTTTTTACTATTTTCTTTGATAATTTTTTGACCGCCTTGAAATGCTTGTCTTTTTTGCAGAGTATTGGATGAAGTTGTCCCAAGAGTTCTTGAAAAGGAGGGCCCTCGAACGGTCGTCGAAGGCCTCTCAGTCCTCGAAATACACGGAGGATAGGGTGGTTGACATAACCAAGATAATCGACCCTCTTCAAACGCCTCACATCCATCCCGGCATGGGGGCCGCGCTTCAGCTGGCCGCGGCCGAGGGGGTCTCGGGCTCCGTTGTGATTAGGACGGGTCCCAAGTTTCTCAGACACGACCCCTCTCCGTGGGTCAAACTGTCGAGGGTTCGGGAGACACACACCTGTCGGGGGGGAGGGCTTTTCGTTGACCTGAGACGGGGCAGCATTCGGCCTCCGGGAACCCTGCGAAAAGGAGTCGCCAAAAGTTTGTTCAGATCGAGTCGGATGATGTTGGGGTGGTCCAGGTCCCCCCCTCTTCCACCGTTGGGGCCTAACCAACCGTGCCACGAGTACTCGTTTTTGCATGGAAACGAGCATGTTGCTTTAGGGTGGAGGGACCTCTTGGCCTTGAAAGTTGATCAAGTGGAGTTGAACCGCTTATCGGATGCTGAAATCAGGATGAAGGAGGCTTCGTTGCAAATACAGGTATGAGTTTCGAGTTTTGTACCTTTTAAATAGTCCCCCTTCAAAATGTGTTTTGCCCCCCCTCGAAATCTCTTTAACGGCCCTTCGAAAATAATGTCTTTGAAATGTGTTTGCCCCCCTCGAAATCTCTTTAACGGCCCTTCGAAAATAATGTCTTTGAAATGTGTTTGGCCCCTCCTCGAAATGTCTTTACTGACGTGGTCCTTTGTTCGCAGTTGATGACCGTTGCCGAAAACATCGGTAATCGATTACATAAGAATGTGTCGTTGTCCGGGAGCCTCGAAAATAGGTACAAGGAGGAGAAAAAGGCTCGGCTTAAAGCTCAAGGCAAGTTGGCGGCTGCCAATAGTGAGGTGGGGCGTTTGGAGAAAGAGTTGGCCAAGGCTCGGGAAGAGGCGGCGGCGAGGCACAAGGAGACTCTTGCTATCTCCGAGGGGGTGAAGAATCGGTTGGAAGGCGAAGCGGACCAGCTTCGAAAGGAGAGGGGAGGTTTTGAGACCTCCCTTCGAAAAACACGAGAGGAGTTAGCTCGGAACGGTAAGTACATGCGGGTGAACGCGGTTTGAGATTTTATGGGCTCGCAATCTTTGGAGTATTGGTTGAGCAAGAAAATGGCGGATACCGCGGTGGAGACTAAAAACAAGGTGTTGTCTCAACTCAAGTTTCGAAACCACCTTCCGGAAGCTTTCGATGACGACAAGGAGATCGACCTTCTTATGGGTGAGAATTTCGAGCCCCCGCGGATGAGGAAGTTACCGAGATGGGAGATGGCCCCCCATGACTGAGGAAGAGAGCTTTGCTCTTTTGCAGAAGGAAGAATTCTTTCATGTGGCTCACCCTGATGAGGCCCCCCCTTCCGCCGTTACTCTTTCGGTCCCCTCTTTTGTGCCCGAGTTGTGCTCGCTTGGAAACTTGGACCTTCTTTCGGTGGGGATTTCTTTGAAGGACCTTTCGTACCGAGATTTCGGGTCTTTGGTGGATTTCTTCAACTCTCAAGATGAGGAGGATACGGCTCGAAGTGGAGACCCGAACTTAGGGGCGCAGCACCCTTGAACCTTCACGGTTATTCGAAGGCCCGGTATGCCGGGTGGGCTTTGTACTTTTGGACAATCTTTTCATTGTGCTTTTATCTTTTGGTTTCCGTATTCTTTATTAGTAGATGCTCCGAGGGGGATTCACTAGGAGTCCATCTTTTGTTAAGTGTTTTGAATGGCCCGCTTGAATCCTTTATTCAAGATGATTGGTGGATTGTTGTCATTTTGCTACTCTTTATGTGAATCTTTTCCCTTGATGCTTGCGTTTGTTTGGATTATTATTTTTCGACAAGTACACTATCTAATATGACTCTCTCCGTCGAAAGAAGACATCTATCACGTGTCTTGGATCCCTCGAAATGGAAGGTAGTATTGGTTCCTTTCGGGGTAGTACTTCTTTCGAGCACATATTTTACAAGGTATAATCTGTCGATTATCCCCATGAAATTGCTAACTCTCATCTCGAGAACATTTGTTTCGAGGTGGGAGAATGCCTCGAAAGATTATCATTCCGTTGAAGTGACATCTTTTCGAGCAAACTCCGCTATGTTCGAATGGGAGAGGATACTCAAACTTTTCGATGACCTTCCGTCGAAGGTCAAATTGGGAAGTTGAGCTCTATTCTCCTTTTGGCCGCGAAACGTTTTGGACTTTGAATTGGGCATCTTCATTCATAATCATTGATTGACCCCCTCCTCCATTGACGACCCTCATGGGGTGTTTGATTGGGGGGGGGGGGGTGTTTACAGAAACCGACCCTCCTCAGTGACGACCCTCGTGGGGTGGTTTGATAGGAGGGGGGAGGAATGCTTACATTAACTGACCCCCTTCAGTGACGACCCTCGTGGGGTGGTTTGACAGGGGGTCCCCAAAATGTGAACAAAAGTTGGTTGTGGTGACTCTCTCGCGTAGTATCTTCTCAAGTTGTGGATGTTCCAGGATCGTTGTAGTGCGTGGCCTTCCATGTCTTCTAATCTATATGAGGCCCCCGATATGAATCTTTTGGCTTTGTCGGAAGTCCATTCCTCTCTTGGTTTTGGAACGGCGGTATCAACGGATTCTCCTAAGATAGTTTCCTTACCAGCGGTATCCGTGGTTTTGTGAGGAAAGCTTCTCTCAAGTTTAGTGATCTTGATAGGTCCATCATTTATGACAGTGACCATTTCATCACTAATGGCCTCAAGATGTAGCATCATGTTGTTTCGCCATTTTTCGTACTTTTCCAGCTTTAGCAAGGGAGCGTCTCCTAAAGACTTCCTGTCAGCAAAAGACTACCAAACTGATCAAGTGAGAGTGATTTACGGAAAGAACCTAAGGGGATCTAGGTTCAGTGCTGAAGGTTATAGAACCTCCAGCTCGGATACCACTTGTTGGTCCCTTTAAACAACAAGAAAAGACTAGAGGGAGGGGGGGTGAATAGTCTTTTCAAACTTTCATCGTTTAAAAACTTTCTCAGCAAGTGTTTATTACTTTTCAGTAATGAGTTTGCTGATACTTAACTTTCTCAGTAAATACTAGTTACTTTTCAGTAACGAGTTTTACTGATACTTTAAAAACAGAGTGCGGAAGTCTTTATACAATAAGTGCTTTTCAGAGAGTTCTAGTTTCAGCAAGTGAGCAGAGTGACAGTGTACAGATAGTTAAGCTTGCTGAAAACTAAATGCGATAAAGTAAATCACACAAACACTTTTTATAGTGGTATCTGAGAGTGGCGTAATCTCTCAACTAATCCACTTTGTCCTTTCTAGTACAGAATCCACTAAGATAAGTTTGAGGTTCGTTACAACACCTATCTATAATGATTCTTCAGAAACCAAAGCACACTTGCTTCGTTTCCAACCTAACTAGAGAACGAAACCTTGGTCTCCACCAAACTTGGGACACTTTAATCAGCAAAGCTATGCTTGATTAATTCCCCCTGAATTTCACGCCTGGAAAGGGTGTTTATCAGTTAGAGAGGTTTGGGATGAGATGACTTGAGTATAACTTATTCAGCGATAAAAAGTTATCTAAGAAACAAAACTTGGAATACTTTTCAGTAAACAAGTTAAGTTGTTTCTGGTGTCAAGACTTGTTCTTGTTCGAAAGAAAGAACACTTAACTAATTTCTTAGTCGTGAATGTTCTACTTCTTCACAAGTAGCTTTTGTTTTGAAGCTTAAGTCTTGGAACGGATCAATACGCAATAAAGAGTATGGAAGATGAGTGTTTAAGCAGAAGTGAGAGTTTGATCACGTTGTTGACACACTTCAACTCTTTGCCGGATGACCTCTATTTATAGTGAATCAAGGGAGTCGTTTGAATTTCAAATTCTAAGGCTTTGTTCCTTAAGATGTCACTATCTTGCTTTTGTACTTTCAGCAGCGTCCTTCATTTGTCTTCTAGTCTTCATGTTCTACGCGTGCTTACTTTTGCATTTAATGTTCATTTGAATGGAATTCAAATGTGAACATTGGAGCCTAAATGCAAGTATTTTCAGCAAGGAGGTCACATATGTATTTCAGCAAGCGTTCAGTCTCAGTTTCAGCAAGCACAACCTACTATGTCATATAGATTTTCACTTATGCGAGCTGTTGCTGAAATTTCCACTTTCTGAGCAACATGTGCCTTTGTAGATACCATCTTTAGAAATCTTCTTAAGTCTTCATTCTTCGAATCTTCAAGTTTCTGAACGGTTCTAGTGCTTCAATAGTTCATTTGTAAAAACAAAGTACATCATCAGCAAAGCTAAAGCACCTAACTAGTACCTACACTAAGTCTTCAGCAAACGTTTCTCTTTTACAATGTCCTTAAAATTCTAAATTCCTATGGACCTTAAGAGTACTAGTTACTGGACTTTCCTTAATTTAGCATGGTTAATTGCTCATCAAAATTTACAAGTTTCCTAACAAATATTCTTTTGCTTTCTTGATTTCTTCTTGATTGATTCCTCCTATTAGGATATCATTAACATACACAAGTAATACAATATAGCTTGTGTCTGTTTTCCTAATGAACAAAGAGTAATCATGTTTTGATTGATTGAAACCATATTGAACGAGTAAATTTGTGAATTTGGCATTCCATTGCCTGGAAGCTTGCTTGAGTCCATAGATGGACTTGTGAAGTTTGCAGACCTTATTGTCTAGAGATTCCCCCTTAATGGTGTAACCTGGAGGAAGTTTCATGTAGATTTCTTCATCTAGGTCACCATTAAGAAAGGCATTGTGAACATCAAGTTGAGATATTCTCCAGTGATGTTGAGCTGCTAGAGCCAAGAAAATCTTAACAGTAGTAAGCTTAGCAATTGGACTGAAAGTCTCACTGTAATCCAAGTCATGTTGTTGAGTGAAACCTTGTGCAACAAGTCTAGCTTTGGGATTATCTATACTGCCACCTGATTTGAGTTTGGTTTTGAAAACATATCTGCAACCAACAGCTGAATGTCCTTCTGGTAAATCTGTGATGCTCCAAGTATTGTTGAGATGCATTGCATCAAGTTCTGCTTGAATAGCATTTCTCCAGTGAGGATATTATACTGCTTCTTGAAAAGATTTTGGTTCTTCTTGGATTGATAAGGATACATAGAACACTTTTTGTTTCTCAGATAATCTAGCATAATTAAGAAACATAGAAATAGGACGTTCAATACCTATTTGGGCTTTCTTGGTTCTTGTTCCTTGCTTGAGTTCCTCACAATGAAAATCTTTAAGAAAAGAGTTCTCCTGTCTGACTCTTGTTGATTTTCTCAAGGCTGGAACATGCTCATGTTTTTCTTGTAATGAAGTGAAATCCAATGTCCCTTGAATCTCTTCCATAGTTTTGGAAGGAGAAATGACAGTAGAGTCATGTCTTTGAGTAGAACTAGGATATGAAGAAGATGGAGAATGAAATTCTCTTTGTGATAAGTGTGCATTAGAAGAAAGGGATGATTGAGTAGAATTCTCAATTATCTGATCATTATGATCTGCGTTTGGATGATCAGAATGAGGAGATGATGAAGAATCTGCTGCTGCATCACTTGTTTCTTCTGGCATTTTAAACACATTATCTTGAAAAAATGGGAATGGAGGAGTAGACTGTGTAACCTGATCAGTAGCTTCTGTTCTAAATGGAAATATGTGCTCATGAAACACCACATCTCTAGAAATAAAATTTTCTTTCTGATCAAGATCATACAATTTGTATCCTTTAACTTGAGAAGGATATCCAATAAAAATGGATCTTCTCGATCTTGAGCTGAACTTATGTCTCAATTATTTGATTGATGCTCCAAAAGCTAGGCAACCAAAAGTTTTAATGTGTGAATGATCTGCTATCTTGTTGAAGAATTTCTCATAGGGAGTTTTATCTTGAATGAAAACAGAAGGTACTCGATTGACAAGATAAGTAGCAGTCAAGATTGCATCCCCCCAAAATTTTAATGGAAGTTCAGCTTGAAAAATCAAAGCCCGTGCTATATTGAGCAAAGTCTGATGTTTTCTCTCAACTACGCCATTTTGTTGAGGAGTATACACACAAGTCTTTTGATGGAGAATCCCTTTTTCATTGTAAAATTTTTCTAACTGGAATTCTACTCCATTATCAGAACGAATCACCTTGACTTGTTTGTTAAATTGAGTTGCTACAATATTGACAAAGTTAGGAAGTACAGTAGCAACATCTGATTTGTATTTTGTAACGACCCGACCAATCTAGCCGGCGTGGTTACTCCTGGACGGACCCACACACGTCTCAACAGTATGATATTGTCCGCTTTGGGCCTGAGCCCGCACGGATTTGCTTTTGGAATCACCCAAAAGGCCTCATACCATGTGAGAGTGGTGGTCTAACATATATACCCTTTATTCCAATCACTCTTAAGCGATGTGGGATGCGGGGCATTACAAACTACCCCCCTTAAAGCCTCGACGTCCACGTCGAGCGCCTTAAGTGGTGGGGGTGACAAACTGACAATAACCTTTACCAACCGTCCACCCGGTGCGGGCTTTGGGTTGATCTAGGCTCTGATACCATTTGTAACGACCCGACCAATCTGGCCGGCGTGGTTACTCCTGGACAGACCCACACACGTCTCAACAGTATGATATTGTCCGCTTTGGGCCTGAGCCCGCACGGATTTGCTTTTGGAATCACCCAAAAGGCCTCATACCATGTGAGAGTGGTGGTCTTAACATATATACCCTTTATTCCAATCACTCTTAAGCGACGTGGGATGCGGGGCATTACATATTTCATTAGAACTGTCCAAGTCATGCGAGAATAATCATCAACTAAAGTAAGAAAGTATCTGTGACCAGACCATGTAATGAAGTTTGAGAGAAAGGCCCCCATATATCAACATGTAAAAGATCAAATAGAAGAACAAAAAGTTTTTTCATTAATAGGAAAACGAACTTTCTTATGTTTAGCCTTGCTACAGACTTCACAAGCTATTACATCAGTGGTTGTTACATTAGGGAAAATTGCTCAATGATGTTGAGTCTTGTAACTGGAATGTGGCCTAATCTACAGTGCCATAAATCCTTATTTTTCCGAGAACACTGATGAATCTGTGAATGAGTCAAGGAATGCAAGCCAACATAGTAAAGTCCATCTCTAGTTTTGACCTTTCCAATCTCCTCCTTTGATTCATCTGCATTTTGCAACTAATGGAAGATATACACTCTTTCATGTACATGAGAAGATACGAATTGAGCTATAGAACAACAGTAAATACACATTGCAGAGTTAAAAGGAAGTATTAAACTAACTTGCTAAGGAAATCTTCAAGGGTAGATTGTTCCTCATTGGCGCAATCAGGCGAGAGGCCTGGATTGTGGCGTAGAGAGGACTTCCGGACCTCCTTCCAACAAGACCACTCAAAGAAACATCTGATTCAATTTGAATAAGATACTGAGCTGTCGAGACATCCGGCACGAACTACGTGATGTAGAGGAGTATAACCTGTGCCAAACTAAGAAAATAAATACTATAATCCAGAGCAGGAAAAGATCTCAAGATGAATACAGATTTGCAAGTTTAGGATTTGTTTTTGCAGCTCTAGGATTTGTTACCTGAGCGTTGAAGAAGTTCTGGCCTGTCATCATCAGCTTCAGCACCAACTGTAATACAGAAAAAAGAAATGTGATCAGGATTCATCACATTTGCATCACTAACCAAATATGCATCTTGAACAAGCACACAATTCAGAAGTGGTGTCACATTTGAAAGATGGTTGTGTCAAGGTAACCTTAATGCATTCTTGGATTCACATGTCGAGGAATATTTGATAAGGATATAGGAAGATAAACTCATCCAAGAATAGGAATATTGAAATTAAATGATTTAATAATTCTATCACGGTTCAACTTAGCATTTTCTCTTCCGAGTTTTAGCGGCTACTCTAACTCCAATGAATAATTGCAGTACCATCAATTGGAAAGAGAGCAGAAAAGATAAAAGAAACCACATCAGAAGCAAAAAGAAGAAAAGAAAAAAAAAGCAACCTCTCAAGAACTGAAGTTGCAGAGAACAGAGGAAGAAGACGAACCAAGGTGTCTCAGTCCAGAAAAGAAAAATAAGAACGCAGACGAACTGAGTCAAGACAAGAGCGTCCCAGAACGTGAGGCGCATCAATTTGGCAGCCAAGAAATAAAACGACACAGTATCAATAACTTTACCAAATTCGATGAACCTAGGGTTCATGAGGTCTGCCGAGAACGTCGAATATTCGAGAAACGGAAAAGGATTAGCTAAGATTGATGAGATGTATAATCCGTACAAATATTATTGGGGTAGATAGGTAATTTAGAATAGAGTTTGTTAGGATAGATTTTAGTATAAATACACCTGAACTATTTTGATTTCTTTGTACAATTTTCTGATTACATTCAATGAATATGGAAATTTCATACATATTGCCATGATTCCTGCGTACTCTGAGATGGTACCGAAGCTCAGGTTCTAAATCTGAAGCTTACTGGTTGTTATTCAGAACAAAGGATAGCATATTTTATGTTTCTTTAGCTTCCGCATCTTTTTATTTTTCTTCCTTGCTTAAAGTTGTTGTTATCAACAAGCATATTGAATCCTCTATTCAAGTTGTTGTTATCAGCTCATCATGAATCTCATCTCAAGCTGTTGTTATCAGCTCAAATCATTTAGTCATTTATTTTCTGTATTTTCTTTTTTCTTTTGCTGAAACTCTCTGGCTGTTGTTATCAGTCTTTCATAAATCACTCCATATATCTTGAAATCTTTCAAATCACCATGGTTGTTGTTGAAGATGATGTCAGTAAGAATATCAAAGATAAGAAAGAAGAAGATGATCAATCTAAGATGATTTATGATTTGAATGATGTTTATGGCCCTTTTTATCTAGGTCCAGCTGATAATGCAAACTCAGTTGTGATTGAGCCTAAACTCAACAACTCGAATTACTATGATTGGAAGAAGATGATAACCATGAATCTTGAAGCAAAAAATAAGATGAGTTTTGTTAATGGGACTAGTACACAGCCTGACATAGATGATCCTCTCTACATGCCATGGCTAAAGTGTAACAGTCTCATATTCACTTGGATACTTTTCTCTGTGAACCAAGAAATAGCCCTAATCTCAGGTTTGCAAATACAACAAAAGAGGCTTGGGATAAGCTTTCTGTAAGATATGCTTCTCCAGACAAACTGAGGATTTTTTAGCAAAGAAAGGAGCTGGTTAATCTCATCCAGTCACATCTATCAGTTGAAAAGTATTTCAATTTTATGGTTGCCTTGTTGCAAGAGCTAAGAAGCTTCATGCCAAAGAAAGGATGCAAGTGTGGAAAGTGTGCTTGAAGAGCACTTCATGATCAAATTGAAGAAGAAGAAGATGATGAGGTGATTCAGTTTTGTATGGGCTTGACTAGTGCACATACTCAAGTGAGGACTCAGATCTTAACCATGGACAAAACACCATCTCTTGACAGAGCTCTGAAACTTGTGCTGCAAGATGAGAAACAAAAAGGGATGAGTAACATGAACAATTCTAGTTTTGAGGCTTCTGCAATGATGGTGAACTCTGGCCCAGGCTACAACAACCCAAGTTCAGGATACAATAACTCAAGTTCAGGCTACAACAACTCAAATTCAGGCTACAAGAGGAAGGGAAAGTTTAAGTTGTACTGTACCAAGTGCAAGAAACCTGGTCACAGCAATGACAACTGCATGATTTTTTATTATTGTCACAGGCCAGGACACTTGGAGAAGGATTGCTACAAAAAACATGGTTTCCCACCTGACTACAAGTTCACAAGGAACAACAACAATGGAGGTTATGTAAATGTAACTCAAGGTGCTTCACAACAGGGCTCACATCAATCCAAAAATGATGAAATCACCATAACAAATGCTTAGCTCTAGGCCTTCTTCAACATGATAAAGCCTCACAATCAAGCTTTGGGTGCTCAGGCTGTTCAGAATCTTCCATCACCTCAACTCAATGCTGTCTCTTCAAGCTCATTCATGGAATCTTAGACACTAACAGATGAGCAATGGGCAGGTAAATTCATAAATCAGGTATTTAGTCATTCTTTTTCATCTTTCTGGCTTTTAGATTCTAGAGCTTCTGATCACGTTATTCATTCCCCATCTTTATATATTCATAATATGAGAAAAGCTGAATCAAGAGTGCAATTACCAACACAAGAATTCACTCAAGTCACTCACATTGGAGACATTCCTATTGAAAAGAATGTAATATTGAAAAATGTCTTGTGTTGTCCCAATTTCAAAGTCAATCTTATTGCAGTATCAAAACTCACTGAAGATAATGATATTTCAGTTGTGTTTAATCAATCTGGTTGCAAAATGCAGATGAATCAAAGGAGGAGATTGGAAAGATCAAAACTAGAGATGGACTTTACTATGTTGGCTTGCATTCCTTGACTCATTCACAGATTCATCAGTGTTCTCGGAAAAATAAGGCTTTATGGCACTGTAGATTAGGCCACATTCCAGTTACAAGACTCAACATCATTGAGCAATTTTCCCTAATGTAACAACCACTGATGTAATAGCTTGTGAAGTCTCTGTACCAGTATCTTCATGACTTTCCAATTTGTTGTATAAGCAATCAATACTTCTATTACGTTAAGCTGATTGATGTCTTTGACTTTTAGGGTCCGGAGGATGAATTGTTCCCTGCTCAAGAAGCCTTGTTGCATATACAAACCTGCATTGCAGTTCTTATACCTGATAAAAAAAAAAATCATTACGACTAGGCTCCTCTTACAATTAGATGAGATTGGATGCTTGGGCTTAAAAGATGGCTTACTCGAGCTGGGGAAAGTAGGTGTTGTGAAGATAGTTCTCATGTCAAGAGAAGAACTTCCGGAGGGTATAGCAGGGCAGGATGAGATTCTTCAGGTTTGTTATTTTGCACACTTGTGTAGATCTTAGCATTATTCGCGATTGTTTGAGACATGCTTGACTGTGAGTTTTGAATGTTTTCCATATGACTTTTCATGATATGCTTAACCATCTATGCATTAGTAACATTTACGTTAGGGAAAGAGCACACTTTATTTCAATCAAAGAAAAAAAAAAGTAATTTCATTCACATGAAAAAAAAAGGCGACAATTCTAATGTGAAGATGCTCTTTACTCTCTCAATCCTACTATTTCCACAAATTTCAAGCGAACTCTTCCCAGATCAGCGAGTATGATTGTATAAGTTCATATAATCCAGATGTTGTAAGTGTTCTACCTTGAATATAACAAGCATTCCATAATGCAGCCGTTAGTCTTTTTTTCTTTATACTTCTGTTTCCTCTCGGACCGCCTACTGATCTAACTTAAATCCGCAGGACCCGGTGGTACCTGTAGTTGAAACTGTGAAACAAAATGAGACTGAGCGACCGGAAGAGCTGCAGCCCAGTGGATTGAACAAGTATGTGTATCCTGATTTGTTTTTGTCTCACTCTCAGCCATTTGATTGCCAATGTGAAGAACCATAGCTCTTATTCTCTACTATCAATTTGTCTCAACAGAATGGCTATGTCACTCGTAACTAGAAGCACGCTGGAAGTTGTTATACCACCTCATGTGGCAACTCAACTGGCCACAAAATCAAGAAAGCTTGCATTGATAAGTGATGAAACGAGATTGTCAAACTCAATTAAGCAAATAAATTTGTTTTTAGCCAAATGCAATTCACAACTACAACGAAAACCAAGGTACGTAGTGAAGAAGTAAAATAACCTCGAGTGTCGATCTCTAAGGACTATAACTAGCTTTATCTAATTTAACTTAAACTATAAACTCAAAAAACGACTTAGCACAGATTTTCTTATCAATAATAATGGAAGTTAGCGATAGTATGATCATTCAAAGCATCAGGTGAATAATCATGCATGAAGTACTTGAACGTTTGCATAGAAATCTAAGATCATGAATTGTCCAATGTGTTCCGTTCAACTCAACACTACGAAGATAGAGGGCTTAGATAGATCAAAGAAATAAAGCAATAAGTCAAGTCTGAATCGCGTTACAGCCAATCATGCATAATCAAGAACCCTAGCTAAGAAATCTCATACTATTACCAACGATAGATTTAGCTACTCATAGATAAATTGCAATCAACAAGAATCAAAGCAAGATAGAATGAAAACATGTTGAAAGAAATAAATAAAAGTAGAAAAATCATGAGATACAATGTTACCGACGAAGGTTGTCAATCTCCGAAGAATTGCTAACTCACAAGCAAGAATTGAGAAACAACGAGGTCCAATTGCTATGCTTAATCCCCCAAATTGATAAGAAAAAGAGTCTCCTATGCTAAGAATTCCCAGAACAGGCTCTGGAGAATTTGTCTCTCCAAATAATGTGAAAAGGTATGAAAAACGTAGAAAAACAGGCAACTATATATAATGTTCGGAATAGCACGGGACGAACCGCCCCAGACGCCGGGCGATTCGTCTAGTGCGGGGCGATTCGCCCCACGTCCCAGGCGATTCGCCTGGGACGTCCAGACCGACTTCAGCGAAATTTTAGTCTTCTTTTCCTTTTCGGACTCGGATTTTGCCTTCTAGTGACCTTTAAGCCTTGAAACTCGTCCCCTAGGCCTCAAATCTCATCCGGAACCTTCTAGATACTCCACGAATGTCCTCGGAACACCAAAACCTCGTCCACTTCATCAATATTGCCCATAAAAACACATTTTTCACCTAAAACTTGAAAAATGCAAAGAAAAGGGAAACGTGACACTATTCTAACAAAATGCACTAACATATAAGCTAAATTAACTTAGAGGATAGCTAAATTGGAGAAAAAGACTCGAATGAAAGTGTAAAATACACGTTCATCAAACTCCCCAAACCGAACCTTTGCTTGTCCTCAAGCAACTAAGCTAGACTCTAATGCAACACACAAAATGGAGTCTCATGCCAAATGAAATGAACTAATCTATTGAGTCTATCAAAAACTTATGAACAAAGACCATACAAATCATAACATGGATATTGGTTGAAGAATGCCTCGATTGACTCATACACATTCACATATGCACTATGTTAAACAAGATAGTCTCTCGTAACATTCTCTACCTGGACCTAGTCAGTGACGACGTACTGAAACATGTTAAAATACGAATGGTTGTCCCGTGCCTATGAAACTGAGGACTTACAACTGTTCACCAAGTTAAGACTTTCCCTCAAAGAGGTCGAACCAATACTGGCTCTATTCTACCCATCTCTCAAGCAAAGTCATAAACTAATCACCACTTCCTGAATGGCAGGACGAGGGTGGTCTAGAACAGATGACACTCAAACAATCAAAAGACAAAAAATTACAACTCGATTACGAACATTACAAGAATTGAAAAACGAGACAAACACTTTGCTAAACTGCTTTTTGGCTTTCTTTGGACCCTTCTTTGCTTTTTTGGGGTCTTTTTTCATTTTTTTTCCTCTTTTTTTTTCTTTTCCAGATTTTTTTCTTTTTCCTGGAATTTTTCCTTCTTTTTTTCGATTTTTTTTTTAAATAGCCAGTAATAGCACAACGAAAAAGAAATTACAATGACTCACAAACGACCTCCCCAAACCTATTCGAAAGAATAGGTTGAAGCACAAACTTTACAAAAAAGGAAAACAAACTCACAACACTCAAAATCGAAAAATAAGTCTAGTGATAGCGTAACCCCCTCCCCAAACCTATTCGAAAGAATAGGTTGCAAACAAAGGATCACACAATCTCACACTACCTCCTTCCTAGACATTTAGCAATCTCAAAGCAAGGTGAAGACTTGTTGCCTCTTAGGTACATAATTACACGGGAAAACAACCACAAGACTCTAACATGCATCACCCTATTATAAAGGCCTTCGTGAACCGCAGTAGAGAAAAACACCACTAAGTGATGTCGAGACTACCAAGCTTAACTAAGTGCAAACATAAATGTGACAAGCCAAGCGAGAAAAACCTCAAACAAATTCATTTAGAGATGAAACATATGGTTAAAGGTCATAACTAGTTAATCTACCCAATAAAAAAGTTCAAAAGATTTGGCAATAAACTCCACAAAAAACATGCAAGACTAAACTAGAATGAATGTAGTGTATGCAACTAAATTACTAGGAAAGCGATAAACGTGCAAATGCTAATGCAAGCAAAAGGTTTAACGAGTAATCATAAGCAAAACAAGTATAGAAATACCCAGCGATAACCCCCCCCCCCCAAACCTGAACGTCGTCGCTCGTCCCGAACGTCGAAAGTAGATTATAAGGTGAAAGCTATGTCATATATGTAACCTATATTACTCAATCAAACTCGTGAGAAACCAAAACAGCTGAGAAAAGAAGTGAAAAGATCAATAAATTAACATAATAGGGTAAAAATTGGGGTTCCGAATGAAATTCAGGAGGTTCGGATCTCTGGGTAAGCTCAAGATGATCAACCTCCCTTTGATCACTAGAAATCTCGAAGTATGGCTTCACTCGTTGACCATTCACCTTGAAAGTATTGCCCGTCTTTGGATCAAAGAGTTCTACGGCTCCATGGGGAGAAACTTTGATAATTTCGTATGGTCCATCCCAACGAGTACGGAGCTTTCCAGGAAATAGTCGAAGGCGAGAATTAAATACCAAAGATTTTTGCCCAGGAATCAGTTCCTTACGTACTATACCACGATCATGATACTTCTTGGTACGTTCTTTGTAGATCTTGGCATTTTCATAAGCACCTAGGCGTAATTCATCAAGCTCATCGAGTTGCAACAACCGTTCTTCGCCAGCTTTTCCCATATCAGGATTGAGTGCTTTGATAGCCCAATACGCCTTGTGATCCAATTCTACGGGAAGATGGCATGCTTTCCCATGCACAAGTCTGTACGGAGTGTTTCCAATCACCGTCTTGTAGCTAGTCCTGTATGCCCAAAGCGCATCATTCAATTTTCCTGCCCAATCTTTCCTGCTAGGCTTCACTACTCGCTCGAGAATCTTCTTAATTTGACGGTTGCTAACTTCAACTTGGCCCGAAGTCTGTGGATGATATGGCGTAGAAACACTATGGTGGACACCGTATTTCTTAAGAAGAGAGGCAAAGGTTCTATTGACGAAGTGCGAACCTCCATCACTGATGATTGTCCTAGGACACCCAAATCTAGAAAATATCACATCCTTCAAAAACTTCATAACAACCGCGGCGTCATTCGTTTTTGTGGGAATTGCTTCCACCCACTTAGTCACATAATCCACCGCAACAAGAATGTATCCATAACCTCCACTTGATGGAAATGGTCACATGAAATCAATGCCCCATACGTCGAAAGGTTCGACCACTAGATTCCCTTGAAGGGGCATTTCGTCTTTCTTGCCAATATTACCACCTCGTTGACATGGGTCGCAATTTTTCACAAAAGTTCGAGCATCTCGGTGCACTGTTGGCCAGAAAAATCCTGCTTGCAGTACTTTGCGAGCTGTTTTCATGCCACTATAGTGTCCACCACAATGAAGCTCATGGCAATGACTCAACACACTTTGTTGCTCTTCTTGCGGCACGCATCTTCTCAGAATTCCATCAGCTCCTTCTTTGAAAAGATGCGTATCATCCCATATGAAAGACCTGCAACGCTTGGCAAGAGCTCTCCTATCGGAGGCTGAAAAATTAGTTGGGCAAATACCCATAGCCAAATAGTTCACAATATCAGCATACCACGGCTCTTCATTAACCTTCATCAAGTGCTCATCCGGGAGATCCTCATTAATAGGAATCGAATCAACAGGGATATTTGGTATTCTAGACAAATGATCAGCTACCAAATTCTCCTTACCAGCTCTATCCACTATGGTCAAATCAAAATCTTGTAGCAATAAGACCCAACGAATTAATCTAGGCTTAGAATCTTGCTTAGCTATTAAATGTCTCAAAGCAGCATGATCAGTATGGACATTCACTGTATGACCAATCAAATAAGACCTAAACTTTTGTAAAGCAAAAACAACAGCTAAAAATTCTTTTTTAGTAGTTGTATAATTAACTTGAGCGGAGTCTAGAGTCTTACTAACATAATAAATCACACGATACTGCTTATCAACTTTTTGGCATAAAACAGCACCCATAGCAAAATTCGAAGCATCACACATAATCTCAAAAGGAAGATTCCATTCTGGTGGCACAACAATGGGAGCAGAAACAAGCTTTTCCTTAAGGGTATTAAAAGCAACTAGGCACTCATCAGAAAAATGGAAAACCACATCTTTTGCAAGCAAGCTACTTAATGGTTTATCAATTTTCGAAAAATGCTTAATAAACCTCCTATGAAACCCTACATGACCAAGAAAAGACTGCAATTCTTTCACACAAGTAGGTGGGGGAAGTTTTTCAATGATTTCGATCTTAGCCTTGTCTACCTCAATACCTCGTTCAGAAACTACATGTCCTAGAACAATGCCTTCCCTAACCATGTAATGACTTTTCTCCCAGCTTAAAGTTAAATTGCATTCAATGCACCTTTTCAAAACAAGATCTAATCTATGCAGACATTCATCAAACGAATCACCAAAAAGAGAAAAATCATCCATGAAAACTTCAACAAACTTAGTTACCATATCAGGGAAAACAGAGAGCATGCACCTTTGGAAAGTGGTGGGGGCGTTACATAGCCCAAACGGAATCCTCCTATAGGCAAACGTCCCGAATGGGCAAGTGAATGTCGTCTTCTCTTGATCCTCCGGTGCAATCGGGATCTGGTAGAAACCTGACAAGCCATCAAGAAAACAATAGAATTTCCGCCCCGCAAGACAGTTTAGCATGTCATCTATAAATGGCAAAGGGAAGTGGTCTTTCTTAGTGGAGGCATTTAATCTTCTATAATCAATGCACATCCGCCATCCAGTGGTTTTCCTAACCGGTACTAACTCTCCCTTCTCATTCTCTTCTACCGTGACCCCTGACTTTTTAGGAACTACATGAACAGGGCTCACCCATCGACTATCAGGAATGGGGTAAATCATATCGGCATCTAGCAACTTAATTACTTCTTTCTTTACCACCTCTTGCATGGGCTGATTTATCCTACGCTGAGGTTACCTAACGGGTTTGGCATCTTGTTCTAGAGTGATGTTGTGCACACACCGAGTAGGGCTAATTCCCTTGATATCACTAATCCCCCATCCTATAGCTGCAGAATTTTCTCTCAAAATTTCAACTAGCCTACTTTCTTCATCGCTGAAAAGATGTGAGGAGACTATCACAGGCTTTTTCTGATTCTCTCCTAAGTAGACATACTTGAGGTGTGCAGGGAGAGGCTTCAATTCTAAGCTAGGCTCTTCATGAAATTTGCTTTCTTCCTCTTCTTCATCTAAGGGTTCAACCACTTCTTCTCCTACGGGAATTTCTGGGGGTACTATCCATCATTTCAACTAATTCCCTTGCTTCTTCGGACATGTAACACGTCTCAACCTGCATGGTCAGTGCCTCCTCAAGAGGTTCAATATTATCATGGTGATGAGGAAATTCAGAAAGTATAGAATTAAAGCAGTCAACGAAATTTAACTCATCCATACCATCTTTATTTACCTCCGCATTGCAACCTACCAATTGAATTTTCTCACCCATTACCTCCATAGAGATCTTCTTGCCTTTGAGTTCAAGGCACGTGTTGGTAGTTGCCATGAATGGACTCCCAAGTAGTACCACGTGTTCGCAAATATGGCTCTTTCCCTCGTCTGCAGACTTCATTACCACAAAATCAGCTGGAATTATCAATTTGTCCACTTTCACAAGGATATCTTCTATTATCCCAACTGGCCTCTTCACGCTTTGGTCCGCCATTTGGACAACCATATCAGCTGGTGTCAATTCACCGAGATCTAAGGCCTTGTATACTGAATAGGGCATTAAGTTAATGCTAGCGCCCAAGTCAAGCATAGCCTTCGTGGTACGACCATTCCCCAAAGCGATGTTGATGATGAAACTTCCAGGATCTCTTTTCTTCACAGGTAACTCGGCAATTGAATTCACCGTCTCAACCTCATTAACTTCCTTTCCTGTAGTAACCCTTTTGTTGTTCTTCATCTCACGAAAGAATTTCGTATAAGCCGGAAAGTTTTGGATTAACTCCAAGAGAGGCACATTAACTTCAACTTTTGAGAGGCGTTGGAATAGAGGTGACTCTTGAATATCCTTCTTGGCTGGCTTGATCCAACTTGGGAATGGCACATGTGGTTTCGGGGGCACATATGGGTTAGAGGATTTGTGAAGTATCCCCGGATTAGGAGTGCCCCCTTCGACCTCATCATCAACCACATCTTCTTCAGATGGTTTTGGTTCATCATCCTTCTCTTGAGGTTCTTTGGAACTTTCACTAACTTCTTGTTCTGTGCTTGGTCCTGCATTGTTAGTCTCAGAAGATTTAATATGTTTAGGACGCACGAAGTTAGGAATTTTGGTCATCTTTCCTCCACGGAGTAGTAGATTCACTTCTTCGTACTTAGGTTCCTCAGTAGAATCTGATTTGAGAGGTTTAGGATCGAGAGAATCAACTTCGGGTGTCGGAACAGGGGAGCTGGGGTCGTCCAGCCCCCCTGGAGCTTTGATGAATGTGTATTTTACACTTTCATTCGAGTCTTTTTCACCTATTTTAGCTATCCTCTATGTTAATTTAGCTATATTTTAGTGCATTTTATTAGAATAGTGTCACGTTTCCCTTTAGATTTTATTTTACAGGTTTTGGTTGAAATTCGAGGATTTCCGGGCAATTATATTGAAGTTGACAAGGAATTGGTGTTCCAGAAGCCTATTTGGAGTATCTGAAGGTTTCCGGATAGGATTTGGAGTCTAGGGGCCGAATCTGAAGGGTAGAAGGCTACTAGAAGTCAGAAACCGATTCCGAAAAGGGGAAGAAATCCAAAAACGCGTCGAAAATGCGGAATTCCGCGAAAAACCCGTCGGGCGAACCGCCGCAGATGTTGGGCGACCGCCCCACACCGGGCGAACCGCCGGGTGTGTGGGGCGAACCGCCCCACAATAATTCGAAGCCTATATATAATTGCTCAGTTTTCTCCGAAAATCATATCTTTCCAGACCAACTTTCTCACCTCTCTCTGTAGTTTTAGGTAGGGACTTCCCAGAGCCTGTTCTGGGGGTCCGTAGCTTAGGGGACTCTTTTTCATAGCAGTTTGGAGCTCGTAGGATCGCAATCATCCGGAGACTGACAACCTTCGGTAACTTTGTATCTTACAATTTTATTCTACTTATTTTATTATATTATTTCAACATGTTTTCTTCTATGATTTCTGTTGATTGCATGCCTATTATGAGTAGCTAAACTTATCGTTGGTGGTAGTATGTGAATTCTTAGCGAAGGGAAGGTAATCATGCTAATGGTTATATCGCGCATTATACTCCGTATCATTGCTTTATTTCGTTGATCAGGCACAACCTAAATTCTCGTATGTTGTATTAATTATTATGCACAATTGGACCCTCGTCGACCTATTCGCGAGTTTATCTTCGTAGTGTTGAATAATTACGGAACACATTAGGACGATAGTGATTGACTTGTCAGACCAATTATCTTCGTAGTGCTTAATAATTGCAACAGGACACTAGATTGATTCAAAGATCTCTATGCAAAACCGAGGAATTTATGCATGACTATCGAACCGTTATGCTAAGAAGGATCATACTATCACCAATCTCCATTATCTTCTAGAAAACCCTTTTTGCTATCTGTCTGCTGTTTTATATTCCAAATTAGATTTGATAAAGCTAGTTATAGTCCTGAGAGAACGACACTCGAGTCATTCTACTGCTACACTACGGTTTTCGTTGTAGTTGTGGATTGCCTTTGGCTAAATACAAATATTATTTGCTGAATCCGGAACCGACAAATCCGCGTTCATCAAATTGGCGCCGTTGCCGGGGACTATACTCCTTTGTTCTGTTTAATTTGTTTATATTTTCAGCTTTCGATTCCTAAATCTATTAGTTTTAGTTTTCCTTTTCAATCTCTCTCTGATACTCCTTTCCTAGCTTGTCACAGATATTCAGGTCTTGTGATGGCTCGCCCACTTTTGAAATCATGGGTTCAACCCAACAAAGCACTGATGAGAGGTCCGGCTATTGTTCTTTCGGCTGCAACTCGAGATTTGGAAATCAAAAGTTGCATGTACCAGCAACTCCCGAGGTTCTATGGGTTGGCTAGGGAAGATGTTATGGGATACCTGAATGATATTGACGATTTTATCAACAATCTTCCAAGGCCCGGAGCAGGGATAACGGACGATAAGCTAAGGATGAAGGTTTTTGCTATCGGGCTTGGTGATAAAGCCAAGGCATGGTTAGGCTCTCTGGAAGCCGGATAACTAGACACCTGGGACAAGGTGTATTCTGCTTTTATGGAGAAATACTTTCCTCACACATTGACTACCGCGCTTAAGGCGCAAATCACAGGATTCAAACAGGACTATAATGAGACCATCTACACCGCTTTCGAGAGGTTCAAGGACCTCATGCACAAGTGTCCACACCATGGTTTTGGGCTTCCTGATCTTGTCCAGCACTTCTACAATGGACTCACATATGAGAGTCAACAGGTGGTGGATTTCCAATGCCGTGGTACTATCTGGGAAGAGACCGCCGAGGATGTGTGGGTGTGTTTCGAAAGGCTTGCTAAAGGATCTCAATCCAAGGATCCAAGAGCAATGGTTAGAAGGCGTGGACCTGAGGCTCCACCAAACCAGGAGATCCCAATGCATGAAGTGAATGGTGTGAGTGGCAATAGGTTCGAAGGTTTTGCCAATCAGATGAGGCAAGCTCTAAGTGGCCTAATCGGAACTTCTCTCTCCAACGAGGTATGTAGGGTGTGCAAGAATTATGGGCATGGGGCTCATATGTGTAGATCAGATCTAGCACGAGAAGATGTTCACTTGGGAAACCGTAGTAATCGTACTCCTAAGGACGAAGCATCTACATCCAAGTCAGCAACTCTCTTGGATAATTTAAAGAAATTGGTGGATTTCACCCAAGTGTTTTTGAAGAGATACGAGGAGGATTCGGCAAAGATCAATGCTCGTCTGGAATGTGTATTTTACACTTTCATTCGAGTCTTTTTCACCTATTTTAGCTATCCTCTATGATAATTTAGCTATATTTTAGTACATTTTATTAGAATAGTGTCACGTTTCCCTTTAGATTTTATTTTACAGGTTTTGGTTGAAATTCGAAGATTTCCGGGCAATTATATTAAAGTTGACAAGGAATTGGTGTTCCAGAAGCCTATTTGGAGTATCTGAAGGTTTCCGGATAGGATTTGGAGTCTAGGGGCCGAATCTGGAGGTTAGAAGGCTACTAGAAGTCAGAAACCGAGTCCGAAAAGGGGAAGAAATCCAAAAACGCGTCGAAAACGCGGAATTCCGCGAGAAAAAGCTGGGGGCGAACCGCCGCACAGCTAGGGTGAACCGCCCCGTGGTATTTCGGGGCCTATATATAGTTGCTCAGTTTTCTCCAAAAATCATATCTTTCCAGACCTTCTCTCTCACCTCTCTCTATAGTTTTAGGTAGGAACTTCCTAGGGCCTGTCCTGGGAGTTTTGTAGCTTAGGGGATACTTTTTCATAGCAGTTTGGAGCTCGTAGGATCGCAATCATCCGAAGATTGACAACCTTCGGTAACTTTGTATCTTACAGTTTTATTCTACTTATTTTATTATATTCTTTCAACATGTTTTCTTCTATGATTTCTGTTGATTGCATGCCTATTATGAGTAGCTAAACTTATCGTTGGTGGTAGTATGTGAATTCTTAGCGAAGGGAAGATAATCATGCTAATGGATATATCGCGCATTATACTCCGTGTCATTGCTTTATGTCGTTGATCAGGCACAACCTAAATTCTCGTATGTTGTATTAATTATTATGCACAATTGGACACTTGTCGACCTGTGTGCGAGTTTATCTTCGTAGTGTTGAATAATTACGGAACACATTAGGACAATAGTGATTGACTTGTCAGACCAAATCATCTTCGTAGTGCTTAATATTTGCAACAGGACACTAGATTGATTCAAAGATCTGTATGCAAGACCGAGGAATTTATGCATGATTATCGACCCGTTATGCTAAGAAGGACCATACTATCACCAATCTCCATTATCTGCTAGAAACCCCTTTGCTATCTGTTTGCTGTTTTTATATTCTAAATTAGATTTGATAAAGCTAGTTATAGTCCTGAGAGAACGACACTCGAGTCATTCTACTGCTACACTACGGTTTTCGTTGTAGTTGTGGATTGCCTTTGGCTAATTACAAATTTATTTGATCAGTTGGAATCCGACAAATTCTGGTTCATCAATCAATTGGAAGCTAGAGCTAGTAGAGAGCAAGGGAAGTTACATAGAAGCACTGAGGGGTCCATGTCGATCAACTTGGTGGGAGATCAACCAGTGGAAATCACCATTAAGCAAGTTGCTAAGTGCGAGTGTTACAAGGACGAAGAGCCTCCACTAGCCAAGGAAGAAGAGAAGGACCTTGGTACTGATGAGAGTGGAACGAAGCAAGAGAATCCCGAGCCACTCCCTCAAAGTTTCGATGTTAAGGTCGGAATTGGCGAACTTGAAGATGTCCGTGCAACACTAGACACGTGATCTTACTCCAACGTGCTTCCTTTGAATGTGTTTGAGAAGAGTAACCTTGGAGAACTATCTGACCATAGGGCGATTGTGCAACTGGCGGATGGATCCTTTGTGAGACCCGAAAGCGTTGTGAAAAATGTGTTGGTCAAGATTGGTGAAGCATCTGTATACACCAATTTTGTAGTTATGCCGGCGTCTGCACCTGGGACGGGGGATGTCATTCTCTTGGGACGAACGTTCTTGACTAAACTACGCTCCGTGATGGACATCTACCAAAGAACTTGCACCATCGAAGTGGACGGAAAGCAACACGTGTTGCACGCCATATCTGATCCGCCCGATATTTCTTTCACTACTCTCTACTGTGGTCTTGCAGCCTATATTCTTTCTTATTCACAGGTTCATGGCATGGAGAGGAGATCAATGAAGGGGAAGCCTAGTACCCGCAAAAAGAAGAGATAGGCGCAGACAGGAGTCGAGTCAAAGACTTTAAACAATGACGCTATCCGGGAGGCAACCCGGAGATTTTATCGCTTTCTTTACCGCTTTAAATTTTATCTCACGAGTTTGATTGAGTATTATAGGTCAATTATACAAGCATTAGCTCTCACCTTGGATCCACTTTCGACGTTCGGGACGAGCGACGACGTTCAGGTTTGGGGAGGAGGATATCGTGAAGTTTTTGGCATTTGCACGTTTACTGCTTTCCTAGGATAGTCTTGCATGTTTTATATGGAGTTTATTGCCGAATTTTTTTGAACTTTTTTATTGGGTAGATCATCTAACTATGCCATTAATCGTATGCTTCATCTCTATGAAATTGTTTGAGGTTTTTCTCGCTTGGCTTGTCACATTTATGTATTGCATTTAGTTAAGCTTGGTAGTCTCGACATCACTTAGTGGTGTTTTCTCTACTGCGGTTCACGAAGGCCTTTATAATAGGATGATGCATGTTAGGGTCTTATGGTTGTTTTCACGAGTAATTATGTACCTAAGAGGTTGTGTGATCCTTTGTTTATAACCTATTCTTCCGAATAGGTTTGGGGAGGGGGTTACACAATCATTAGACTTGTTTCTTTTTTTCGTAACGTGAGTTTATTTTTTGTTTTTCCGTAAATTTTGTGCTCCAACCTATTCATTCGAATAGGTTTGGGGAAGTCGTGTGAGTCATTTTGTTTCTCTTTTTGTTATGCTACTACTGGCTAGAAAAATCGAAAAAAAAAAGAAAAAAATTCCAGGAAAAAAGAAAAAAAAAAGGAAAAAAGAATCTGGAAAGAAAAAAAAAGAAAAAAAAGAAAAGACCCCAAAACAGCAAAGAAGGGTCCAAAAAAGAAAGCAAAATAGCAGTTTAGCAAAGTGTTGAGTCTTTTCAATTTTGTAATGTTCGTGTTGTAATTTTCTAGTTTTTATCTTTTTTGTCTTGAGTGTCATCTGTTCTAGACCACCCTCGTCCTGCCATTCAGGAAGTGGTGAATAGCTTAAGACTTTACTTAAGAGATGGGTAGAATAGGGGAGTGTTATCTTTTATAGGGAACCCTCCTTCGTTTGATGAGAGCCAGTACTGGTTTGACCTCTTTTGAGGGAAAGTCTTAACATGGTGGAACAGCAGTAAGTCCTCAGTTTCATATGCACGGGGCAACCATTCGTATCTTAGCATGCTTTATTACGTCGTCACTGACTAGGTCCAGGTAGAGAATGTTACGAGAGACTATCTTGTCTTTACATAAGTGCTTATGTGGATGTGTATAAGTCAATCGAGTTATTCTTCAACCTATATTCGTGCTTTGATTTATATGGTTTTTGTTCATATGTTACTTGATAGATTCAGTAGATTAGTTCATTTTATTTGGCATGAGACTCCATTTTGTGTCTTGCATGTTTTTTGCATTAGAGTCTAGCTTAGTTGCTTGAGGACAAGCAAAGGTTCGGTTTGGGGAGTTTGATGAATGTGTATTTTACACTTTCATTCGAGTCTTTTTCACCTATTTTAGCTATCCTCTATGTTAATTTAGCTATATTTTAGTGCATTTTATTAGAATAGTGTCACGTTTCCCTTTAGATTTTATTTTACAGGTTTTGGTTGAAATTCGAGGATTTTCGGGCAATTATATTGAAGTTGACAAGGAATTGGTGTTCCAGAAGCCTATTTGGAGTATCTGAAGGTTTCCGGATAGGATTTGGAGTCTAGGGGCCGAATCTGGAGGGTAGAAGGCTACTAGAAGTCAGAAACCGAGTCCGAAAAGGGGAAGAAATCCAAAAACGCGTCGAAAACGCGGAATTCCGCGAAAAACCCGCCGGGCGAACCGCCGCAGATGTGGGGCGAACCGCCCCACACCGAGCGAACCGCCGGGTGTGTGGGGCGAATCGCCCCACAATAATTCGAAGCCTATATATAGTTGCTCAGTTTTCTCCGAAAATCATATCTTTCTAGACCTACTTTCTCACCTCTCTCTGTAGTTTTAGGTAGGGACTTCCCAGAGCCTGTTTTGGGGGTCCGTAGCTTAGGGGAATCTTTTTCATAGCAGTTTGGAGCTCGTAGGATCGCAATCATCCGGAGATTGACAACCTTGGGTAACTTTGTATCTTACAGTTTTATTCTACTTACTTTATTATATTCTTTCAACATGTTTTCTTCTATGATTTATGTTGATTGCATGCCTATTATGAGTAGCTAAACTTATCGTTGGTGGTAGTATGTGAATTCTTAGCGAAGGGAAGGTAATCATGCTAATGGCTATATCGCGCATTATACTCCGTGTCATTGCTTTATTTCGTTGATCAGGCACAACCTAAATTCTCGTATGTTGTATTAATTATTATGCACAATTGGACCCTCGTCGACCTATTCGCGAGTTTATCTTCGTAGTGTTGAATAATTACGGAACACATTAGGACGATAGTGATTGACTTGTCAGACCAATTATCTTCGTAGTGCTTAATAATTGCAACAGGACACTAGATTGATTCAAAGATCTCTTTGCAAGACCGAGGAATTTATGCATGATTATCGACCCGTTATGCTAAGAAGGATCATACTATCACCAATCTCCATTATCTGCTAGAAAACCCTTTTTGCTATTTGTCTGCTGTTTTATATTCCAAATTAGATTTGATAAAGCTAGTTATAGTCCTGAGAGAACGACACTCGAGTCATTCTACTGCTACACTACGGTTTTCATTGTAGTTGTGGATTGCCTTTGGCTAAATACAAATATTATTTGCTGAATCCGGAACCGACAAATCCGCGTTCATCAAGTTTGGGGGGGGGGGCAATTCATCCCCGGCCTTGGGCGGTTCGCCTGGGGCGGGCCGAGTCGCCCCCAGCGTGCTGCCTGTGGGAGGCGATTTGCCCCCCACACTTGGCGATGCGCCCCCCACCTCCAGGGGGCGTCTTCGTCTAAAATCTTCTCTTCTTCAGGTTGATGAACCTCCTCTGCCTTTTCACACTTCAACAAGCTAAATTCCTCCATAAGTTGCTCAGTTACTTCGACTGCTTCAAAAACCTTTTCGATGCGAAGATTGTTTTCAACTTGCCCTGCGTGTGCTATCCCAAAAACATTCTCAATGGCCTTAATCCCTGCGTAATATGCAAGTTCATCCTCCTCACTGATATCTTCGTCTTCAGAATATCCTTCGTATAAGCCTTTAGTTTCGCCCCGATTTGAATTCCCATTGGTGACTTGACTCGACATTAGCCTCTCAGATTGTGCAGAACCACTGGCGTACCTTTGAAAGACATTCTCTGCCTCTTCAACTGTACATTCTTCTAATCCTCCACACATCCCATCCACTTGAAGCCTAACATCATCACGTAGACCACCAACAAAATACCAAATCAGCTCCCCGTCGTCGAAACGGTGATGGGGGCACTCACGTTTATACAACTCAAAACGTTCGTAGGTATCACAAAACCGCTCATACTCTCCTTGCTTGAAGTGTTCGATCCTATTTCGTAAGGCAATTGTCTCATGGTAAGGCATAAATCGCGCCAAGAACTCCTCTACTACTTGGCTCCATGTTTTCAGCGATCCCGGTGCTAACCTGGATATCCAAAGCCTTGGCTCATATCCGAGAGCGAAAGAAAATAATCTCCTGCACAATTGGTCCTCAGTGAACCCCTTTGCTGGAACTTTTGCTATTTCTTCCTCATAGGATCTGATGAAACTTAACGGATTCATCCCCACTCCATCTTCGAACCTTGTTATACTTCTCACTACAGAACTCGTTACCTCATACCCTGATAACTCTTCTTCCAAGTATATAGCTGACCCTTTCTTAACTTGCGATAATGTAGGTGTCAAGCGAGCTTTTAAGGTCGTCATACCTGGAAATCTTGAACAGGAGTAACTCAAAACTGAAAATTAGTCTCGTTAGAAGTCTCGAAAATCAAGAAAATTTCTAGAATTCACCTAAAAAATTGAAAAAGACTAATTAAACTACTAACTCTGAGCATTGAATGCTGAAAATATAAATAAGCTAAACAGAAAAAAGGAGTATAGTCCCCGACAGCGGCGCCAATTTGATGAAACGAGATTGTCAGACTCAATTAATCAACTAAATTTGTTTTTAGCCAAAGGCAATTCACAACTACAACGAAAAAACCAAGGTACGTAGTGTAGAAGTAAAATAACCTCGAGTGTCGATCTCTAAGGACTATAACTAGCTTTATCTAATTTAACTTAAACTATAAACTCATCAAACGACTTAGCACAGATTTTCTTATCAGTAATAATGAAAGTTAGCGATTGTATGATCATTCAAAGCATCAGGTTAATAATCATGCATGAAGTACTTGAACGTTTGCATAGAAATCTAAGATCATGAATTGTCCAATGTGTTTCGTTCAATTCAACACTACGAAGATAGAGGGCTTAGATAGATCAAAGAAATAAAGTAATAAGTCAAGTCTGAATCGCGTTACAGCCAATCATGCATAATCAAGAACCCTAGCTAAGAAATCGCATACTATCACCAACGATAGATTTAGCTAATCATAGATAAATTGCAATCAACAAGAATCAAAGCAAGATATAATGAAAACATGTTGAAAGAAATAAATAAAAGTAGAAAAATCGTGAGATACAATGTTACCGACGAAGGTTGTCAATCTCCGAAGAATTGCTAACTCACAAGCAAGAATTAAGAAACAACGAGGTCCAATTGTTATGCTTAATCCTCCAAATTGATAAGAAAAAGAGTCTCCTATGCTAAGAATTCCCAGAACAGGCTCTGGAGAATTTGTCTCTCCAAATAATGTGAAAAGATATGAAAAACGTAGAAAAACAGGCAACTATATATAATGTTCAGAATAGCACGGAGCGAACCGCCCCAGACGCCGGGCGATTCGCCCCACGTCCCAGGCGATTCGCCTGGGACGTCCAGACCGACTTCAACGAAATTTTAGTCTTCTTTTCCTTTTCGGACTCGGATTTTGCCTTCTAGTGACCTTTAAGCCTTGAAACTTGTCCCCTAGGCCTCAAATCTCATCCGGAACCTTCTAGATACTCCACGAATGTCCTCAAATCTCATCCGGAACCTTCTAGATACCCCTAGGCCTTAAAACCTCGTCCACTTCATCAATATTGCCCATAAAAACACGTTTTTCACCTAAAACCTGAAAAATGCAAAGAAAAGGGAAACGTGACACTATTCTAACAAAATGCACTAAAATATAAGCTAAATTAACCTAGAGGATAGCTAAATTGGTGAAAAAGACTCGAATGAAAGCGTAAAATACACGTTCATCAATAAGTGATGTATGTGCTTTTGCTTTCTTATTATACTACAGTCTCCCCAAAGTTGGCATTTTTATTGATTCTGTTCTAAAGCAAGGAAAATACATACTCTATTTGATTTTTGAATTAGGTTACTTGTACCCGTTACTGTTTATAACCTTTCTTATAAGGGTAGACATAATTTTCCAGTTCCTAGGTCCTTTATTACCCACAATCTGCAGAAGTGTCTGTAAATCACTGCATTATTTTCCACACATAAGAACATATCTAATAAATAATCTTTGTAAACGGTTATGGGGAGCAAGTGTGAAGTTGATAGATGACAGGCCAGATTCGACAGAGAAAATCATACAGATATCAGGTACTCCAGAACAAGCTAAGCGAGCTTAGAGTTTGCTTTAAGGGTTCATTTTAAGCAGGAAGTCTTACATCTCTATTTCTATATGCTTTATAAAAAAGCTCAATATAGGTTGTTTTTTACATTTATGTGACGCGGCTCCAATTTGCCCAGCTGAAGAAGATGGACCTGAATCCAACTATGCAGCAACAGATATCCCGGAAAGGACCCAACTTTTCGAGATTATGTTCGTTCATGCTATGACGTTGTTGCACATTATCCAGGGAGGCGGAGATAGGTAGGTGATCCTGCCTGTTCAGTTAATGATAGCCTCCATATGAGAAACAAAAAGAATGTAGAACATGGAACTTGCAGTTATCAAATGTGATGTTATTGTTGTTTGTTTTAAGTTATGTCGTAGTATCTGATTGGTTTAGTAAATTGCAATTTTGGTCCCCTAACTCGCCGTCCTCCGCGAGTTTGGTCCCAAGTGGATTCGCAAAATGCAAAAAAAATCCCATTTGCAAATACGATCCCGTATTTATACGGTTTTGCTTAGTTGGCTGCTTGGTGGCTTAGGGATAAGCTGATGTGGAAATGGGGGAAAATCAATCCTCATCAATTGTATTTGTATGCACATATACTATATGAATGTTAATCTGTGGATGAAAACAGGACGAGAATCAAGATTTATGGTAATAATGGATCGTACGTAGAGTACTACATGAAGGAACACGTAAACTTATCAATTGAGCAAGCACAAGAGCATGTAATGGATTTTCCGATTCAGATTCTTCTCTGTTGACCCAAGAAACAGCTGATACAAACTCCACCATAATTTCATCCCTCAGAGATCCCAACATGTACAATCTAATCTTCTCATCATATTTTCCGATTCGGATTCTTCAACCCGCCCAACACCACCAACCGCTCTCCAGATACCATATAATGGATCGCCACAAACAGGTGTTCGTAACGATTTACGCCAAGTAATTCTATTTCCTTTGCTCTGTTTCTTGATCTTCCTTTGCTCTGTTTCTTGATCTTCCATCTCCACCATATTCGCCTGACTGGAGGTCAAGACTGAGTTTCTTGATCTTCTTATCTCCCATCTCCACCTTCAATTTCAATGAATTTGGGTGAAATTGGTGCAATTGAAAATTTGGGAATTAGGGTTCTAATGAATTGGGATCGATTTGGGGTGTGAAATCTGAGTAATATAACACTTGCCACGCAACATAACGAACGGGACGAGAAAGGGACCAAAATCGCGAACTGAATTCGTGCGAATCCGAGTTGTAAGTCCAGTCAGACGCTTTCGTGGCACTTGGGACCAAATTCGTGAATTTTTTGGTCCCTTAACTCGATTTAGGATGTTTTATGCGAATTTGCGAATCGACTAGGGACCATATTTACGGAGGATGTCGAGTTAGGGGACCAAAATTGCAATTTTCCCGTAACAAGGAATGTATCAACTCTTGTTTTTTCACAGCACCAAAGCATTTTTCTCTTATTTTCCATTCGCAAAATTTCTAGAATTCGCATTTCTCTACGGCTTAATGTTATGATTTATGATGCTTTGTAAATGGAAAGATTTGTACAAGTTATCCGTTTCGTCACCACTTTCATGAAATCGTTAGATATGAATAGGTTAGATACCTGTGACTCGATTATATACTTCCTAATATATCCGTACTATATATTCCCACGCCACCTTAATATATTCTTATAACATTCTCAGTGACCCGAAGAACAACAAATAAATGCCAATCACAACAATAAAAGATTCATTTGATGCGGATAAAATTGAATAGAACTAATCATAGTTTCAATTTCAACATTTATAATTACGTTTAATTGTTTTAATATTTTTAATATGTACCGTAAAGTTGCAACGCCAAGTGACCATTTACTTTTCAAATAATATAATATGTTATTTGAGGAATTTGAAAACATGCTTATACAAGCTTTTTTTTGTTTCTTTATTTTAAAGCTTATACAAATAACATTGCATCAGACAAGAACATGCAACGTATGTGGAATCAATATACTATTGCGAAAAAACGCTTCACACGCTGCGGTTTCTAGTAATTTCTAGTAATTACTAAGGCTAAGGATATTATCCAGTACTCAAACATAACAAGTTAACAACAACATGCTAATTCGTTAAGCTAGAGATTTGTGAAGAAGAGAAAGTAATAGTTCAATTGTTGACTTGCTATAAAGAGTTCAGGAAATTGCAAGTAAATTGGGATTTTGATGATTAATTTTTAGTAAATTCCAAATTACACCCCAGAATTTTGAATATTACATGAATTTTGGTTAGACTGATACATTAACCCAAAGCCAGAACCCCAATAAACGACTAGATGAACTGAATGTAATGTGGATTGGTCTGAGTTCCATGGCATGGAAGAAAGGAATGGAGAGAAAGACAGATGAATCAATCAGTAGCCAATCGAGCAGTAGATTTTCCAGCCCAGTCTACCTATAAAATTGTACAATCAGACATGAGAGAGGGCAGAATTCGGTACAAAAAATTAGCGAAATCGAATTCGTAAAAAATGCCATACCAAAAACCGAACCCTTTAGTATTGTTTCGGTATTTTGGTTCGAAATTTTGGTATTTCAGTTCGATTTTTCGGTACTCGGTATTTTAATTTTGAACAGCCCTAGATTGTGCCCCATATTTTGGAATAGGCCAAGTTTCATGTGTGAGATTTTTTTAATGCATGCTATATTTTGTCATAGAGTGAGAAGCCCCAATAATCAAGAATAAGTTAAGAGAGAAGGAAGTAAACAGAGATTGATAAGCTCTATTTTCAGTGCATTGATTAAGGTCTGTAACAGAGCTAGATTAATCTTCGAAAACAGAGACTAATGAGCTCTTTAATCAAGCTCTGTTTTCAGATCTTAATCAAGCTATGTTTTCGGAGCTTATTAAGCTATGTTTTTCCATTTCCCCTCTCAAAAGATAGTTTATGTCGTCACAATGTGTTTGGAGTGTGTTTTTTTTTTCATTTGGAAGTATTTACACAGGATGTGGAAGTGACTTGGCCTTAGGTGGAACATATAGTTGACATGGCAGCTGAGAAATGGTGTGTATATGCTAATTTAGCGCTCAGAGCTTCCATACGGCAAATTATATGCCAGAAAAGGACTCATTTCGTTGAGTTCGGGACCAAAAACAATGGGGACCGAGACATAAGGGACCAAAAGTGAATTTTTCTTGAGCGTGGAGGGTCCACAGAAACATCCAATTGTGCTTCGCATTGGGTACAAATGCCTCTTGAACTTCGGTTACATTTTTGGGGTTTTAGATCATCTTGTCGAAGATTGTGATGGATATTCGGAGTCCACGGATGAGACTGGTAGGCTTGATGAATCCAAGTTAGACAATGGAGATTGGTTGTGTGTTTTACCTCCAAATCAGCCGGAAAGGCTATTGGGTAGCCCATCACAGGGTGGAAGTCGACCTTGTAAAAAAATTCATGTTCGCGAAAGATAAATTTGAACTTCTTCCCACTGAATCAAAGTAAAAAATAACAAAAACAGTGAATTCAAATTCAACAAACAGAGAATATACACACAATATAAAAATTCAATACATACGCCAACATAGCTTTACGGCTGCCATCAAGACCGGAAATTGCCAATTTCATGAGAATGTGCTTTTGCACGTTAAAAGCTAGATCATTCCAGTTCAACATCTCCATGGATGATGTAATTCCAATCGTAGACAAAGAGTATAATAATTCGGAATCTAAGTTATAGGAGAGTGATAATTATTTTAACACATTTAGACCCATCGAAAATTAGGAATCTAAGTTTATACATTCGAACAACAACTTTAAAATAGATTCTTCGTTAATATAACTTATTTCGTTGATTGACAAATAACACCAACGAATAAATTTTTCCTTAATTTAACAGGCATAATAATTGTAATTGTTTGAAATCACGTTTAACTACAAAGTGCTAAGTGGAAAATCGATTTCTACACAACTTACATAGCAATAGTTTCGTAGGAGAATCAGTCAAAAGTAAATATCAACCATAGAAAATTTTCCATAACATAGAAACTTCAAAATGAAATCTAAATTAAAATAAATCCAAATAACAATCAAACACAATAAAATGGAAATTAATAGAAAACATTTTCCATATCAGAGTACGTCATCATCGCGCAAAATGGATTTGTAGTATGGGGGCAACAAATAGACTCGAGTCTCAAAGTCTGCCTTGCAAGCTATGCATGTCAGATGACGCCTAATTTCCTGAAGTGGAACCGGATTATCCCTGCAAAATCTTGGACTATGCAATCGATTCCGGTGGGTGCCGTTGTGATGTGTCTCCAATCTCCAACACAAATTGAACCGCCACACCTCTAGCATTGCTTTTCCACCATTGGATTCATAAATAGCCATAAGCTCATCAAATCCAGCTTTACGCATTTCTCTCGCTGTGCCAAGCAGTTTCACAATGCATGAAATATAAGTTGCTTGTGGATGCACACCTCGAACAACCTTTTCGAGAAGATAATCCATTTGCTTGTACATTCCATACTCGAAAATATCAACCTACACAATGAAAAATATAACATTAACAACTTACACAACACAACATGTCTAAATCTGAAATAAAAATTTTAGGGAACAAACCAAAAGCATCCGATAAAAACTCTCCGGATTGCCAGCAATATAGCATTCTATCATGAACTCCTGTTCGCATGAGGTAGGCACCTTATTTGGCAACCTTGGAATCTTATTAAAGTTCAATTTAGAGTTGTGAAAGAGTTTTTCAATCAGAAGAGGTTGTATAAAGCTGCAAATTGCACTCTTGTGACTCTCATTCAAAAATCAAAGGAGGCTAAATCTATGGAAGAGATCAGACCTATCTCATGCTGTACCACTCTATATAAAATTATCTCCAAGATTCTTACTGAACGGTTGGGTAAGATATACTATCCGGGGGGGGTCCCTTCAGAGGTGTTAGTTGATAAACAGGGTTTAAGGCAAGGAGATCCAGTGTCACCTCTTTTCTTTGTAATTGTCATGGAGTACCTTCATAGAGTGTGTTGGTCCCTTTAAACAACAAGAAAAGACTAGAGGGCGGAGGGGTGGGGGTGAATAGTCTTTTCAAACTTTTCGTCGTATAAAACTTTCTCAGCAAGTACTTATTACTTTTCAGTAATGAGTTTGCTGATACTTAACTTTCTCAGCAAGTGCTTATTACTTTTCACTAATGAGTTTGCTAATACTTAAAAACAGAGTGCGGAAGTCTTTTACAATAAGTGATTTTGTTAGTAAGCTAGTTTCAGCAAGTAAACAGATTGACAGTGTAAAACAATGTAGCTTGATGAAAAATAACTGCAGGAATGTAAATCACACATACACTTTTATAGTGGTATCTGAGAGTGGCGTAATCTCTCAACTAATCCACTATGATAAGATATGAGGTTCCTTACAAATCCTATCACTAATGATTCTCAGAAACCAAAGCACACTTGCCTTGTTTCCAACCTAAACTAGAGAACTAAACATTGTTCTCCACCAAACTTGGGACACTTAATCAGCAAAACTATGCTTGATTAATTCCCCCTGAATTCCACACCTGAATAAGGGTGTTTATCAGTTAGAGAGGTTTGGAATGAGATGACTTGAACATAATTTTGCAGCTATAACAAGTAATCTAAAGAAACACAACTTGTTATACTTTGTAGTAAGCAAGTTTGTTGTTTCTGGTGTCAAGACTTGTTCGTGTTTAGAAGAATGAACACTTAACTAATTTCTTAGCTTTCAATGTTCTACTTCTTCACAAGTAGCTTTTGTTTCAAGCTTAAGTCTTGGAACGGATCAATAGGCAGTAAAGAGTAGAGAAGGATTTGAGTGTTTAAAGCACAAGCGAGAGTTTGATCACGTTGTTGACACACCCTTCTACTCAGACTAAGGTCTTCTATTTATAGTTTCTCAAGGGAGCCGTTTGAATTTCAAATTCTGAGGCTTGTACCTGAAGATGTCACTATCTTGCTTTTGTACTTTCAGCAGCGCTTTTTATTTGTCTTCTTGTCTTCATGTTCTTCGCGTGCTAACTTTGCATTTAATGTTCTTTTGAATTAAATTCAAATATTAACGTTGGAGCCAAAATGCAAGTATTCTTCTGCAAGGAGGTCACATATGTTGTCAGCAAGTGGTCAGTCTCAGTTTCAGCAAGCACAACCTACTCTGTCATATAGATTTTCACTTATGCAAGCTGTTGCTCAAATTCTCACTTTCGGAAGCAAAATGAGCCTTTGTAGATACCTTACTCAGAACTCTTCTAAGTCTTCTGTTGATCCCTTTAAACAACAAGAAAAGACTAGAGGGGGGGTGAATAGTCTTTTCAAACTTTCATCGTTTAAAAACTTTCTCAGCAAGGGCTTATTACTATTCAGTAATGAGTTTGCTGATACTTAACTTTCTCAGCAAGTACTAGTTACTTTTCAGTAACGAGTTTTACTGATACTTTAAAAACAGAGTGCAGAAGTCTTTGTACAATAAGTGCTTTAACAGTAAGTGATAGTTTCAGCAAGTGAGCAGAGTGACAGTGTACAGATAGATATGCTTGCTGAAAACTAAATGCAGTAAAGTAAATCACACAAACACTTTTATAGTGGTATCTGAGAGTGGCGTAATCTCTCAACTAATCCACTTTGTCCTTTCTAGGACTGAATCCACTAAAATAAGTTTGAAGTTCCTTACAACACCTATCTAGAGCGATTCTTCAGAAACCAAAGCACACTTGCTTCGTTTCCGACCTAACTAGAAAACGAAACCTTGTTCTCCACCAAACTTGGGACTTATAATCAGCAACACTATGCTTTGTTGGTCCCTTTAAACAACAAGAAAAGACTAGAGGGGGGGGGGGTGAATAGTCTTTTCAAACTTTCGTCGTTTAAAACTTTCTCAGCAAGTACTTATTACTTTTCAGTAATGAGTTTGCTGATACTTAACTTTCTTAGCAAGCGTAAGTTACTTTACAGTAGCTTGGTTTGCTGATACTTAAAATCAGAGAGCGGAAGTCTTTGAAACAATAAGTGCTTTTTCAGCAAGTAAAGGTTTCAGCAAGTGAAGTGAGTGACTGTGTAATCTCTCAACTAATCCACTTCGTCCTTTCTAGGACTGAATCCACTAAGATATGATTGAGGTTCCTTACAATCTCCTATCTAGAGCGATTCAACAGAAACCAACGCACACTTGCTTCGTCTCCAACCTAAACTAGAGAACTCAACCTTGTTCTCCACCAAACTTGGTACTTTTAATCAGCAAAAATATGCTCGATTAAGTTCCCCCTGAATATCACGCCTGAAAGGGTGTATTTTCAGTTAGAGAGTTTTGGGGTGAGATAACTTAATTATAAATTATTCAGTTACAACAAGTAATCTAAGAAACACAACTTTTAATACTTTGCAGTAAACAAGTTTGATTGTTTCTAGTGTCAAGACTTGTTCTTGTTCGAAAGAAAGAACACTTAACTAATTTCTTAGCCGAGTTTGTTCTACTTCTTCACAAGTAGCTTTTTCAAGCTTTAAGTCTTGGAACGGATCAATGGCAGTAAGAGTGTTTGAAGGTTTGTGAGTTTTAAGCACAAGTGAGAGTTTGATCACGTTGTTGACACACTTCAACTCTTTGCCGGATGACCTCTATTTATAGTGCAAGTAAGGAGCCGTTTGAATTTCAAATCCTAAGGCTTTTGTTCCTTAACATGTCACTATCTTGCTTTTGTACTTTCAGCAGCGACTTTGTTTGTCTTCTAGTCTTCATGTCCTTCGCGTGCATGCTTTGCATTAAATGCACATTTGAATAGAATTCAAACAGCAACATTGGAGCGCAAATTCACGTACATTCAGCAAGAGGTCACATATGTTCCATCAGTAAGTGATTGATCTCAGTTTCAGCAAGCACAACCTACTCTGTCTTTCAGATTTTCACTTATGCAATGTTGTTGCTGAAATTTCACTTTCTGAGCAACACGTGCCTTTGTAGATACCAGTCTTCAGCAATCTTCTAGTCTTCAGATCTTCAAATTCTTCAAGTCTTCAGATCTTCAAAAGTCTTCAAGATTCTGAGCGGTTTCTATTTGCTTCAATAATTTGTTTGTAATAAACAAAGTATATCTTCAACAAATGCTTCAATAGGTTATTTTCTTTTCAGAAAATAAGATACATCATAAGCAAAAGAAATAACTTATCTAGCACCTAACTAAGTCATCAGCAAACGTTCCTCTTTTACAATGTCCTTAAAATTCTAAATTCCTATGGACCTTAAGAGTACTAGTTACTGGACTTTCCTTAATTTAGCATGGTTAATTGCTTATCAAAAGTACAAGTTTCCTAACAAATTTCCCCCTTTTTGATGTTAGCAATCCATGGCTAAATTAATTGTTACCCTTTTAGAGGTTTATGATGTTGAATAAATCAGTTGATTAATGCAAGCATACTTGAATAATTAAACAGTAAGCATAAGTAAATTGCATAATCAAAAACCAATAAGAGTAAAAAGATTTTATTGCTGATAGTTATCATTCAGAAGTTTACATGAAAGAGCATAGATAACATAAACAGAATAAGCAAACAAAAATTTTAACAAAAACTATTGCAGGGACTTAAGCTCTTTCAGAGGATTTTCTCAAAACCTCTCTTACACTCTTCTCAGCAAGTGCAGTGAATTCAACACAATCCTTTTCGTAGTTTTCCAGAAGCCTACGGACTTGTAGTTGAAGAATTCTCGCGTTTATGCAGGCATTATGATGATGCTTTTCAGCATTCATTTCCATGTAATTAACTACCCACAAATGCATGCCCCAATTGCTGGCATGGAGAAGCTGTGTATCTGAAATGCTTTTCGGATGAATCTTTCTTAGCCAGAGAAGATCTTCTTCTTGATCCTTAGCAGTGAGATAGAAGTACTCATAAGGAATCAATCCAAGTTTCTTCTTAGGTTTCTTTGTTACCGGGTCTGAGTAGTAAGCAATGCCAGGTGGTTTGATCAGATTTGGTTCTTGCTTGTATGTCTTACCAATGGCAACTCTTCTTACATAGACCTCAAGATTCAACCATTTTCCAGCAATATTTCTTGGGAGGGATTCTTCCCTTTGCTTTCTTTGGACCTTGAGTTCAATACATTTGAACATTTGATTCAATATGGCTGTAGGAAAGAACTCATTCACCAGCAAGTCTTCCAGCTTTAAAATCCAGCAACCATGAATGTTTCTGCTTACATTCTGAGTGGTTTCCTCATTACTGGTCTTTGTATATTCAATGCCGGAGCCAATAGCAATGCTGGCCAGCCTTTTCTCTTCCTGTCTTTGCCTTCTTCTTCTTGTCTTAGCATTGTCTTGATCTCTTGCTGAAGAGTCAGACGAGAAATGCTTTGAGTGGCCAGACAGAGTCAAGGCTGTTAAGGGTCTAGCTCTTATGGCTTGAGCTATTGTTTGATTGTCATCATCTTCTTCATCATCTTCATTCAGATTGTGATGACTTTCAGTATGACAGAAATCTTGAGTTTCAGCAGCAGTTTTTCTCTTTTTGGTACTTGCTGAATTCAACTCAGATTCTGCTTGCCTTTTAGAACTTTGCTCTTTTTCAGCAAGCGGTTCTATGGGCAAAGGCACATCAGCAACAGGAGGAGGAGATTGGTTTCTCTTTCTGGATCTCTTCTTTTCTTCCCCCTTAGACATGGATTGCAACATCGGGGTGATGTGCAGAGAATAAAACTCATTGCAATTTTCAGCAAGAGTGCTTAAGCTGTTATATTTCATGATGATTTGTTGTTGGCCAGAAGTCATTTTTGACAACTCTCTTTGAATATTCATCATGTTCTCTTCATGTCTTTTCTCGGTTGTGGCCATCTCATCCATAATATTCTAAGCCTTGACGAGAGCATTCTTTGCAAGCCTGAGCGCTTGACTTACATCTTCTCCATAGCTCTTGTGATAAAGACTGATGTCTTTCTGAGCTATTGTCAAAGTTGTAGTGCGTCTCAGCACTGTAGCCAATATCTTTCCAATGTCAAGTGGGCTCTCAGCAAGCAATGTCTCATCTTCAGCTTTGCAGGCATCATGGATTTGCTTTAGTGCTAGAATTCTGGGAGTAAACTCCTCAACTCTTGGGAACGGCACTAAATGAGGTGTCAAGGAATGAACCTTAAGTTCGGAAGCAAACTGATCATCTTGTAAAATCAGTTCGGCTCTTAAAGAATCACCTTTATCAGTGATGTAATCAGGAGGAGGAATCTGAACAACTTTGGGGTCTCTCTTGGATTGTTCATCCTCATTTTCTGAGAAGTCGTCATCATCCTCAGATTCATCAAGTTGAGCAACTTTTAAGCCTTTGTCAGTAGCTTCATTTCCTTTTTGTTGAGTGGTTGCTGATGGCAACGCTTCAGACTCAACAACTGGAGTTTCACCAGTAGTTAGTTTTAATTGAGTAGTTGCTGAAGGCAACGTTTGAGACTCAATAACTGGAGTTTCGCCAGTAGTTAGTTTTATCAATTGAGTTTGTGACTCAATTACTGGAGTTTCGCCAGTAGTAAATGGAAGGGATGGAACTTCCTTTGATTTTGGTCTTGAAGATTCACCAATTTCTACATCCTGCGTATGCCTTGCATGGATCACGAGACTGTTTTGTAGAGCGCGTTGGTAATCTTCATCTTCTTCATCCTCATCTTCAAGGTTTTCTTCAGTAACCTTGGCATCAGAAACTGGACGTTTGCCATTTTTCAAGGCAGCCCTTTTTCTGGCGTATTCTTCTTCAGTATCAGCACCTTGCACAGGTGCTTGATTTTCAGCATCAGCAGGAGGAGGTTAGGATTCTTGCTGAGATTGTTGTTGTTCAGCTTACGGATTGTCAGATGGAGTATTTTCAGCAACTGTTAACTTCAATCCACCAGCATCAGGACTTGGACCTTGATTGTCATCATCGTCGTCTTTCTTGTCCTTTGAATCTTTCCCTTCATCATCACTAGGATCAGTGGGAATGTTCTCATCTTCTTCTTCATCATCTGTCAGAATGACTAGCTCAACGTGCTTATACAAAGCAACACTTGTCACTTCCTCTTCCTCAGTTAATTTGTGGGGATCAGCCACCATAGGTACAAAAAGACCTTTGAGCATCACAGCTTGTTCAGCTGGAGAGGCACTCTTAAATTTGGCCTTCATATTGTCTCTGATTTGAGCAATCAGATTGGAGCTCATTTGTTGAGAATATGTCATTTCTTCAGGAAGGATGGAGTGGACAAATGTTTCGAGCTTTAACAGAGAAGATGTCTTTTTCTCGTTTGAGAGATGAAGGTGAAGATCTGAGAAATCCATTCGCCTATACCTTTGCCAGTTGCTGACGGACTTAGCAACTCTTGACAAAGTTGTCCTCTTGAAGTTCAAGTAAAGTTCTTCAGAACTAACTTGCTGATCTTCAGTGATGAGTACCACTTCAGTGGTCTCCTTTTGAGCCTGAAAAAGAATTTTATTTAGATCAGGATTGGTTTGGAGAATTGTTTTAGAGTTTATATCTGAAACATGATTTACCTGCTGAAAGTCAGCAAGCTCATGTAGTACAATTTCCATTCCATGAGGAGCTTGAGTAGCATCCTCCATTTGTTCATCCTGAAATAAATTATAATTAGACACAAGTACTAAGCTGTCAAACTTAGTTTTTATACCAAAATTATTAACTACCTGCTGAGCAGGGAGTGTTGGTTCTGGTGCAGAGGCTTCAGCAACCATCTGACTTGCATCTTGAGAAGTCTGTAGAGAAAGAACAATTTTAGCAAAAGAACAATTTTCAGAATTTGAAGTTTTACTGATGGTTGAATTAACTACCTGCTGAGGAAGGACAGGTTGTGGCTCAGTCCTTTCAGCATTAACAGTTTCTTCAGCTTCTTGGACTGTTTCTTCAGCAGACTTCTGGTTTTTCTCTATCTGAGAAAGCTGTGCGGTTTCAGCAATCTCCCTTGTCTCTGAAATGACAAGTTGAGCAGAAGCATCTTGACCTTTGAGCTCACTGCTTGTCATGAAGAGATCAATTGACTTGTTGGATGATTCTTCAATCTCCAACTCCATTTGTTTGCTTAAATCTTCTAGTACAAGCTGGACTTTGTCAATTGATGTCTTGGGTGAACTTGGGCCAGTATTCTCAGCATCAAGAGATGCGTCTTTGAATAATGCTTCTTGAGTTTCAGCAACTTCAGGAACTGGAACCATTGCTATTTCAGCAACTGGTCCTTCAGCAAGCGATGTTTCAGCAACCTGATGAGTTGCTTGTTCAGCAACCATCTTTTCAGCAGCATCAGCAAGTGCCGCTCTTTGCAGATCATCAGCAATGTCACTTGCTGGTCTCAAAGTTGGATCATTTGGAATATCTACAATGTAGATATCTAGGACTTGGGCAGGAATTTCATTTCCACTGCCTTGTGGTCTATTCTCAGTAGAGTTATCAATGTTGAGTTGATTGTTGAAGGCTTCCACAAACACTTCAACATTGCTGACATATGCTTCAGTAATTACATCAGCAACATCTACTGGCAAATGCGTTTCAGCATTTGTCTGGGAATTGACTGAGGAGTCTTGGACATCAGGGACTGACTGGAGAGCCAGTGTTTTCTTCCTTTTGTTGCTTGTCCATTTCCTCTTAGGTACGGGATTTGCTGATGACGCTGCAGTCTGAGTGTCATCATCAGCTTTCCTCTTTTTCTTGTTAGATTTCTCCAGTTTCCCAGAGTCATCTATGGTTGCAGTTTCAGCAACTGGTGTTGTACACGTACCTTGTTGAGTTTCTACAGCAGTTTCATTTGTGTTACCACCACCAACAGCAGTTTCATCTCTAAGTTGCTGAGTGGTAACATCTGCAGCTGTTGTATACCTTTCTTGCTGGCTTGTGCTGACAACATTGGTAGTTGTTGTCTTCTTAGTTTTCTTTCCATCAATCTTAGGTACATTCTGCTTGTAGAAAGATCTTCCCACATTGCACACATATTTCTTGATTGGCAATGGGTTTCTTAGCTGAATCCTGAAATGTTCAAGGATGTAGCATATCTTGATTCCATACATAACTGGAAAGGAAGGTGAGACCTTGTTGTCTTCTACCTTTACCTTGAACTTAGTAACACAATCAACAAGCCTGTTCAAAATGTACTTAGCCCAGTTAAGTTCCGTTTTATTTTCATAGATATGCATCAGCAATGGCCATCTTCTCAGGCCTACTTGGTCAATTCCTCCAACTTGGGAGTCAAGAACTTTTATTAGTAGCAGAGCTACTAGACCAAGTGAATGGCAGAGATGCTTTCTCTTAACGTGCTTTGTCCAAGTCACGGGAGCTATCTCGCCTTTCTTCATTTTTGCATTTCTGACGTCACTATAGAAAGCTTCAATTTCTTTGTCAGAAGTAGTGACGTCATCTTCAGTTCAAGTGGTTGGAACCTGAAATATCTCCGCTAAATCAGTCCATTTCAGGACGATTTGCGTGTTCTGAACATAAGTAAGGATCACTTTTTCAGTGACTCCATTACTGTCTGTAAGGGACTGGATTTCTGCATTGTTGTAGAATTCCATTGTATCAATCATGCTCACTTTCTTAGTGCGAGCAGAGATAAAGTTCATGAGGCCTTGCTGCTTGATGAACTCAAGCGCCTCTTCATTTTGGTCATCAAGTTCTTGTTCATAAAAGTACCTAATGTACTTTTCTTTGCAAACCCTCCCCATTGCATCAACATCTCACACTTTGCAGTGTCAAGATATGACGGAGGCATAGGTTTTTCTGTGATTCGGTCGCTTTTCAACACAACTTTCGCTGTGTTTGTGGCCGGAGTAGTCACCGGAGCAATGTGTATTTCAGCACTGTCAACCTTTGACGACTTTGATGACTTTGATAACTGTCTCTTGGGAGCCATTTCTTATATAGAGCAAGAAAGAGTGTACGAAAAAAGATAGTTTTGCTTTTTGACCGGAGGTACAGTAGATTCAGGCTATAATTTGCAGAGAAAGGAAATGTGAGTTAAAGAATTTTGTCATTTCTCTAACTCATTCTTTATATAGTGTCTCTGGTGTGTGAGAAACTCAATCGATTTGAGCTCTCAGCAAGGGTAAAACAGAGAAACACTGGAGTTAGTGGAGCCTTTGCATTGAATGCGTAGTGGCCCACTAACTAAAACCGTCAGAGCACTCTCTCTCTTTGTTTTGTTAGCCGTTATAAGTAACTCCTTTTAATCAATGGCCACGATTGAATTTCATGTCATGATTATTGCGAGTTTATCTGTGCCAGTTTAACGTCACAAATTGATTTTATCGAGTATTAAGGGATAGATTGCTTGCTGAAATAGACAAGAATCTTTTCAGCGAGTTTGAATTAACAGTCTAGATACTTGGCTGAAAGTTCCCCCTTACTTAGATATCTCGTATTTTCTTTAAGTTTAAAAGATATTTCTGATTTCCTGTATCAGTAAATTCTTTTGTACTTGAGACATCCTTTGGTAAATCTGAGAGATGAGCTTTGCTCTTTTTCTGAGTTCCCGTCTCAGAAAATTCCTTTGATACTTGAATACCTGTTTCAGTATCTTTTGATTGTCTGAGTACCCGTCTCAGCAATCCTTAAGTTCTTTCTCTTACTGAGTGCCTGTCTCAGCAAGTGGTCAAGTTTCCTAACAAATACCCGTTTTGAAGGAATTACTTGTTGAATGCCTGTTTCAGCAATCATGTAGTGACTTATCAATTCTTAGAAGAAATCAGTAAAATAGGAATACTTTGGCTTACTGAATACCTGTTTCAGCACTCTGCCAAGTATATTCCTTATTGAGGTAGTTCAATCAATCCAAGGTTATACCTTAGCATTGCGAACCTATTATCTGGTAGGGGCTTAGTAAAGATGTCAGCAAGCTGATCTTCAGTGCCTACTTTCACAACGTCAATATCACCTTTTTCCACATGATCTCTTATGAAATGATGTCTAATATCAATGTGCTTGGTCCTAGAGTGAAACTTAGGATTTTGCGTAATTGCAATAGCACTTGTATTATCACAAAAGATTGGTGTTTTCTTCGCAGAAATACCATAATCTCTTAATTGTTGCTGAATCCATATGATTTGAGCTGTGCAACAACCAGCTGCAATGTATTCAGATTCAGTAGATGAATTGGCGACACAAGTTTGCTTCTTGTTGAACCATGATATTAATCTAGTACCCAAAAACTGACAAGTTCCAGAGGTACTTTTTCTATCAAGAGTTGATCCACCATGATCAGCATCAGAATAGCCAACCAATTCAAGTCCAGAATCTGTAGGATACCATAATCCAACATTGACTGTACCTTTAACATATTTCAGTATCTTGATTGCCTTTTTGTAGTGTGATTCTCTTGGATCAGATTGGAATCTTGCACACACACAAACAGCATATTGAATGTCAGGTCTACTTGCTGTTAGATACAACAAGGAACCAATGAGCTTTCTATACTTTGTTCTTCAACACTTTTGTCCTCTTAGTATAGCCCAATTTGGTACCAACACTCATAGGGATCTTTTCAGGTTTCTCATCCTCTTTGATCCTAAACTTTATGAGCATTTCTTTCGCATACTTTGCTTGATTTATGAATATTCCATCTTTGAGTTGCTTGACTTGCAACCCTAGGAAATAATTCAATTTTCCCATCGTACTCATTTCAAACTTATTTGTCATGAGTTTGGCAAAATCATCACAAAGTTGCTTGTCCTTAGATCCAAAAATTATGTCAGCCACATAAATTTGAACTAAGATTATTTTACCATCATGTTCATGGTAAATAAGAGTTTTGTCAACTTCACCTTTCTTGAACCATTTTCCAGCAAGAACTTAGCCAAGGTATCATACCATGCTCTTGGTGCTTGCTTTAGACCATATACGCGTTCTGACTATATACCATCTTGGTTTCTGAGGAAGTTCAAGCCAGGGGGTTGTTCTAGGTAGACTTCTTCAGCAAGTTCACCATTTAAGAATGCACTTTAACATCCATTTGGTAAACAATGAAGTCATTGTGAGCAGCAAAGGCCAAGAAAAGCCTAATTGCATCCAATCTTGCAACTGGAGCGTAAGACTCATCATAGTCCAATCCTTCAGTCTGACAGTAACCTTGAGCAACTAAAGCGTGCTTTATTTCTTGTTACTTCACCAGACTCGCTCAGCTTGTTTCTGAACACACCACTTTGTACCAATAGCTTTCTTATCTTCAGCAAGTGGCACAAGTTTCCAGACTTTGTTTCTTTCAAATTGATCCAATTCTTCTTGCATTGCTTTATCCCATTCAAATGCTTCAAAGCTTCTTCTATGGTTTTAGGTTCAATTTCTGACACAAGCAAGAGAATAAAGATTCTACTTCTACGACAGTTGCTTTCTTCAGCAAGTCCGTGAGTAGCGGGATCTAGTCACTTGGCGTTTATTAATATCGCCAATCATATCCGTAGAGGGATGATCTCTAATCCAGTTATTACAGTTTTCCTGTTTGTTTGGATCAGGATATGTTGCTCATCAGCATGTGACTCTTCATATGTACTTGTTCAGTACTACTGGGAATTTGTTCTTGCTGAGATTTGCCGTCAGCAACTGATTGTTCAGCATTGCTGGGTTGAGGTATTTCATCAGCAGGCACTGGAGATTGCGTAATTTGCACAACTCCGGAGCACCGCATCTTTTGCTGGAAATTCCTTTTTCGTGACTATATTTATCTTTCATGACTCGGGGGAGGAGAATCATTGTCAGAATCATCATTAGTTCAATTGACTTGATTTCTT